>OY751495.1:3639582-4139889 GCA_963565915.1 Entoloma clypeatum
CAACTCTGTGGCTGAAGAAGTTACCACCTATAGAGAAGCGCTGATTGATATCCTAAGGCTCGCGAGTTCCGCGAAAAAAGTCTCTATATACAGATCCTTGTTCAAAGATGCGGCGGACGCCCTCCGAAACTTGCACCAAATGCAGTTTTTTGAACTACACCAGTTGGCGGGCCGGGCCATGCGAGACTTGGACAGCTGCGAAATCAGTATCGCTGATGTTCTACATGTCATGAAGAACTGCAATAATCTTTCGAGTATCATGCTGTTTCAATGGGGCAACGCGGATGCGTAAGTCGCCTACAATCGTGCCGAATGCCAACCCACTCACGCTTCGCTATCGGTCAGCATATCGAGACGTTCGGACAGCTGCGAGTCCAGTTTGAGTCCAGCTCCTCAGGGAACGCAACTTTCCTGTCCGCTTGGGGAGTTAGCGCTCGTGGAGGGGTTCGTTACCGGCACCCAGCTGCTCTACTTCGTCTCGCCCTCTCAATCAACCCTGCAGAAACTGACACTGCGCAGGGTCACCGGCCTCTCAAACAAGGATCTCTCTGACTTTCTATTATGTGTATCACCGACACTCGTGAAACTGAACATTAGCTCATGCACATTTGCGCGCGCCGCCGACGAAGGACATGCGTTCGAGTCCGTCCTCCCGCGCATGTCTAACCTCGCCAGTGCCGTGATCCAGGGGCACCTGGTCACTTCTCTGGCAATCGCGAACAAGGGGCCTCCTCAAGACCCGCTTCGGTGCGTCCCGGAGATCACGATCACGCAGGCAAACAGTGCGATGCAGGATACCATGACGGTCGTAGAGGCACTTGAGACGACCTGTTGGAAGTCTGTGGCGCTGAGATGGAACACCATGATGGCGCCGTGGTTTGATGCGACGATGCGGGGAAAAGTGAGGCGAGTTACTGAGAGGCGAGGGATTCACCTTCAACTATAGACGCCGGTCTACCACTGTGACATGTGGTGCCTCTCCCCATTCTTCTCATTCCCGCTGTTTGTCTGGTTGTCTCTTGCTTTGCGGGTTCCTTTTTAAATCATTGCTGTCATCATGTTTTTTTTTTCCCCTTGCGCTTGTTATTGCTGTCGTCATAGTATTCTTTCCTTGCGCTTGAAGTGCTAAACACGAAATTGCATCCAACAGCGACTCATGTACTATGTGTAAAAGGCTCTGCCGCCATCCAGATCACCCATTCTCTCCTTCATCAAGCAAACTGCCTCGTGACTCTACAGAAGTCTCCTCATCATTCTGCCCGACATCCCAGTCCTGGGCCGAATTTTGGGGGCCCGAATCACCAAGTCGTCATTCGTCTCGACGACTTCTAATTCCTCTCAGCTCGCGTTCAATGCACTATGGACCCTTTCCCTTGGTCAACAGATGGAACAGGCAGGTCCACCGGTTTACCGGCTGACCCGGAAGGCTGACTGTCACAACTCAAGTGCTCACACTGCAGGTTTGTTCTGGAGGGAGAATGTACTGAGGAATTGTTTTTTTTCCATCCTCTTTATTCTGATAAATAAAATTACCATTATGAAAAGTGTTTCAATTTCACAGTGCTTATTGGAAATTAGTTTTTTTTGGGGGGCCCCGGACTCGCCTGCAATCATCCCTTTTTGTTTTCCCTCAAGTATCTTCTCGGATAAAAAAGAACCCTTTGTTTTGCCTTCGTTAGTACATGTTTCTCAAATTTCCTTTCCGATAGAAAGAAATACATCAGATTCTTTCTTCGAGAAAAGTTCGAACCTTCCCCCACCCCCTAGAACAAACCTCCCTCGTATCTTCCCTGTCGACTTCCGGGAGATGTTAGAGCATATCTGTGGCTTGCGCTAGGGGAACAGCTGGCACGAGTTGTTGCTTCTTTTCATTGTAAACCCCTTTTGAATCATCACTCTGGGGGGGGGGGGAGTTATCACGTCAGTAGAAAGACGGAAAAAACAATGATAGGTCGTACTTATGTATGTATGGAGATGGAGGGGTTGAACCGCAAAGTAAAGTACAAAAATCAACCAAACACACACCCCCAGCAAGAAAGAGTAAATAGTAGAAGAAATCTTCGCTTCACTCATATATGAGATAGATGGTATCACTATCAAAAATTTTCTTCCTTCTTTCTTTCTTTCTTCAAACCAACAAGAAAAAGACGCGCCGAGTGAAATGAAAATAAATAGATAAATTCAAGGATGTATGAAAAAATCAAGATAACGACTGCTCCAGGGGATATATATAATGCTATGTATAGGTGGAGGTTAAGCGTCGCTGGGGCGAAGGTGGAAGGTGGGTGGGTGGATGGGTGGGGGTAGGGGGAACAAGTTGGGGGACATAAAGATGAGCACGGAGGGAGCACAGAAGAGGAGCCTGAAACCGTGCAGGCTGCGATAGGATGTACAAAGGGGGGTGGAGGGGAGGGTGGGGGGAAAGCGACACAGGATCGACCAGTACGCACGCGAACTGTCGATCAGTTTATGGGTTCGTTCGTCGCCTTCTGGCAACAACCAGAAGAAGAGCGAGGAGGGAGTGATAAGGAGGTAAAGAAGTCGGGGGGTGGGGTCTGGGATAATTACAAAAGCGGAATCAATGGGGGTGGGGGGGGAAGCGTAGGGTGAGGCATCACGTCGGGCTTAAATGAATAAAAAAAGAAAAGAAAAAAAAAATTCAGAAACCATTCGTCAGAAGCACACACACACAACCAACAACCCTCAATTCGCCATCCCAACATACGCATACTCCGTATCCTCATCGTCCCCAATCGCATACTCTGCCCCATGTCCAGGCTCCGCGATCGAGACAGGGTACCCAATCACTTTCTTGTCCCTCTCTTTCTCCTTCTTCTCCCCACCGTTCTCCTTGTCGCGGCCAAGCTTCGCGCCGATGCTCGCCCGCAGACTGAGCTTGCGGCCCTTGGTCCTGGGCGAGCCCGTGCCTGTGCCTGTGCCTGCAAACGCCGACGGGGGCGTCCCGGCGTTCATGCGCTGGCGCTCAGCGTACGCGCGCAGCATGTCGTCCGGGCTCATCATCATCGTCGCGGGCTGGTGCGTGAAGAACGCGGCGGAGGGGGACGGAGAGAAGGACTGCGCATAGGGCGAAGTCGACGGGGTGGGTTTCGCGTGCGTCGGCGGGGGGGAGGCGGGGAGGAGGTAGTCGTCGGTGTGGGTCTCGGTCTGGAGTGGGAAGGTGCCGGTGGGCGGGGAGGTGGGCTCGAGCCCTGTGCGCATCACTGTGTGTGTGTGTGTGTGGGGTGAGTAATGTTAAATAGATGAAAAGGGTGAGGACGACTGACTGGCCAGCGCAGGGAGGACCTCGTCCATCTCCTGCCGTGTCCCTTCCTCCTCTCTGCCCTCCATCCGTGCGCGGATGTCCTCGGATGTAAGCGTCAGAGGACCCTGCGTCTGTCTTGGCGACAGCGTCGGACTGCCCCGACTGTAACCGCCATTGCTGGACTTCTCCTCGTCCGGAACGACAATGGGGATCCTGTCCTCGGGCGCCTCGATCTCCGAATCCGGATACACGCTCGTAGCGGTGGAGATCACGTCGGCGCGGAGTGTAGGCACGGGCGGGACGTGGCCCTGGTGGAAGGCGCGGTTCCTCCTCGAAGAGTCCATGGAGGGCCGGCTGTCCGCGAACGAGACGCGGGAGGTAGCCATGGACGTGCGCGGATGCTCGCTCGCCGCGAACGAGACACGGGAGACGCGGGATGCGCGCTCGGCGGCGACGGCAGCGGCCGCTGCGGGGTTCCTCAGCCCGACGCCCGTGCCTGTGCGGACCTGGGTCATGACCTGTTGCTGGGCGCCGACGCCGGCGTGGCCGCTCTCGAGCTCCATCGTGGACATGGGCCGGATGTTGCCGAACGCAAAGGCGCCAGAGTCGCGGGCCATGGAGCTGCGGATGGCGGCGGTGGCGCCGGCGGCGGATATGGACTGCCAGTCGGTGGTGATGGTAGACATGCGCTTGTCGAGGGCCTGTGAGAAGCGCTTGCTTTGCTCGCTTGTCCGTTTGCGCTGGAACCTGAAGTAGGCGAAGATGAGGCCGAAGACGATGAGGAGGGGGAAGAGGACGGCGGCTGCGGTTCTGCCGGGTGCGAGGGGTTTCTTGGTGCCCTTGAGATCAGAAGAGCCCGCGGTGGGGGAGAGGTCAGCGATTTCGGGGATCTTGCCCTTTGTGGGAGCGGTGTAGGTAGCGGTGATGACGGGGCCAGCGGGGAGGGTGTTGAGACCAAGGGGGGAATTGGCGGGGACGATGGAGATCTGGAGGGACTGAGTCGCCGAGTCATTCCACCAGCGGGGCTGGAGCTGGAGGGTGTATTTTCCCGGGGCGAAGGGGATATTGTTCCAGATATGGGGGGAGAGGGTGTGAGAGCCGGGAGCGAGGACGTAGATGTCAGCATTTGTGGTGTCAAGACAGCTGTTATCCCAGGCGATTTCTAGGGGCTTGAGAGAGTCCACCGTGGCGGCGTTGGAAGGCGACTTGTAGAATCCGCCGGTGTAGCAGCCGGCATTCGGCGTCGCCGCCCGTTTCGTGTTTTTGTGGTTCGAGGCATGGCCTACGTGGAATTTGGTAGAGCCCATAGTGGACTTGGAAGGAACGTGAGGGCGCTGCAGGCGCTGGCGTTAGGGAGTGGGCGGAAAGAGGAGGGAAGAAACCGTGGGAACATTCCCTCGTCCTCCAACTTCCGTCGTCACCCTGGTTGCCATCTGGCCATGTATCATTCATCTCCATTAAGCGCTTGGCTTGGCGAAGAGTTACTCCTGAGAGACGCCACAGTCGATGCGCGCCGTGCACAGGAGCCCATTGCGAGCACTTGGGGGGCAGACGTTTGGCAACTTCTTGCTGACTCGAGGTTAAATAGACTGCGACAGTGCGACAGTCACGGCGTTGATACCCCGTAGTATACAAAAGTATTCATTTCAACTACGATCCCCTTCGGAAATATCAAAGCAGAATTCGGTCATCGGCCGAGGTGTCGGGTGATTAAGTACTACGTGAACACGTACAGAAGTACGCTTGTTCGCGTCTTCCCCTTCCCTCACTCATAAAGCACAGACTAGGTACGGGAGATACCAAGCGTGATCCCCCGCCTCTCCGCCGTCCGTCTCACCTGTTCCCGCGCGGCTGCATCGAGCCACGGCGCCGCAATGTCCCACCACGTCATCTTCACTGACTTCCAACAAGTCACCTCGAGTGCCTCGACAACCGTTACCGTCTCCTGCATAGCAGGTTTGGCACCGTATATCGCGATCTTGGGCTCATTCCGCATCTGGTTCAAAGACTGCGGATCAGACGGTCCCTTCCGGGCGATGGCCAAAGCAGTGACCAGATCTCCGCCAATCCTGACAGTGGAGATGTTCGACATCCGAGGGAGGACGGCCTCGAACGCGTGGTCTTCTCCGTCGGCACGAGGGAATGGGGACGATGTGATGTCGAGGTTGACGAGGCTCGACGAGACCTGTGATAAAAATGCGAAGAGATCCGTATTTGTGAGTCCTCGCACGCTTGAGAGGGTAAGGTCTCGCAGGACTGCCGGAGAGGATGGAACGAGCGCGACGAGCTGAGCGTGGTTGATGAGCCCATACTGCAATTCCAATTTCTCAAGCTGGCAGGAGAGCTGTGTGTCCTACAAGTTATGAATCAGTACCGGAATAACACAGCGTCTCACCAAAGTGTCTGCAACTCACCTCTGGTCGGGTCCTGAGTGATAGAACAGCGTCGTCAGCCACAGGTTTGAAAGCAGATACACAACTCACTCGTCTTCCGTATCATTCCAATAAGAGAGCTTGAGACTTCGAAGATCGTTCCAGCACCTCAGGACCCGCCGAACATCCGCAAGCCCAACCTCGTGCGTGACTCTCGGAGGCCCTGAAAAGTTGCTGTACAGTTGAAAACACCGCACTTTCCCAACACTTTCAAAACCCCGAGCATCCGCCACTTCCTTGAACAACCACCTGCTCATCCGAACCTGGGTCAAAGTAGCAGCCACCAACCCGACCATCGCAACGAGCGCATCCCTATCCCCCTCTGCCTTGTCCCTCGACTGTATAAGCTCAACTTCGTCGAAACACCGAACAAGACACGCACGTTCCGGCCGCATCCGCAACGACCGCACGACCCTTGCAGGATCCCCAAAAGCGCCCATCCGGCGGACCATCCTGCGTCCCATCCACTCGAAAAAAGTATCGAGGACAGGCACCCACGACCGCTGGACGAGTCCCAGCGACAGCAAACACGCGCGCCAGCCCGGGTCCCCTTCCTTTATGGCGGATTCGGCGATGCACCGGAGGACGTTCATCGGGAGGGAGGGGCACGTCGGCCTCCTCCGGTCACCGCCGGTGGTCGTGGGGAGCACTCGGACGCTGTGTACGGGGAAGTAGTACGACTCGCCGCAGGCGGTGCAGCCGAGGGCGTCCTCGTCCGCGAGCGAGTGGCTCAGTTCGAGGAAGGAGAGGACGGTGGTGGTGGACGGGTGCATGCGGTCGTAGGCGATGCGGAGGGCGGGATTAGGAGCGGTGCCCGGGCTTGGGGTTAGGAGTGCAAGCTGTACGTAGACCTCCTCGTCGCCGCGGACAGGCATAAGCTGGAATATCACCGGCAAAAGAGGAGGTCGCGTGGTATCTGCCGCATCGACGAGACTGTTCCCGGTGCGCCTCGTCTCTTTCAGGCGTTGACGCCGTGAGAACCCCTGGCTCCGCTTCAAAGGCTGGGTCCGCGGCGGGGGTGGCCTCCGGGAGAGGAGCTGTGGGTCGAGACAGTCCCGTACGACCTTCCCAAGTTCGCATAGCAAGAGTGTGTGTTGCTGTTGGAGGATCGGGTGGGTATTAAGAGTTGAAATACACTTACGACGTTATCCAATAATACTGCATCGGAATCGGAATCGTTCTCTTTCGCTTGGGGGTTGTACACAACCATCAATCGGACGCCAGAGAACACATGTTGGGCGCCGGCATCCAGGACGACGGAGATCATGCACACGTTGATATCTGAGGGCTCCCATGGGCCGTCGTGGACGCTGTAGCTTACCCAGTGTGTGGGTTTGGAGTCTGGATCGCTGGCATCCAGTTGGGTGGCAGCAGTGGTCGTGTGGTTGAACGTGGCCATCATGATCGACGTGACCCGATGCGTGACAGACTTGGACAAGCATGTTGACTTTCCATCACCAATGGACGACTGAATACCAGAAGAAATCCGTCCGGCAGCTAATACGTCTGCGGTTCGAAACGAGGTGAGAAGTCCGAACGCCTGGCGTCACCATTGTTAAAATTTGGATGACTTCGTCCCCGTTTTCGGGATGCGCTAAAAACACTCAACAGTCTCAATCGTTGTACTTAATCGGTCCCGCCATATCGTGAAAAAAAAAAGCTTGGACTTGCGCACGTCACTTTTAAAGCTCCAGCCTCTCACATTCATCATCCCTTACAAAAGCAGCAACCAGCGAGGATAATCTCATCATGCATCGGGGGGTGAGTTGTTAAAGCCAGCGATCATTGGTTGGAATCAATTCGGACGTGCTAGTACCCGACATCCTTACACAGGGGTTTCTTTGTGGCAAACACGACGCCAAGAAAGATCGACTTGAAGAAGGGGAAGATGGAATCTATTGTGGCCTGTCGTAAGTGTGCATTACGATATTGCCGCCACTTGTGGGACTTAGAAGCATCAGTGGCACTGGGGTCTACAGTCTTCAAGTCGGGGATAACTTGATGTGCTGAACGAGATGAACGCGCCCCGCCACCCTTTTCATATGCACTACACCCAAACGGTTTCGACGCGGATGGGAACTCTGATCAAAAAAAAAAAAATGACTGGAGAGCGGGGATCCAACTTGAACCCATTGCTGATGTGACATTTTGTCAGTCCGACTCGTAATAAATGTGCGCCACCATGCTGCTTTTCCGCAGATGGAAAGCAGTCTTGGGCCTGCTCCTCGAGAACGGCAGTGACGTCGCAAAGGTTCTCCCAACGAACAGAGCCACGAAAAGGACAACAGCGCGGGCGCGAAGCGTGGCATGGGGGAGAAAGTTTGGAACGTTGGGTTGTGCGATAATGTGGACTTTTGATGTGTTGAAGGAGACGAAGGGACACGGCGGGGATATAATTGGATGCAGTGTCGAAGAAGACGGCGATGACTGCTTCACCTTTTTTTCTCACAAGAAATCGATTGGCAGCACCAACTACAGCTGAGATCTGGGGTGTTTGTGAAAAGCACAAGAATTCGAGATTGAGCGGAGTTTGAACAACACCGAATTTTTTATTTTATTTTATTTTTCCTTTATGTTTGTTTCAGCGAACAGGACGCAGTCTCCCGGCCGGTAACATGTGATAAAACCAAGTAAGTCATCTGAGGACCAGCGCCCGTGTGCCAAGATGTTCACTCATCAATCACTAGGCCCATGGAGGTAATGGGAAACGGGCCCTCAATCTGATAACCAGCCCACCGACAACGAGCCCACCGATAACAAGCCCACCGGCCTGTTGAGTACCGATATCGACAGAAGCGCCGGGCGGAGGACTCGGAGGCGTCGTAATCTAGCCGAGGCGCGAGGACCGTTGGTGTGGTGCTTCAAGGGGCACTATCATCATTGTCAATCCGAACGTCAAGATGTCCAGGTCAGCTTTTGACCCATGCAGCCCTCTTAATAGCGTTGCGACCCCATTAAGCTTCATGCTTCAGCCCCAGCACCACCTGGAAGGGCTGCTGTTGAATCCAATCCAACTTCATCCTCAATATATCGCTGGCGCGAGTCATCCAGTGTACGACATGTTCGCAGATATCCAACGCCGGCGATTCACCTATATCACTTATCAGCAGTGTATGAAAAGTACCGCTTTCTCAGGACTGCTTACTGATACCACTCTATCAGAGCCGGTCATGTCGCGGCGATAGCTTCTTGACGGGTCTTACGGCCCCGATGTTTTACGAGCCAATCACTCAACTCGATTTACTCGGACGTCCAGCTATTTAAACCATCAGCCCAACTGAAGGGTATCGATCTTCACTATTCGACTCATCATGGCTAGCGCTGATATCACTCTTGGTAGCGCTGTTGCTATGGCTGCTGATGCAGTCTACCTCGCCAATCGCCCTCTCCCCGATGCACCAACTGGCTACTATGACTGGCAAATCAACTCTGATCCTTCTGACAATCGCGAGGGTCATTCCATCGTCACAAACCTTTTGACGAGGGTGAGCTTTGACCTTCCATAACGTTATCAGTCGTTATTCACTCACCATTATCGCCAGGTGGGAGCCTTGAAGACTAAGGGAGGGATCACCCCCGATCCCAGTCACGTCGTCAGTGGAATCAGATCGTTTCGTTTCGTCCGACCTCTGATCATCTTGTAGACCGCCTTCCTCGACGCCGCCCTGAATCCAACTGCGGTGGACGATCGCAAGGGCGCGGTATGCTCGCCCCGCTTTTGCACTTGCTCCCACTAACTCTTGTTATACCAGTTCGCCACAGGCCTCGGTCTTCTCGCGAAGATGGACCCAACCACCGATCTCTACAAAAAGATGAACAACACAGTTATTGGCGGCCTCTACAACACAGTCCCCCATCCAGTGGCCTCACAGCTGGGACCCGAGCATAGTTTCCGACATGCGGATGGAGGAAGGAATAACTTGTGGAATCCCGATTATGGACGAGCAGGCACCCCGTACGCGCGCAGCGTCCAGGGGAGGGTGGGTTTGCCTAGATCCTCCCTTCCCGACGCAGGACTTGTCTTTGACACTGTTTTGAAAAGGAAAGGGGTAAATGGTTCGCTGTTGAATCCATTGTGTGATATGCTGATCGTGTGTAGATCCGGAACCACTCGGGTGGGATGTCGAGTTTGATCTTTGCTTATGCATCGATCGTGACGCATTCGCTCTTCCGTACCGACCACAAGAACATCCACATCAACAACGCGAGCTCGTACCTTGATCTCAGTCCACTCTATGGCGACAGTAAGTGTACAGCTCTGATTCTCTCGTCACGAAGTGTCTGAGTAACGTCATTTCACAGATCAAGCAGCTCAAGACAAGGTGCGCGACAAGGAAGCGGGTCGTGGACTGCTATACCCCGATGCGTTCTCTGAAGAGCGATTAGTGTTCTTGCCCGCGGCGACTAGCGTTCTCCTCGTGTTGTTCAGCCGCAACCATAACGTAAGCTCCTTCTGCGGAATGCGACGCCGTTGCTGATGATGCTTCAGTACATCGCAGAGAGAATTCTCAAGATCAATGAGCGGAAACGATGGTCCGACCCGCCCCCAACCGATAAAGTGAAACGGTCTCTTCAGGATGAAGAAATCTTCCAAACCGCCAAACTCGTCAAGTGAGCGATCTTATTTCCATTGTTCTCTCACCGTCTTCCTCAAGTCTTGCTGAATCAGCTGTGGCCACTTTATGAGCACCATTATGGGAGATTACGTCGCGGGCTTCCTCGGATCATCGGAGGGATGTAACTGGAATATGCAAGCTTTTGACGTTGGTAATGATATATTCGTCCCCGATCTCAATTCTCATAGGCGTCACAGAGGATTGACAGCAAAGAACTGAAGGTTGACCGTGGTGAAGGCAACCACGTCAGCGTCGAGTTCAACGTTCTTTACCACGTAAGACATTTGTTTCTGTGTTGACCAATGCTCATGTGATTGTTAGTGGCATGCAACAGTTTCGGTCCCCGATGAGAAATGGACCGAAGATGTTTTCAACAAAGCGTTTGGGGGGAAGCCATTCGATCAGGTAAAATACCGTTTGGACATGATCGTTGAGTAGAGCTGATTGCCTCCCAGTTGGGTCTTGAAGACATCTCAACCGTCTTCAAGGTCTTCGATGCGGTTGATCCCAATCCTGCCCAGCGTACTTTTGCAGGGTGGATACATTCATTCTACTTGCCTTTTGGACCCCCTTTGCTGACGAGCGTTTAGACTGAAGCGTGGCAGCGACGGCAAATTCTCGGATGACGACCTCGCGCGTATCTTGCATGCCGCGACCGAGAATCCCGCTGGAGCTTTCCGTGGCCGTGGGACGCCAGCTGTGTTGCGTCTGGTTGAAATCATGGGCATCGAGCAGGCACGCGCTTGGGGTGTTTGCACGATGAATGAGTTCAGGAAGTTTTTGGGTCTTAAACGTTCGTTTTCTTATCCTCAAACCTTGTAAAAACGTCTCCAGCTGATGGCCGGATCAGAGTTTGAGAGCTTTGAGGAGTGGAATCCTGACTCCGAGATCGCCGTAAGTTGTTTCTTCTAATCTCGAGTCACTGAATGTTTATGCATGGCCATAGGATGCTGCACGCCGCCTGTACGGACACATCGACAACTTGGAGTTATATGTATGTCCCGTGAATGTATTAACTCGACAAGATTGTACTCATTTCACCATAGACTGGTCTTCAGGCTGAGTCGACGATGCCGCTGCAAGATGGCTCGCGCTTCGCTTGTGGTTATACGGTATCCCTTCCTTGGAGTCAAGGGAATGATATTCCTTACTGACCTTGGGCTAGATTACTCGTGGTGTCCTTGGTGATGCTATTGCTCTCGTTCGTGGAGATAGGTACTATACCAGCGACTTTACGCGTAAGCGTGTGTATATCTCCACTCATGGCTACACCTAACCTCTCACAACAGCCGCCAATCTCACGACGTGGGGTTTCTACGACTGCCAGCGCGATATGGAAAATGGAGGATTTGGTGGACAGAGTACGTCCACCTCCCCATTTCATCTATTCGTCATCCTCAGTCCTCTTTTCCAGTTCCTAAACTCTTGCTCCGTCACCTCCCGCGACACTACCCATGGGTTTGTACTTTTCGTCCCTTCATCAGTGAACGTAACTGAACGTTTTCTCCCAACAGAACTCGGTCTATGCCCTCTTCCCATTCTTCACGCCCACGCACATGAAAGATAGTTTAACACGTCAAGGACTGGTCAAGAAGTACACTTTCGATCACCCCGTGGCCGGTCGTATCCCCAAGATCCTCAACACCTTCACTGGCATCAAGACGATATTCACCGATCCGACAAAGTTCAAGGTCATTTACGAGAAATACGGCTACGGCTCTATCCTGATGTTCGACGAAATCGTCAAGTGGGTCCTTGATCTGTCCAGCATGAATTCGCGATTGATGGTTATATTCTGATAGGCATGATACCGATAAAGCGATGGTCGTACATGCCTTGTTCCCTGACAAGAATTCTTTGGATGAGCACGCTGCATGGATCGCGGCCGGGGTCAAGAAAAACATCCAGGAGAGATCTTGGATGTGAGTGCTTTTCGAGGTTTCTCTCTCAACCCATCTTGACCGGCGATGGATGAGCAGATATCCGAATGTCAAGGGAAAATATGTCGACATTGTGAAGGACGTCATCAACATTGTTTCTTGTCACGTCACTGCGGAAAAATTTGTGGGTCAGCCTGCCCAAATCTCTCATCGAGATATTGATGGTGTTTGTAGACGGGCATCACCTTGAAGACCGAGGAGAATCCCAGGGGCCTCTATACCGAAAACGAGCTGTTTGATATGTTGACGACTCTTGTGCGTCTTTTTCCGCCTATTTTCCAACCGACTCTTCATTGACGTTCATTTCGAAGTTCAAGTTGAGTGGCGCCATGCGCTTATGACCTTGGTCCCACTGATTGCGCTGATTACTTCTCCAGTGTTACCTTCCTTACATTCGACGAACCAGAGACTAGCTTTGCACTGCACGAGGCGGCGACACAGGCAGGCACCATTATCGGGGCGCTTACGGCCAAGTCACTCCTAGAAATTTCGACTACTTCAGCTTCGGTGAGAATGTTCCATTTGAATTTGAAAGGAAAATATCCGATTCGAATATTGAATAGAGCCTTGTGGGACGATTGGCCGCCCAATCTTCACTTTTCCGGCACCCATCGAAACAGCCCTGGTATCCGTTCCTCAGCAAGTTGTCGGAGACCGGACGCCCGATCGACGAACTCCTTGGAAACATCCTTGGTGTGGCTGTAGGTGCATGCATCAACTATGCCCAAGCAGCCGTCAATGTCATCGCGTTCTATCTGGATGATGCACGTGAGAAGGAAAAAGAAGAAATCGTGAAGTTGGTGAATTCCAATGATGCCACAAGCACGGCGCTGTTGCGTGGATATGTCTGTGAAGCGATGCGTATGTTTCAAGATCATTATTTTGCTTTCGCCAACTTTATCCATTTTGTTCTTATTTAGGCTTGAAACCACAGTTCCCCGGTCTTTGGCGTGAGGCAGCTGTCGACGCCCAAGTCGAACAGGGCCACGGTCTCCCTCCTGTCGACGTCAAAGCTGGTGACCGTTTGTGGGCCAGTTTCAGGAACGCCCATCTCAACGTTAGTTGTCTTTTCGGGCCTGTTGCTTTCTATTCCTGAACTATTCCCATCCGTTCATAGCCCGACGATTTCCCTGAGCCCACCGTTGTCAATCCGAGACGTCCGTTGGAATCGTATAATCTCAACGGCACTGGCTTCCACAATTGTCCGGGGACAAAATACGCTCAGATTACAATTTTGGAAATCGTCAAGGTCGTGTTCAAGTTGAAGAACGTCCGCCGTGCTCCTGGAGATGCCGGGAAGCTTAAGGGATTCAGCCAGGTTATCCATGACACAGAGACCGATTTCTATATCCAGCGCAACGGAACCGTTGGTGCTTGGCCTGGTTCCTTGTTGATCACCGTACGTCCAAATCCTGTTCGGCTGTGTACAACTCGCTGATGCTTACTCTTAGTATGACGAGTGAACAAGTTATCGTTTTTATTGTTTTTCTCCCCTAACACTATGTAAGTTAGTTTGGCGTTGTTCTTTGTACGATTAGTCCTGTATGCTCTCGTGAACTTGAAGTATGTGATGCTTGTATGTAATAAATCTGGACGTTATGTTGTATTGAACCTCTTCCTTCATCTTACCAGAGTGAAGCGCCGCCATGATCGGCCAGGACCATGCTTGCATGATCAATCATGTCATGAGGTGAGACGAACCGAGGTACCTATCGCAACGGGATTCCAATATTGCACATGTTACACGTCGCACGATAATAGTCCCACTCAATTCTGTTTTTTTTTTCTTGTTTTTTTTTTTGCTGCGAGCTGCAACGTTGAGACCATGAGGTACCAATGATGCCAAGTCTGATGATGGATTCGTCGGCGCCTGAAAGTGGAGGACCGTCGCCGGCGCCTCACCACATCTGTGTGCCGTACGTAGATGGTACGCGTCTGCCGGGAGCACATAACCCTCGTGTCGCGTCGTAGCCAGATGTTTGAATACTTTGTGGTGTTTGGACCACTAGACATTGCACTTTCCGAACCGCCGCGCCGTGTTCGGAACCTTGGCATCAGCTGCTGTTGGACCGGACCAATGTACCCCTCAAAAACATTGTAAACAAATAACAATCTAATATAGAATTTATTTGCTGACCACATTGTGGGAACACAAGTAAAATCCATTTTTAATAATTATTTAATGTGCTCTGCATGTTTCCACTGAGCAAATGCAAAAGAAAATGCAAAATGTGATTGTGATGTGGCCCCGATATTTCCTTCTCTCAAATGGAGATCCCATTCAAAAATCAAACCACTTGTTTATCCTTTATGAGAACTGAGTTTGATCCCAGCTTACATAGCAGGAACATGCTGAACAAATTATTTATTTGATCCCTATGTTCTATCCTTGTGCACGGAATTCCCATTGACAAAGAACATTTTAAAAGAAATCACAGTGAAGTCATCATGAGATTGACAATCACACCATTTGTATATTTTGAATCTTCTTCTTTGTTTGAGGAAACATTTTAAAGACTACAAAGGATATGATGGGTACATTTTAAACATAGCAGCAGTGTGGTTGTCAATCACATCATGGACTCAGTGTGATTTCTATTAAAATGTTCCTTGTCAATGGGAATTTCGTGCATGAGTGTAGAACATAGGGATCAAATAAACAATTTGTTCCACATGTTCCTGCTATGTAAGCTGGGATCAAACTCAGTTCTCATAAAGGATAAACAAGTGGTTTGATTTTTGAATGGGATCTCCATTTGAGAGAAGGAAATATTGGGGCCACATCACAATCACATTTTGCATTTTCTTTTGCATTTGCTCAGTGGAAACATGCAGAGCACATTAAATAATTATTAAAAATGGATTTTACTTGTGTTCCCACAATGTGGTCAGCAAATAAATTCTATATTAGATTGTTATTTGTTTACAATGTTTTTGAGGGGTACATTGGTCCGGTCCTGCTGTGTCTCTTCATCAAGTGACTATGTGCTCGCAGAAAAAAAAAATAAGAAAAAAAAAACAGAATTGAGTGCAACTAATGCATTTACACCAAATTTACACTTTGTATATTTGACAAAAATTCTCCACTTTTCTTTGTGGGGCTCCCGAAACTTGGATCTGCCTGAGGGCCTTGCACATGCTGTGGACGAAGTACTAGTTGACGGGAAGATTCAAGATGGCCCGGGTACTGTTGGATTCACTCCTCGTCACTTGTTGTTTTACCCAACAAACGCCTTGCCACAGCTGTCAAATAGAGAATGTCAAAGAATGGGATTAGAATGGAATAGTCACCAAGGGGATGGCGGGACACGAATGAAGGACCTGATGTTGAACTTTTTTTTTGGGTCTCAGATGACCCCCCCCCCCCACCCCCACCTTCCTATTATGGCATGTAGTGCTCACATATGTAATATTGCATGACATCAAAACATATACAAGTGAGACATCTAGACATAGTGCCAATGGACGTTTGGCTTACAACTATCGCAACACCAACCCTTCGGTGCGAACTCATAGCCCAAACATCGCTTATGAAACTGGGCATTTTTTACAGTCAGGCCGGCCACGAACGCGACTCTCAAAACACTGCACTCACCCATACTGTCTCGCACCCTGACACCCGACAATCCATCACGTTAAGTCCCATTTCAATCTCTGCATCCGTGATCTCCGTCTCACAAATACATCCGTTCAGGTTGATAGCTTTGGATTTCCTCATTCGACCTGAACGCCTGCCGGTCCTGATCACGGTTTCACCCGGCAGTTGCAAAACATCATCCGTTGCGAGAACCACACCCGTACTGGCAGCTGGGGCATGTTGAGGGGTGGGCGCCGGGGCAGCGAGGGCCGGAGGACTTGTGATTGTTGGGAAAGAAATGTTGGGGAAAGGTGTTATACTTGTAGGCGGCGGAGTGGCAGTGGATGGGCAAGTTGAGATCGGGTTTGGTACTTCGGTGGGTGCCGGGTCTGAGCTTGTTGATGCTGCGATAACAGGCTGCAGGCCTTCACATTCGCAAGACTTACAGTGCCATCTCCAATAGTGCTCGCTGCCGCGCTAGCCCCGACTACCGAGCCCATCGCCGCACCGCCTGCTGCTGCAGATTGACAAAAGGCGAAGAGCGAACCTACCCTGACTGCCCCGATTGCTGATTGTATAGCAGCTGCAGCAGATCCTGTGGAATCACCATTCGGGTCGATCAACTCTACTGGCTATCATGGTTACTCACCAGCAACCACACCCCCAGCACCAAAGCCGACGAGACCCAGAGCACCTGTGACAATGACTGGAAGAGCGACAGCAGTCGCAATGCCACCACCCACAATCGCACATCCCTTCAATATCGTATTTGTCCTCGCTTCCTCGGCCTTCTTTTGGAACTCTTCGATTTGCTCTGAAGATGCATCAGTTAGATACCTTGTCTCTCGTATATGTATGATGGAAAATTTCTCACCTTGCATTCCCCTTAGCGCGCCTACTAGCCTTGAATATGACCAATTCCACTCTGCTCCCCCTGGTCCCTCCCCACCGTCATCCATTTCGAATGCACCAAGACTGATATCCTCGTCACTCATGTGATATTGAGCTATGATTTGTTGGAGCACATCTTGAACCCTATCGATGGCACTCCGCACATCGACACTGAGGTACTCCATCGTGGTGGTTAGCATCTGTGCCTCCCCTAAGGCGTGCGTTGAGAAGTGATTGTCGAGTTCGTTGACCCAGCTGTCGAGGTCATCGCCACCTGTGAAGGTAAAGAGAGGCATATCAGGTTTTGCCAGGTAGTTGAACGTAGTAGTTCTGGAACTTTTGCCTCGTTTTTACCTAACCCCATGTTGAATTGGTGCCGTGACAATTGTGTGACGACGATGCATGTTGACTTGGTGTTGACATCAGTGACTATCAAGGGGGTGGCGGGACCCGAATCCCAAACCTGACGTGGGTGGGGGGGGGGGGGGGGGGGGGTCTAGGTGGTCAAAAAAAAAGTTGACACCCAGTGGACGGCCAGACTGAGATGCCCTCATCTTCGTGGGCTGATGGAGAGCGCTTTGTACCTTCGCATGAGTTGCTAGATGTTCTCCTCCACCTTTAGCTCCAAATGCAAACTACAAACCACAATTGAAAAATACTTTCCATTGACCACTGTCTGGAAGCCATTCATCTTGATGTGACAAGTTTGTGAGAACATGGTCACTTTGGATTTCGAGGCTGAGTTTTTCGTCTCCAGTGGCGTCCTTTCCTATGGCCGTGCGAGGGTTCAATCCCTGCTGGAGACGATACTTTCTTCCAGTCATAAGTTCCTTACCACTGGTGTTTGTTTGTCATCACCTTTGTTTGACAACCTCCCATCAATCTACCCAACACAAAAGACCCAAGGGGGATGGATCCATGGAGTGTGGAAGGCAGGAGGTAAGGATTTGTCTGAATTGCACCTGTGGATGTCATGCCCATAACAATTATTGCTTTCCAAACATGTTTTTGGGACTGAATCATGTCTCCTGCCTTCCACACTCCATGGATCCCTCTTCATCAGCGATTGGGCATGTTCATCCTTTAGCATCATTTAGCATCTTTCCCAAGATGCATCAGCAAACCCTGGGTGGACTACATAGCCCTGTGCAGGTCTGTGCAGATTCTTGCAGAGCTGAAGTTCCAAAGACAAGGTATATGGTACATGCAGCCATGTGAAAGCTCTGTGCAGCTCTCCAAAGCCCCAGTGGCATCTTTTGCAGACCTCCACAGGCCCTCTACATTTTCGCAGGCCTTTATGGTATGACTTACAACCATGCAGAGCTATCAAACCTACCATACAGTCTCGAGAATTTCATGTTATAAGTGTAACGAGAACAAATGTATGTTAAACATAAAGTGTAGATTATTCTCTACAATTTACAAAGGTGTATATTTCTATATGTAGTGTTTCAAGGTCCAGTTTACTTTTGTTGGTTTCAGACCGAGACTGGATGGAACCGAACCGGTGAAAGACTGGACCGCCGGTCTTGGTCTTTAAGGTTTTGGATCATGGCCGGTCCTCGGTTCACTCGAAACTTTAGAGTTTGAAAGACTGGCCAAAGACTGGTTTGGATTGGTTTAAACCGGTATTATCCATGGAACAATCTGAGGAACTGAAATCAATGTCCCGAAATAGCAAGTACAAAATTTCTGCCACAAGAAAGACTCCAATTTGCGGATCCTCGGCCTTAGCAGGGGTGATAATAGAGTAGGGAGATGCTGCGTGGGGTCGGAGTCCGCCTTGTGGTCAGATCCCGACCCCAGCAGCGGAATTGATTCTTTTTGTATCGTACAAGATGGGCTGTACACTATGTACAAAGAAAGAGGTGTGGGTGGGTGGGCAACGAGAATAGACTCGAGCCGTGAACCCACGCCTGTAGAGGGCAAGTGTGAGTGTAACTGAGATCCCTCAAAGAGGGAGAGCGACTTACCTGTAGAGGGTAGTGTGAGCAGAAGTGAGATCCTTGTGAAGTCTCACTTCCGTCCCCTCTTCAGGTAAGTCATACACATGGTCACGGCAATGGCACATGTCCCACAAAAAATCACGTGTGTTCTTGGCTTGAGCACATACATCAGCAAAGTGGTCCTGTGGCTGGTAGCAAATCATAGCAAACACACTCACATCCATAGCAGCCATAGCACTCTGTAGTAACCTCACTAGCAGGCATAGCAATGTAGCACTAAAGCACTATAGCATTGTAACATCATAGTACCATAACACTGTAGTACAGAAACCTGGTAGCACCATAGTATGGTAGTCTCATAGCCTTGTGTAGTGCTCAATATTTCTATAGATTTTGGACACTTTTTACATGCCACATAGAAAGAGGTGTTTTTTCTTCATTCAAGAAATAATCATATGTAGCACAATATTTGAGACATGTTGTCGACTACAAAAAATGAAATATCATGAGTTGTTCCCCTGCACATCCCTTGCCCGTGCATGTCTCTTGTCACCTGTGCAACACCCCTGCCCCTTGTGTCCAGCCTGACGTGACCCCCTCCCCCCAGCATGTCTCTCAGCTCTCGTCTGAGTGTGCGTCCCTCTTGTCACCCAGCTCTCGTGTCCCCCAAGTCCTTGCACGCAAGGTTGTGCATCTTGCCCATCTTTGTGTGCGTGTCCCTCAGGTCTGGCCTGTACTTGGTGCATCAGTGGACTCACGCAGGTGATGTGTCAGGGTACTTACCTAGCAAGTACATGCCATGTGTGTCTAACGGTGGGTTCCCACCTTGGCTCGCCTCCCACACACACTTCTTGCGCGCCTCCCGCCGTTCCTGTGTTCCCTCAGCCGTTCCTCGCAAGTGTCCCACTGTTCTCATGTGTTCTGTATGTTCCCGTTGTTCTCACATGTTGTCCTCGCATGCCCTGCGTCGTTCCCCCACCATCCTCGCATCTTGTATGCAGTTGTTCTCAGTTCCTGCATTCCCTTGGCTGTGCCTCGCGCGTATTCTGTACATTTCCCGCCGTTCTCGCATGTCGTCCTCGGGTGCCCCCCCCCCGTTCTCGCGTGTCCCGTGCTGTTTCCTGCCGTCCTTGCATCTCGCATGTGGTACTTCGTGCGTGTCCCGCCATTCTCAGGTGTCTTGTCAGTGGCCTGTTTCTGATGTGAAGGCATGGGGCTTACCTATATAGGGGAGGGCATGGGCCTCGTTTGATCAGAGGGAGGAGGCATTGACCAAGGAGGAGGGAGTGGAGGGAGGTGGAGGGAGTTGATGGGGGGAGGCAAGGAGACGATGTGGGACTTTGAATGTTCATTGTTGTTCGACTTTTGGCCATTGCCGGGTCGGCAAGTTCTGGGGTGCCTGGGCCCAGAACTTGCCGAGTATTTCTCAATAGTCTTGCCACGTCCACATCAAATACATTCTTCCCTCCCCCCATCATCTCCTCCACTCCCTCTGTTCAAACGAGGTCCACGGACTTCCCTATATAGGTAAGCACCACAGCTTCACGTCAGAATCGGGCCACTGACAAGACACCTGAGAATGGCAGGACACGCACGAAGTACCACATACGAGATGCAAGGACGGCGGGAAACAGCATGGGACACGCGAGAACGGGGGGGGGCACCCGAGGACGACATGTGAGAACGGCGGGGAATGTACAGAATACGCGCGAGGCACAGCCAAGGGAATGCAGGAACTGAGAACAACTGCATACAAGATGCGAGGATGGCAGGGGAACGACGCAGGGCATGCGAGGACAACATGTGAGAACAACGGGAACATACAGAACACATGAGAACAGTGGGACACTCGCGAGGAACGGCTGAGGGAATGCAGGAATGGTGGGATGCATGTGAGAAGTGTGCGTGGGAGGCGAGCCAAGGTGGGAACCCGCTGTTACATCGTTAATTGTGTATTTATATATATCCTATAATGTATTGGTTAATTGGTTAATCATTTCACTTCGAATGTATGGTTTGTGAGATTAGTGATAGCAAGAGACCAAGGCTAATGGTATATAACATATCACTTGCTATGGAGTGCTATGGAGTGCTTTGTAGCAAAGTGCTATGGGGTGCTATGTAGCATGAGTATGTACCTCTGTAGCACTTTGTAGCATGAACATGCAACTCTGTAGCACTTTGTAACATGAGTATGTGACTCTGTAGTGCTACAAACAAAATAATGTATGCTACAGTGCTATACTACTATGTAGTGCTATCAACTGCTACCTAGCACACATCTAGTCTGCTGATGTATTGGATTCGTGTAAACAACTGTTTAAACACATCCAATTTGTGGATCCTTGGCCTTAGCAGGGGCGATGATAGAGTAGGGAGATGCTGCGTGGGGTCGGAGTCCGCCTTGTGGTCAGATCCCGACCCGCAGCAGTGGAATTGATTCTTTTTGTATCGTACAAGATGGGCTAAAGAAAATCCTATGGGAAGAAAGGATATGAGGGAAGCGATACATATGATACAAGGAAAGTATAGAAATTGTCCGTTCATTTGGAAATGGGAAGAGAAGAAAAAGAGAGAGACGAAGGGAGAGGAGGCGAAGTGTCTGTAAAATTTAATGTCAAGAATGTAGGTAGACGAAACATGGAAAAGAGAGCAGGCATCCGTGTCATGGCAGAGGAGTGCATGGTATGGGAATGAAAAGGAGTGTGTCTCACGGCGCGCTGGCGCATGGGACAGGAAGGGACGAACTGCGATCACTACTCGGTTGACAACATCACGTGAAGATGAGGGCGTGATAGAGGACCAGGTGCTTATGGATGTAACATTGGAAAGTGTTGGACTGCCAGCACCCAATGGCCTGGATGAGATATGGTTCTGTCCCCAGCTCTGCAGGGAGCGTGGCGCCACCAGCCCAGAGAGATTGTCCCCCAACATCGTCATTGAGGAGAATGCGCAGATGCATCAGGAACCAGGACCGGCGAGGGATGGAGCCGTCCTCACACAGCCACAACATGGAAGAGGCGGGGAAACGTTCATCGCGTTGACGGACGTAACGGGTGAACCAGGAAAAAGGGTCATAAATGTCGTCGTTACAGGGGACAATGACCATGTTTCCCAAGAAGAGCTGGTCGGCTTTGTGACCCAGTAGAAAAAACGAATAGGTCACAGCGGACAATTCAACAGAGGACCAGCAGATTGTTCAGCGGGGGTCACGGAGGGCTGCATCATCGGAATCACATAACTCCCCCAAACGCATGAGCATGAAGAATCCGGTCAGTAACATTGAGATGAATAGGAAGTCGTCATACGTGGTGGACGCCCCATGGTGGTGTATGATAAGTTCGAGGTCATGGATGGTCAACGCATGTTTCTGGTGCACTGGCCGTCTATAAAGGTGCTTGCAACCGGCCAATGTGCGCTTTACGAGTGGGTGGTTATGATTTACGTGGCTGTCAGGGAAAAACGGCTGGAGCTGGTGGCAGATCCCTGACAAATAGGATGCCACAGAGTCAGGTTTGATGTGGCGGGACATGAAGACGGTGTAAAAACTGAGGGTTTCCGGTGTGGGAGAAGGGTTGAGATTGTGGAGGTGGATGAATTCGAGGTATGAATTGAGGTGGGAGCCATAGGACCCCCATGTTCCTGTGGCGATTGTCTGGCCCAACGCCAAGGCGCGCTCGTAGATCAGTCGATCGCGGGTCCAAGCAGCACGTCTTGGCTGCCTGGATGGATGGGAGGGGATGACTTTCATACTGCAGGCCCCAGCCACACAGGAGGGGGTCGGAAGTCACAAATGTGAAGGCCAGGGACGACATGAGTCGCCTCTGTGAAACGGTGGTGAGAAAGGTGGTTGGCAACGATGTTACACTCACCGGGAATGTGGAACACCCTCAACTGCACTCCAGTCACGATTAGGATGTCAACCGCATCCTTGAGCATGGGGTTGTATCGTGGCAAGGCATGCAGAGTCAAAAACATGTGGGTGATGTTATCGTTGTCAGTGAAGATCACGATGCGAGAGTCGGGGGGGAGAAATGAGGCAGCATGGCTGAGGGCTGAAAGAATGCCCAGCATTTTGTAAACGATTATGAAATCACCTGTCAACTTTTCAGGGATATAAGCATGGTAACCCTCAGCCGTTTCCGGATACCAAAATGTGAGGCCGTCTAGGCACACATCGGTCAAGATTGTGATTTCTGCGTCTTCAGCTGACCACCCCATCGACTTCAGCAAATGTACGCCGTTTGAGGACTCCATGTGTTGTATGGCCCAGGTGAGGTCACTCCTTATTTCATTGTTGACCCAGAATTTGTCTTCAGGGCCTTTTCCTTTGAATTTGGGGTAGATATTTGTGACACAGGGCTTCAGGAGTGGGTAGACATTGAAAGACCAGTTGAGCCAGCCTGCAAGCTGTTGCCACCTCTGAAGGGTGAATGAGGCTGATCCCGTGGGTCGCCCAGTTTTCGGGTTCCAGCGTCGAGCGCAGAACGTGCGAAGCTCTTTCAACAAATCGTCACGGGCAGCAACTGGGAGGGTGAATGTGAGGTGGTTGGCGTCAACTTCGATGCCGATGATGGTGAGTATATCACCGTTGAGTTGTTTTTCACGTTTGTGGGGGATTCCTAACAAGTCCCATAGTTGCAGCAGTCGGGCTTGGTTCGCAGGCATTGACATGCCATATGGGATGTAGACGTCGACACTTTTGTCATTGCAGACCCCATAGTTGTCTTCGCAATAGCCGAATAAATCTCTGATATCAAAGAACTCGCGGGCAATCCAGATCACATCAACACTGGAGGTTATCACAGTGGGTGTGTTGTCTTGCAGTCCTAGTATACTCTAAGCTATGAGCTACAGAACATGTATCTACGATAGAGAGAAAGCCTTACTACTAACCTTTGTGAGGTGTTTGCAAGGTGGGGGTTACTCAGTAAGAGTGTTATATTGCACAGAGAATAAGGACAGTCTTATTTATATACTAGTCTACTTATCTGTACATTATTTGTACATCATGGATTTCAGCACATGATGCTATAGATAAAATATCTATAGGAGTGGAATTCATTCAACACTCCCCCTCAATGTGTATACATCGGATTTTATGAAAATGTCAAGCCTAAATGTTGGCAACATCTTTCAAAGAGTTCCTGACTAAGATTTTTAGTTAGCATATCCACGGGATTGGATGTGCCTTTGATGTACTCTCAGATGACATGATATCTTAGATCAATATGTTTAGTACAGTGTTCCTGTACAGGGTTGTTTCCAATAAAGATTGAGCCATGATTGTCGGCATAGATTGGGACATTCCGCATTAGGAAGCCAATCACCTGGAAGAGTTGGATTTTACTTGGCAGCCACAATCAGACATCACCATGTACTCTGCTTCAGTAGATGAATGAGCAATGGTTTTTTGTAGACAACAAGTCCAGCCTACAGAAGCACCTGCAAGCTTCAGGAAAAAGCCGGTGCAGCTTCGATGCTTAATTTCATCGGATGCCCAGTCAGAATCCGTGTAGGCATGTAAGCCCACATTTTGATCACCGGAATAAGTCAGTCATAATCAGAAGTGCCCATGAGGTAGCGGATTATATACTTTGCTTTATCAATGTGTTTCTGGGTAGGATTTGCTGAGAACTGTGATAACGTAATCATGGCAAAGGCAATGTCAGGTCGTGTACCAATTATTAAATATAGCAGAGACCCTATGATCTGCTGAAATTGTGATCAAAGTGCAGCAGTGGCAGTGCCAGCATTTGCTGTTGGCTTGTATCCAGTAGGTAGAGGAGTCTTGGCAATTGTTGCATTTGCCATGCCAAATCTCTCTACTACTTTCTGTAAATAGGCACATTGATCGATCATGATTGTATTCTTGGTACACATGATGCACATTCTCAAGAATTCAGTGGATTCACCAAGATCATGAGATTCCCAAATAGTCATGAATTTGGCTCTTTTGACAGTTGTAAGCTTAGTGTCTGGTCCCATGAACATTGTGTCATCAACATAGATTATTGCTAGTACGATGGTTCCATTTGGGGAATGGAAAACAAAGATTCTGGCATCTGATATGACTCTTCGGAAGTCTAGTTTCTTCATGGACTTCTCCATGGCATGCCACCATGCAAGTCCAGCCTGCTTTAAACTGTAAATTGCCTTATGCAGGCACCAAACAAGAAGTTCTTTTGTTAAGAACTGATTGACAAAAATGTTGGAGCTACGTTGGATGCGTCAGAGGGTTGGAGGGTCGGGGTGCGTGCAATGTAGGGGCAAGGACTTGGCTTCAACTTGTGTGTTGTGCCCTCGCTAATACATCAGTGTCCTTATTTCAGAGGATCAGAGGATCAGAGGGTTGGAGGTTGGACTCAAGTTAAGAGTCGGAAAGAGGACGGGAGGTGTGATGTCAAATCTAAGTTGATATTCAAACTGAAGCTAATACATGATTCTACATGAGTTTAAATACTATGTTGGAGGACATGTGGCTTCGTCGGAGTCAGATAACAAGTGGCTGTCGGAGATGCTTAACATAAGTAAAATGGTCAGATGTAAGTAATGTACGTAGTGACAAGATTCATAACAGTAAGTATGCATAATAAGTATTAGTCAAAATGTTGGAGGTGTTGGAGGTGTTGGAATTGGTCGGAAATTGTCGGAGCTGATCGGAATGTAACAGTATTTCCCCCTTAGGGCCGAACCCATGAGGCCTAAGGACCTGGGTGGTCAGTGCGTGTGAACTGTGTCATGTGATGCATTGGTTGAAAATACTGTCTGAGTGGTTCTTTCTTCTTGTTCTCCCCATTATCTTTCTGCTTGAAAAACTCTTCCGATAATCCTCAAAATGTTGGCAAACAAATTCCAAAAAGAATTGGAGGTGCTGCAGGCCAAACTCATGGAGGTGGAGGCTAAGAAGCGAGCAGCGGAGGAGGAGGCTGCCAAGAAGGCTGAGGAGGAGCAGAGAGTGGAGGAAGAGAGGGCTGCGGAGGCGGCGCAGGTAGTGGAGGAGACACGTCAGGCA
Source organism: Entoloma clypeatum (assembly GCA_963565915.1). Lineage (NCBI taxonomy): Eukaryota > Fungi > Basidiomycota > Agaricomycetes > Agaricales > Entolomataceae > Entoloma > Entoloma clypeatum. Next base: position 3,665,262 of record OY751495.1, read on the forward strand.
TTGGAGCTGGCAGCTCAGAAGAGGGCCGATGAAGTGGCCACTGTGCAAGGTGCGTCAAGCAAGGGGTCAGGGGAGCCACAGGCGGAGAAGAAGAAGAGGGCAACAAAGAAGAGGAAGGTGGAGGAGGTGTTGGCAACGGTCAGAGAGGGGTCGGGAGTCAGGGTTGGGGTGGTCGTTGGGCACACAGGACAGCCATTGGACACTAAACTGGCCACAGTTCGGTTTGCGAACCCTTTGAACAGGGTTCGAACCTGACCGGAACCTTAATGTTTGGTTCTGGTTCAGGCTGGGGCCGAACCCGAACATTTGCCGAACACAGAGCAAACCTAAAAGTCACATGACTTTGTTGAATGTTGAAGAAATCACACCCATTTCTTGTGCACAACAGCTGCCTCTAACACCCAACTGCCGTCCCTCACAATGTGTCCTTAACACACAACACCTGCTCACACCCAACTGCCGTCCCTCACTCCCAACATGCCCAACGGCATCCCTCACGCCCAACTACCGTCTCTCGCTCCCAATGTGTCCTTAATGCACAACGTCCGCCCCTGGTGCACAATGCCTGTCCCTGACGCCCAACTGCAGTCCCTCGCTCCCAACGTGCCCAACGGCTGTCCTTAACACACATAGTGTTTAAAGGTCCGATTTGGTCCGGTTTTTGACCCTCAAAATTTAGAGACCGAGACTGAGACTGATTTTTCGGTTCACATGATCTCGAAAAAACTGAACCAGACCGATGCAAGACCAGTGCATCGGTTCTGTTTACCTCAAAGAAGTGAGACCAGACTGGTCTCAACCGGTTTAAACCAATATATTACAAGTAAAATAAGACTAAGAACACGTGCGCATGTATCGTACTCCCTCAATTGGTCCTCTGTGGGCTCAGCCCGGCCCCATGTGCTCCTGGGCGTGACTCAATGCCGTTGGGCATGAAAGGGGGCCGTTGGGCATGTGTCGTGGCAGGTGCATGGTGCCGTATGGCACGAAGGGAGGCCGTTGCACATGAAGGAAGGGTGCTGGGTGTGAGTCAATGGCGTTGGGGATGCGAGGTGGCCGTTGAGCATGAGGATTGGGCAAGCAAGGCAGTCATCAGGCATTAGAGGGGCCGTGAGGCACTACTTGGGGCAGTTGGGCAAGAGGGGCGGCCGTTGTGCATGGGTTGACAGTGTTGAGGGCAAAGGGACAGTATTGGGGGCAAAGGGACGGCGTGGCATGGGTCAATGGCGGTGGGCACAAGTCAGGACCGTTGGGTGTGAAAGGAGGCCTTTAGGCATGAAAGGCGGCCATTGGGAATGGGTTGACGGTGTTGGGGGCGAAGGGATGGTGTTGGGGGTGAAAGGACGGCGTTGGGCGTGGGTTGACGCGTTGAGGGCAAAGGGATGCCGTTGGGCATGAATGGAGGCCGTTGTTATGCTTAACAAACCGTTCCAAGGTTTGGGCAGAGTATGCAGGAAGTGGAAAGACGAAGAGCAATGTGATTGCTAAATCTAAGGAATCTACTACAGTACAAGAGGTTTATATAGGTACTGACTATAGGTGGTAGCGGATGAGTCAGTGCTGCGGAAGGCAGTACACATTGTTGAAACTTTTCCATCACGTAGATTAGATTAGATTAGATTACATCATGTGACCATAGACATCTTCGATTACATACTTGTTTGGTTGGTACAAACAGTAGTACGGTATATAAGACCAGGAAACTGTCAATATCAACAAGTTGTCTCTTGACTCTTAACCAGCTCCATCGCTCTTACCAGCCTCAACCGCTCTCACCAGCCCCACCCTTCTCAACCAAGTAAGTGACTAGAACGGTAGAGTAGAGTACTTCCACTGTAGCTGTGTTGCTCAGTACATCTGCGGCTAGCGCCCAGGTGGAACTTCAACAGGTTATGGGCCCCGGATAGCAGAGGGACTTGGGAACGCTGGCAACAGCGAGTACCTGCCCACTCTACCCTGGTTGGCAAAGAACCGATCAAAAGATCTAGGTTCTGAGTCTTACTTCTTCACACATGAACCTGGGAACGTCATTACGACAAGTACCTGTCATGAAGCGTCCCTAAGGGGATTGACTTAGTACACATCATGTGGAAACATTGATCGTACCTCACACACTTCTGACAAAAAAAGGGTCTTTCCCACAACCGCTATTCCGAAAAAGAATATGTTATGAGGAATCATTTATTTGTTTTCTCTAAAAATCAAATTTATAAAGAACATCACTGATTGGGAGAACTCCTTTTAGATTTATTAAAAATGTCTACCTCTCGCTCCGCCCTCGACTCCATCGTCATCTTTGACGGCATCGACTACCTAAGCTGGGCTGAAAAAATGAAATCCTACCTCCTCCATCAAGGAGTCTGGCGCCTCGTGTCCGGCGACATTGAGCGCCCCGACATCGCGGACTTCACAGTCACGGTCTCCACCCCTGCCTCTGCCACCTCGACGTCTGCAACCCAGCCTCCAGTCATCACCACCACCGTCGACCAGCCCGCCTTCCACAAAGAAAGGAAGACCTGGATCAGGGACAATGACATGGCCCTTGGTTCCATCCGCCTCAAGGTCTCCGAAGCCATCAGAAGACACATCAAAGACGCCAGCACCTCGAAGAAAGCCTGGACATCGTTAAAGGACGCGTATTTGAAGGTCTCCCCCGCCACCATATTCGGCGACTTCAAGGCCGCCGCCTCCTTCAAGCTGTCAGGTCGCGACCCCGTACCGGAAATTGAGTGCCTTGGGTCACTCTTCGCTCGCCTCAGCAACGCGAAATTCGTCGTGCCTGATCTGATGCAGGCAATGATCCTGGCAAGTGCCATTCCTGACGCTTGGTCGTCCCTCTCCACCGCCCTCTTCCAAGTCTATGATGCCGACAACTTCACATGGCAGGCCGTCACCGACAGCATCGTCTCAGAATACAGGCGCAAGTACGCAATAGGGTCTACTCGGGCATCCAACGAGCAGGCCCGGAAAATCTCCGGGACTAAGCGAAAGGGGCAAGACCCCAAATGGGAAAAGCAAACAGCGCCAAGTACCTCGCGTAACAATGCTGACGAGCAGCCTAACTCGACCGACCCGAGTACCGCTTCTGAAAAGAAGAAGGGAAAGGGACGCTGGCGCAACCAGAAGAAGCGCGCCAACAACGCGGACAACGAGTCTGACCAAGCTGAGGAGATGGTCGAGTTCATCGCACCAGCCATTGAGCACATCCCTCGTCGTCCTGCTCCTTGTCCCCTTCCTCCTCATCAACATGTCCCTTGCCCTCTCCCTCCTCACCATGCACCGTCTTTCACCACCGTAACTGGTCGCGGAAAGACTTCCTTTACTGCACAGCCTGAGTCAGAAAGGATGCAGTCACTACTGCAACGCATGAACCCTCCTCCTTCCCAGTACACCAGGCTTCCTTCTGGAAAGCTGTCAGTGTGGAAAAAGAACGAGAAGGTGTGAAAGCTCGCCCAAGAGATCGGCGCACAACCCTCTGGATCGAACCTTTTGGATCTTGGATACCATCATTCCTGACATCGACAAAAGGCCGGCTAAACAGCGTCGCGTAGCCCCGTCGATAGAAGAATCACTGAAGATGATGGATATCGACCAGGAACGGATGGGGCCGAATGTATTTGAGGACGAGATAGAACTTGATGGTCCGTCAAACCCTTTTCTTGAACCTTACCAATTGCAGAAAGCTAACAATACCTCTCAACAGACGTATGATATAATAGCAAGTACCAGTACAGAATGCGTAGATCACTTTAGCAGTGATTTACATAAAAAATATATCAAACATTTTGCTTCTTGTACACATTGTAAGGAAAAAGAACGCGTGCAATGGATATTAGATTCCGGCGCCTCTTTACACTTCACCTATGAGTTTAAGGACTTCGCATATTATTGTTATGCGTAACAAACCGTTCCAAGGTTCGGGCAGAGTATGCAGGAAGATGGAAAGGCGAAGAGCAATGTGATTGCTAAATCTAAGGAATGTAGCTATGGTACATGAGGTTTATATAGTACTGACTATGAGCGGTAGCGAATGAGTCAGTAACTGCGGAAGGCAGTGCGCATGAGTAAGGCGACTGTGGAAGGCTATGCACTAATGAGTAAGCTGACTGCGGGATGAGTCAGACAGCTGCGGAAAGTGAGTCAGCGTGGGAGCGAAGTATACTAAAGGAAATAAAGTATAATACAATATGTGTAAGCGGGGGCCGATGAGTAAAAGTGAAAAAGTAAGCGCATACGTCCGTAGTCGTTAGTCCGTAACATGTTCCCCTCCTCAAGGTCTGTGTCCTCACAGACTACCTACTCCCATCCATCATTGCCATTTGGATTGGCCCAGGCAGGGTCAACTCGGTTACCCCAATCCTTTATCAGTTCATCGTTTACCACCGTGGCAAACTCTAAACCTCGAACAGCGAGGCGAAGGCGTCGATTTTCGACAGCAAGGGTGTTGGTATAGTTTTTGAGGATGAGCTTCTCCTCAGCGGTGGGGGCGGTTGGTAAATCGGAGAGGGTATGAAGGCGGATATGCATCTGCCGATGGAGGATGTCAGCGATGGAGGTTTCGAGCGCATGGATCTGGTCGCGCATGGAGAGCGCTTCACCGATGAGGGTGGTGATGGTGGGGTTGATATCGGAAGCATCGGTGGAGGTGGCGGTGATGTTGGACATGGCAGAAATGATGTTTGAAAGGTATAAGAAGAACGGTGTGTTGGGCGAGAAGAGTTGGAGCGGGGAACTCGATGTGACAGAAGTCGATGTGGAAAATGGTTCTCAAAGTTTGTTCTTTTTATCGTGGACGTGATGGGTTTTGCCGATGAAAATCTCGGATCAAGTCTTGAGCGTTCTGAACATTAGTCCGAGGTTCCCACGTGTTTTCTTCTGGGCCATACCCTTCCCATTGGACAAGGTACTGGATCTTTCCACGGAATTTCCGAGAGTCCAGGATCGTGGAGACATGGTATTCTTCTCGTCCTTCGACAATGATCGGATCAGGGGCTGGCTTCTTTTTCTGAATGGCATACTTCGGGGTTTCGTATGGCGATAACAGGGTGGATCATCTTCCAGGTTTTGGGAAGATCAAGACGGTATGCGCTAGCTCCTTTCTTCTCTAGGACTTTGAACGGTCCGTGTCGGAGGGCATCAAGTTTCTTTGAGGGACGATCAGTCCTGATGTTAGTCCCTTCCAGCCACACCTTGTCTCCAATGCGGTAATTCCGAGACGGGCTTCGTCGTGTGTCAACTGTCTTCTTCATCTGATCCTGGGCCTGTTTCAGTGCTGCGTTGGCTTCTTCTCATGCCTGTTTGAGTTTTTTCAAGAAGTCGTTTGCCGCTGGATTGGTGTCTTCCAACACAAGTTCTCCCTTCCAAGGATGCAGACCATAGTTGAGATAGAATGGTGTGTACTTTGTCGCTTGATGTTCTTTGTCATTGTACTGGAATTCTGCGATTGCGATCCATTCCGCCCAATCATCTTGTAGATGGTTGACAAAGTTTCATAAGAACACCTCGGTTTCCTGATGCGATCATTCGGCTTGTCCATAAGTTTGTGGATGGTACGCAGTGGACAGGTTTCTCTTGATTCCCAACATGCGGCAAAGTATTTCCATGAACTTCGCGGTGAACTGTGGTCCTCTGTTGCTAATGATCTTCTTAGGGATCCCATGAAGCTTCCATATCTGGTCCCGATAGATCTTGGCTAATCCTTCAGCCGATAGTTCCACGGTTGTCGGGATGAGATGAAGCATCTTTGAATGTCTGTCCGTGATGACCAGAATTGTGTTCTTCCCATCAGATTCTGGTATCGGTCCCACGACGTCAATCCCTATGTCTTCCCATGGTTGACTTGGCGCGGCGTTAGGGTGTAGAGGGGCGTGTCTCCTTTGGCGGCTGATCTTGTTACGTTGACAGGTGTCACAACCTTTCACATACTTCTTTACGTCATGCAGGATGGTGGGCCACCAGTAGGTGCGAGTGAGGAGTTCATGTGTTCGATGTTGTCCTGGATGTCCTGCCACTGGTGCGTTGTGTGCTTCAAACATCAGTTCTTGGCGCAATTGTGGGTCTGGTGGAACATAGACTCGTTCTCCTGCATAGGTGATGCCATTTTCCTGCTGGTACCAGTGAGGATTCTTCTTCAGATCCTGGGCTACTTCTGTCTCCATACGATTCGAGGCCTTGATGCGTGCAATCCATGGGTTTTTGATGGTTGTGATGTTTCCGATTTTGATGGAATCAGATGTTTCACCCCCTTCAAAGAATTGTTCCTCCGTGAACATCTCCATTTGTATCACATCTTCTGATTCCAATCGTTTCAAAAATAGCCCCTCCTTGAGCATTTGGTCGCTGTCCTGCGGCTCGAGTTCCGTCTCATACCAGGGTAAACGTGACAGGATGTCTGCTTTCGCGTTTGTCTTCCCAGGTACATGTCGCAATTCGAAGTCATAGTCTTGTAACTTCATCTTCCAGCGCCTCTGTCGTTGGTTTAGGTCCTGAGGACGCCGGAAATACTCCAGGTTTTTGTGATCAGTTAAGATCTCGAAACGTTCCTTGGCTTCAAGTAGATAATGTCGCCAGTCCTTCAGTGCTTCCATGACTGCCAAGAGTTCCTTGTCATATATCTCGTAATTCTGTTCGGCCGCGGACATGGTCCGCGACAAGAACGCGATAGGATGCCACTTGTCGTCTTGTTTCTGTGAAAGTACCGCTCCAATCGCATAACCCGATGCATCGGTTTCGACTCTGAACTGTCCGTCCGGTTTGGGCAATGCCAAGACTGGTGCCGTCGTGATTGCCCGTATGAGACCTTCAAATGCTTCTTGCGCCGCTGGTCCCCATGTGAATGCTGTATTTCCCGTAAGTGTTGTGAGTGGCTTTGCGATGTTTGAGTACCCTTCAATGAAGCGTCGATAAAAATTGGCAAATCCCAGGAACCTCTGGACTTCCTTTTTTGATGTGGGTACTCGCCAGTTCCGGATTGTGTCCACTTTTTCAGTTTCCATCTCAACACGTCCTTCTCCAACAACATATCCCAATATGGGGCATTTTGTTACTTCCCAAAGACACTTCTTTTCCTTTAGGAACAGGTCATTGTCTGACAGGATCTGCAACATCTCTTCGGTGTTCCGGGCGAGTTCTTCCTTGGTTTTACCAATAACCACTATGTCATCCATGTAAATCACACAGATGCGCCGACAGATCTGATCCCTGAATAGGCTGGCCATCATCCGAGAGAATGTTCCCGGGGAGTTGCAGAGACCGAAAAACATGACCAATGGTTCAAACAATCCTCGGCTGGTCAGGAAGGCGGCTTTCCATTCGTCACTCTTCTTGATCCACACGTTATTGTATCCCCACATGATGTCCATTTTATTGAAGTAGACTGCATCCTTCAATACATCCAAGAGGTCGTTGATGCGTGGGAGTGGGAATTTGTCCTTAACCGTGAATTTATTGACCGTGCGATAATCCTGTACCAATCGTTTGGAACCATCTTTCTTGTTAATGAAGAAGCAGGGTGATGCATAAGGGGATTTGGACGGTCGGATCTTTCCGGTTGCCAGGCCTTCATCGATGAATTCGTCCAGTTCTTCTTGCTCCTTTTGGGTCATAGGATACGTGTTTCCTCCTAGCTCCTTTGGTGCGTCCGGTGTAAGTTCGATGCCGTGGTCCCATTCTCTTTCTTTTGGGATCTTGTCAAAGTTTTCTTTTTCAAAGAGGTGGGCAAAACGTTCAATGTATGAGGGTCGTTTGGTTGTGGGAGGTGGTGTGGGAGTAACTGCTTCCAATATGGGGTCTCCGGGCTTCCATTTCTGATCCGATTTCTTGGGCGCGTCCTTGTCTCGTACTTCCACCATGCGAACCCGATGTTTGCGACCATTAAGGTTAACCCTGAAATCCGAGTGTTTGGTTTGACATGTTGATGGGCACCGGTTGAATGTTACAGCGCCGGTCATCCAATTGATTGTGGGGTTGTGGTGCACCAACCAGTCATGTCCCAAAAGCATGTCCGTTCTCCCAATGTCCAATACCATTGCTTCCATGGTTTCCTGGTGTGTTCCTAAGTCCAGCTTGACTTCGGCAAGTTTTTCTGCTTTCTGTTGTCGGTTCAGCGATCCATCCGCATTTAGGATTGATATGGGCTTTATTCCCCGTGTGGGAAGGTTCTGTTCGCGTACTATTCTGGGATGGATACATGTGCGTTCACATCCGCTATCAACCTCGGGTCGAATGGCCTTTGGTCCTCGTCGTGTTTTGATCTGAGCTTGCAGCTTGATCTCTCGTCGTTTCGGAGGTTTATCTCCCTTGACAATCTTAGTTGACGCAACGGCTCGCTTTGCAGGGATAACATAAGTTATATTGTCTGTAGCTGCACCAGGCAAGCGAGTTCGTTTAATGGATAAGGGTCGCGACTTAGCGTCGTTTAATCGGACCCTTCGGGAAAATCCTTCTCATCGGTCTCTATGGTGATGGTTTCATCATCATCGGTATCTCCATCAGACACCTTCCTAATCTTTCCAGAGTTCTTCTTCGGCTTGCGGCAGTTGCGCGCGATATGTCCTTCTTGGTCGCAGTTGAAACACTTACGACCATCTTTCTTCTTTGGGGCTTTGCAGTCTTTGGCAAGGTGACCAAAGCGCTGACAGTTGTAGCAACGGGCTACTCCTGCTTTATCGATCTCCATGGCTTTGCCTTGACCACCATAAGTGGTGCCCGATCCGGTGCATGTGTCGCCACCCCCTCGGATGACTAATGCATGTCCCTCCATCTGTCGTCCCTTGTTTCGGATCTCCTTTGCGTAATCAGTGTACGTCTTGCCATCGCTAGCCACTTGTTCAGAAATTCTGCGGTTGACGTTCTTTTCCAGGATGTATTTCCCAGTTTCTTCGCCAAGGTTTGACAGCTTCAAGAGCTCTTCGAATTCGTCCAAGAATTCGTCGATGGTGCGTTTCTCCTGTTTCAGGACTTCGAGTCTCGCCTTGGCCGCTGCCGACTTGTTGGCAATAGAGAATCGCGTAGCGATGTCGTCTGAGAATCCTAACCAGGTGATGTTCTCGCCATCGGTGGCAAGGTCGTCTAACTTGTTGCTGGCCCAGTGTTTACCGGACCCTTCCATCATGCGGGATAACACCGCAAGAATCTTCTGATCGTCGGACAGGCCCTTCTGGAATCTGATGTATAATTTGGTGGCTTTCCACCACTCGTCGAAGGTGTGTCTGTCTTTGAACATCCCAGGATCTTTGATGATCTTGGATGTATCCATTGTTTGTACTGTCGGTGCTTCTGCCATGTCTAGAACCTGCGGAGTAGGAGAGGTGTCGGATTGTTGGGATGAAGATGGGGTTCGGGATACAGGTAGGGGTTGAAAATCAGTCCCTGTTCTAGGCGTCTGTTCGGTATCTGACTGCGCGGAGTCAAAAGTAAATTCGTCAGGGGACTCGTCGGCGGAATCGGTGGCAAAACGTTCGAGGTATTTCCTCTGTAGATCTCTAAGGAATCTCTGTTCCTGCGCGTCTGTTGGTCGCGAGAAGGGGTCAAGTCTCTCGTTTCGTGCCCAACGGTTGTACTCAGTCTGTTGCTCGTCGGTGGTGAAGTGGGCGTAGATCTGCTGCTTCGAGTAAGACGTGGTGATGCGGCTCTGGGACGTCTCAATGTGAGCGTCCTAATCAATCTTCTGATAATGGTTGTCTGGACACCGATAAACTCTCTGATCTCTGTGATCCGACCTGTCTGAGGTCCTTCTTGAACGCGAAAGCTTTCGAGTTCGTTCTGTCGGGCGTTGTAACGCGCGATCTGGTGTTGCCGAGCAAGATGGATGCTCTCTGCTATCTCGCCGTGGGGGCGATGCTCATCGTTGTCTAGTTCTTCGTCAAGCACCTGCTGTAGGATGCGACGGATCTCCGATTCGATGTACTGCTGGATGAGTGTAAAATCAATACTGTCTCGAGGACTTAGCTCCTCCTGTCGGGCTTCTGGCGTGCTGAATGGGTTACTGGTGAAGTCTTCAAAGAAGCGCGATGTCTTGACTCGTCTGGTAGTTGCTCTCTTCGCTCTGGGCGAACCTAACAAGATTTAGCAACTTGTTATGCGTAACAAACCGTTCCAAGGTTTGGGCAGAGTATGCAGGAAGATGGAAAGGCGAAGAGCAATGTGATTGCTAAATCTAAGGAATGTAGCTATGGTACATGAGGTTTATATAGTACTGACTATGAGCGGTAGCGAATGAGTCAGTAACTGCAGAAGGCAGTGCGCATGAGTAAGGCGACTGCGGAAGTCTATGCACTAATGAGTAAGCTGACTGCGGGATGAGTCAGACAGCTGCAGAAAGCGAGTCAGCGCGGGAGCGAAGTATACTAAAGGAAATAAAGTATAATACGATATGTGTAAGCGGGGGCCGATGAGTAAAAGTGAAAAAGTAAGCGCATACGTCCGTAGTCGTTAGTCCGTAACAATTATAGACCTCTTACGGTCAAGCGATTCGTCCAAACTGCAGCTAAAGGGAAGAAACTGGAAATACTCGGAGTTGGGGCTGTTCCAGTACGGCACACCCTAAATGGGGAAGTTAAAACCCATCTTCTCAGACCGGTGTTCTACATTCCGGACATGGACACACGCCTATTGTCCCTAGGCGTCTTCCTTAACCATGGTTACAAAGTAGACGGGACTTGTGGAGAGATCAACATCTCCAAAGGGCTGAGCAAAATCCAGTTTTTGCCCCACATCCTTGGTCAAACCATTTACTGGTTAGACACTGAAATACGCTATGACCAGATCCATGCGATCTCAAGCGAAATCACTGTCGAAACATGGCACAAGCGCCTTGGTCACCCAAATGATCAAGCACTCCGAAAGATTCCCACCAGTACTAAAGGGGTACCTGAGACACTAGTATGTGAGAAATCACAGGAAAGTTGCACAGGTTGCCTCAAAGGGAAAATGCTGAATCAGTCATATCCCAATTCGATGACAAGGGCAACAAAAACCTTTGATCTGATCCATTCCGATCTCAAACAGATATCCACGGCATCATACCACAAATATAAATATTTCCTTATGTTTTTGGACGACTTTTCATCCCACGTCTGGGTCGTCTTGCTTAGGAAGAAGTCGGATGCTGTCACGGCACTATGACAATTCCTTGCAATGATCCAGAATCAATTCGCCGCCACTCCTAAGAAATGGCGAGTTGATGGAGGTGGAGAGTTTAACGAATACAAGGATGTACTTGCCGATCATGGAATTCTGGTCGACGTCACGCTCCCGTATCAGCACCAGCAGAACGGTAGAGCAGAACAGATAAATCGAACCCTGTGGGAGAAATCTCAGGCCTTGCGCTTCGACACGTGCTTACCCCCTATGTGGTGGGAATTCTGTTTGGAACATGCAGCGTTTCTCTACAACAGAACCCCCATGCAGCGTCTCGAATGGGATACCCCTTACTTCAGGGTGACCAATGAGATGCCCGATATGTCAAGCATCAGAATCTTCGGATGTCAGGCATATGTGTATATCCCAAAGGAAAAACGTAGAAACTCCCTGGAATCTAGATCTCGATTGATGATTTATCTCGGATCAAAACCAGGGGTCAAAGGATACCGTTTCATGGATCCTGAGACTAATACAATTTTCATGGGTGGGAAAGCTATCTTTGATGAAAGCAAGTACCCTAGATGCCACATCGACCCTTTGCCAGAAAACCATCCAGAAATGGAAAACCCAGAACCGGCTGATGAGTTTGAGGACCTCATCCCCGGAAACAATGACAATGACAGCCATCACGAAAAACCTCACGACCCTGTTCCCACTGGACAGGATCACCCTGAATCAGATGATGACTTGCCGTCTAGCGAGCCCGACGATGAACCACGAGTACCCACTTCGGAACCCGAACAAGTACCAGATCGACCGATCAGGGAACGACAAGTTCACAGAATGCCAGACAGCATCTATGGGGAAGACACCCCTGCTTCTGATCTTGAAAAAATGGATCGAAGACGTAGATTGGGCGGTCAAATGGCATGGATGAACGATCTCCTGATGGAGGCAATCTCCATCCAAGTAGGCATCATCGAAATGTCACACAAAGACATATACTCTCTTCCGAACAAAGAAGATTGGTATGTGGCAGAACGAAAAGAGCTAGACATGCTCAAAAGCCGCGGGGTGATCACAGAGTTAGTACCCCTACCTACAGGGAGGAAAGCACTAAGGAACAAATGGGTTTACAACGAAAAATCCGATGGGCATCTGAAAGCGCGCCTGGTTGCAAAAGGCTTCTCACAGGTAGAAGGGATCGATTTCAATCAGATCTTCTCACCAGTAGTGAGGTACGAGACCTTCCGATTGATTTTGGCATTGACAGCCCTTGAAGGGTGGTTCATGACATTCTTGGACGTCTCATCAGCCTTCCTCTATGGAAGACTCCGTGAGGTAATTTACATGCGACAGCCTGAGGGCTACATAGTAAAAGGGAAAGAAAACTTCGTGTACCGACTATACAAAGCCCTATACGGACTCAAGCAGGCCGCATTAGCCTGGTGGAGAGAACTCAATTCCTCCATGAAAAAGCTCGGCTTTGTCCGGCTACACTCCGATGCGGGAGTTTTTATTCACACAAGTACCAAAGGGGAAATTGTGATCGCCGTCATTTATGTCAATGACTCTGCTTTTCTCAGCACAAACCGAGAATACACGCTAGAGAAAAAGAAGGCCTTCATGACAACATGGGAATGTAGGGACCTAGGCCACCTAGTGTCTAATGGGGAACTGAAAGAATTTCTCTCAATCCAAATAAGGCAACATGGGAAGAGAATCTTCATTGATCAAGTACCTTACCTTGAGAAAATTCTCCCGCAAATGGGGATGAGCGAATCAAACGCCACCCACACCCCACTTCCGACGGGCTACAAACCCATGAAGTCCGAAGATGAACCCAATGCGGAACTCAGATCCAAGTACCAATCCGTCATCGGATCACTATTGTACTTAATGATCGGGACAAGACCCGACATTTGTTTCGCCGTGATCAAAATGTCCCAATTTTCCGCAAACCCTACCAAACGCCATTTAGAAGTGGCTAGGGATATTTGCAGATATTTGAAGGCGACAAAAGATTACGCAATCATGTACAATGGGGATTCTGGGAAAGGGATCTACGCCTTCACAGACTCCGATTGGGCGTCAGACAAAAACACCAGGAAATCCACCACTGGTTACTTCATATCGCTGGCGTCTGGAGCAGTAACATGGGTTTCATCAGCACAAAAAACCATTGCCCTCTCTTCTACAGAAGCAGAATACATGGCGCTATCAGATTGCAGTCACGCAGTAACATGGCTTAGAAGCATGCTTGCCGAACTTGGAATGCAGATCGGATTGGTTCCGATCTATGGAGATAACAATGGCTCCGTCTTTATCGCATCCAATCCTGTAACTGAGAAGCGATCCAAGCACATCGACATGCAATTCCACTTCGTCAGAGAAAAAGTATCCGAAGGAATTATTACGGTTGAATTCATCGAAGGAGTGAATAACCCTGCAGACCTTTTAACTAAGAATCTGGGGAAAATCCTCTTTAGCAAGTTTATCCCGTACTTTGGACTACTCAAAAACTAGACAAAAAAGAGTACCTATATGGGAAAAAAGTAAAAATGTATTTAGAAGTATGTACTAAATATGGGGGGGTGTTGAAACTTTTCCATCACATAGATTAGATTAGATTAGATTACATCATGTGACCATAGACATCTTCGATTACATACTTGTTTGGTTGGTACAAACAGTAGTACGGTATATAAGACCAGGAAACTGTCAATATCAACAAGTTGTCTCTTGACTCTTAACCAGCTTCATCGCTCTTACCAGCCTCAACCGCTCTCACCAGCCCCACCCTTCTCAACCAAGTAAGTGACTAGAACGGTAGAGTAGAGTACTTCCACTGTAGCTGTGTTGCTCAGTACATCTGCGGCTAGCGCCCAGGTGGAACTTCAACATGCATGACTAAGGCGACTGCGGAAGGCTATGTACAATGAGTAAGCTGACTGCGTGAAGCGAGTCAGCGCGGGAGCGAAGTATACTAAAGGGGATGACGAAGTAATGTAGTGAGTCAGACTGGGAATCGAAGGTTGCGAAAGTAGACATTAGACATAGTAAGTTCGTAAGAGGGTGCCGAGTCTGGCCAATAAGTAAAAGATATGACATGGTCCTCATACCGTAGAGTCCGTAACAGCCGTTGGGCATGAGTCGGGACCGTTGGGCACAAAGGGATGCCGTTGGGCACAAAGAGACGCCATTGGGTGCAAAGGGATGCCGTTGGGCATGAAAGGTGGCCGTTGGGCAGAAGAGAGGGCCGTTGGGCATGAGTGGTGGCCGTTATGCACGAGTAGTGGCCATTGGGCGGATGTGGTGGCCAGGTGGAGTGGTGGTGGGGGATAAAAAAAGGGTGGGAAGGTTTTGCTGGCAGTTATGGTTCTACTTTCGGCGATTGCTGAGCATGCTCAGCATCAATGCCGAGCCATGCACGTCGTTGAAAATCGTGCCCTCAATGCCCAAACCGTGGCACCAAAACCCACAAAAATAATTCTTACCTTATGTAGACATATCTAGAAACTCATAGGAAGTATATATAGAGTTATATACATGAGCTATGGATGGTAGAAAGTTGGTGCTCCAAATTGATCCATCAAAACACAATGTAAATTGTGATGAACAGTGTGGCATGGTGTTTTCAAACACAAAAAACAACATTTTCTAGCTTCCTCCTTTGCACAACATTTGTACTCTAAATATACTATACATATACTATTGAAACAGTGTATGTAAACCTATTCAGACCCTTCAAATAAAATTAAAGGACTTGATGAGGTGAATATGAGCAAAATAGGTCAAAAATTTGACCAATTTTTTTTTGTTTCAGCTTTCGATTCTCCTCATTCAGGGGATCTCACAGCACATTTGTTTTTCAAATTTGGCTCATTCATTAGGGAGATATAACACTTTTACTGAAATCTGCACATTTCATTATTTCTATCTTATCTGGACTTCTAAAAATTATACAAAGTGCTTCAGAAGGTGAATACATATCTATTTACAGTGCCTCACAAAACTGATTCCATGTTTGTTGCTTTTTGAATACCTTCAAGATAACTCTGCAAAGAATACCAATTGAATTAAACCTTTGGTATATAATTGAAAGCCCTACTTCAGGGCTTTCAGAATATAAAGGAATCATATGATTTAGATCAGAATCCATGGAGATATGATTAAATTAAATCAGCAACTCATTGAATCAGTTTTGTGAGTACCTATGGCAATTATCAGAATCAAATGCTTCACTGGTTGTATGGTAACCAGTTGTCATGACTTACTGATGAAACTTGAATAGAACCCTGATGGGTTGTCAAGAAAAGTTGTATAAGAAGAATCCAACCTCAACAGCCTCCATAATTAATCATGCACCCTATCTCCTCTTCCCACAAGGAAAACATTCTTTCTCTGGACTCCAATGGTCACTCCACTCATCATATTGCCTCTAACCTGGGTGTCAGCCAACCAACTGTCTCCAGAGTGCTTCAGAATCTTCTTCCTCATTACAATCTCTCTTCTGGTGGTCATCCATCCAAGCTTTCTCCCACCAACACACGAAACATACTTTCACAAATCACCTCAGGGAGAGCCTCCAAGGCTGTGCAGGCTACCAAACACATCAACACTGTCATCTCCAATCCTGTCTCCCCAGAAACTGTGAGAAGGGTTCTCAGAAAACATGAATTCAAGGCTGTAACAAGAAGAAAAGACCTTTCTTAAAGGCCATACATCGGAAGAGGCAGTTGGCATTTGCTATGAAGCACAGGGAATGGACAGTGGAGGACTGGAAGAGGGTCATTTGGTCAGATGAGACCAAAATCAACAGGTTTGGGTCAGATGGCAAGGAATGGGTCTGGAAAAAGAAGGGTGAGGGGCTTATTGAAAGAGAGGTTCAGGGCACAGTCAAGTTTGGGGGAGGAAATATTATGGTTTGGGATTGTATGGGTTGGGAAGGTGTGGGGAGACTTGCAGAGGTTGAGGGGAGGATAGATGCTGATCAGTATGTGCCCATTTTGGAGGACAATTTGCTGCCCAGCATGGAGGAGAGTGGAATCTCTGAAGAGGAGATCATTTTTCAGCAGGACAATGACCCCAAGCACACCTCCAAGAAGGCCAAAAAATGGATGGACAGCAAGAATATTGCTCTGCTGGATTGGCCTGCACAGTCCCCAGACCTCAATCCTATTGAACACCTCTGGGTTCATATTAAAAGGAAGTTGAATGAATATCCAACACCACCCAAGGGAGTCTGGGAGATTTGGGACAGAGCAGCAGAGGTGTGGAATAATATAGAGCCAGAAGTGTGTCAAAACCTGATAGAAAGTATGCCAAGAAGGGTAGAGGCAGTAATCAAAGCTAAGGGGGATAATACCAAGTACTAAAGTATAAAATACTGTATTTATTGTACATACTCACAAAACTGATTCAATGAGTCCCTGGAGTAATTTGATCATATATTGATCATTTTTTATGGGAATTACATAATTATTGCAGATTCCAAGAGTCCTGAAGCAGGGCTTTTAACCAGGTACCAATACCTTCTTTTGATTGGCATTATTTGCAAAGTTATTTTGAAGGTATTCACAAAGTAGCAAACATTGAATCAGTTTTGTGAGGCACTGTAGATTCGTGAAACAGCCTAATACCATGAATCCACCTGCTTCCTTCTTCCGAAACAATGGCAACCTTGGGCCTTATTTCCAACGTGCTCTTGGAGCCATCGATGGAAGCCACATTCACGCACACCCACATGGAGCCAAACGACACCTATATCGAAACTAAAAGGGTTTCTTCTCTCACAACTGTCTTTTTACATGCACATGGGATCTTCTCTTTACATTTGGTTTAACTGGTTGGGAAGGATCGGCTTCGGACACAAAGATATATGCAAGTGCAGTTCACAAGCACGGACTCAGTATACCTGAGGGGTGGTACTATCTTGCGGATGCCGGATTTCCACACTGCATGGAGCTTTTAATTCCGTTCAGTGGAACCCGCTATCATTTGGCAGAGTGGGGTCATGCCAATGCAAGGTATGTATCATTGGTCAATGATACTTTGGGTGATTTTTAGTGAAAAATAATGGTAGGCCTCGAACACCACAAGAACTGTTCAATCTACGACATGCCCAAGCCCAACGCATATTTGGTGCTTTCAAGAAGTGTTTCCGCATTCTTCACCTAGGATCTGAATTCTGCATGCAAATCCAAGCACGACTTCCAGCTGCTCTTGCTGCGATTCATAACTATATTCACATATATGACCTCGAGGAAGAAGATTTACAAGGGTGCTCAGATGATCTTGATGATCAGTACGAACGTACTTTTGATACTCCAGGTCGACGGGATCTACCCAAAAATCTCATGACCGACAGCAATGATCCTGCACAAATTCGGCGTGCAGGAATTGCACAAGCAATGTGGCAAGACTATCAAAGAATTCTCCAGGAGCAAGCAGAGATCGACAACTATCTTTATGATGATGATGAAGACGACGACGATGAAGAACAAGAATATGGAGACTCAGACGAAGATGACGGGTATGGTGAGGATGACGAATAATGTGAACATGGTGTGGAAGGGAATTTCGACGATACAAATGTTGTCCGTACATAGGAATTGAAAGCTACATATGTTGAAGTACAGAGTGATCAAAAATACAAAGAGAGGAAGAGTTGTCGACGATACAGATATAAACTCACAGCTGATTTACTCAAGCATTTTGTCCACATTTATGCCTGCCTGACGAAGCTCATGCAGCACAAACTCCTGCCGATACTCCGGCTCCGAAGGTTCATACATCTTTGCCTTCACCTAATTTTTCTCTTTGCTAAAGAACGACATCGCAGCAACGACAATCGTGCGGGGAAAGCCCTCCTTGTTCTGCTGAAGAATTGTGCTGATATGGACAGGTGCAGGCAGAGGAGTGGGAGGAGGAGCAAAAGCGATGGATGCTGTCTCCTGGAGACGATCAACGGCATAGCGAATATCATTGCCGACCATGTGGGCCAGCGCAGTCTGTTATGGTTGACAAACCCATGCAATGCTTAGGCAGAGAGGCTTAAGTAGCAAAGGTGGATACCAAGGTGATTGCTAGATCTGGGGAATACATGCAATGTATCTACCCTATATATACTAGAAGGTCGAGTCATCTAGATGACTCTAGAGCGGTTCCGGTCTGACTCCAGAAGCGGACCCGGAGTAGGTGTCTATGGTAACTGCTGCGGCGTGAGTCAGAGTATCTAAGTATAGTCCAATAAGTAACACGATGTCAAGGATGTGTGAGAGTAACCATCTAGATATGGTAATGATGACCATACTGTAGTGAGTAAGTGGAGGCCGGGGCCCAAATGATGTAAAAGTAAATAGTAAGCATGAAACCAATAGATAAGATGAAACTGGCCATTAATCAGATAAGGCCTCTATGTCTTGTATCTTGTCCGAGCGATCAATGCCATGGATAGCGAATCCATAACACAGTCTCACTCATCTTCCCTGGTCCCCTTGACCGATCACTATTCGAGTGAGAACCCATGGATCGGGGCTGGTTGGAAGGTCGTTGCATGTAGGGTTGATGATGTGCTGCAGGCCCAGCTGAGTGGCCGCGCGCACCACGAGAAGACAGTGGTGGGGTTTGAACAGACAATGTAGATGGAGTAAGCGAGGAGCCTGTTGGCTGAGAAAGACTAGCAACGGATGGAAGATCTTCATCATCATTGACATCCATGCCAACATCGCCATCGTCGTTATCGATGGCTTTCTGCAGATCATGCACAGCCACTGCTGTCAATGAGGTGGCAACTGTGCGATCAGATTCAGAGGGCAACGACGATGAGGGAGGGGGCTGAGCACTTGGGCCAGCATGATGGTTGTCGATGAGAGTAGTGGCCGGTTGAACACTAGCTGTGGGGGCAGAGGAGCCTTCGAAAGCGTGCTCGCCGGAAGCAAATGAAATGTCGCCAAATTCGTGGAAAGCATGCCAATATGGCCATTCCTCGGTAACGGCATTTGTTAACATCACCCCAGCCTGCAGAACATGAATAAAAACAACTGATTGATGCTGATTATGACTTACGTGGTGATTGACTTTGCAGAATTGATCAAACACCTGCCTCATAGTGTCGTCCTGCAAAGTGGGGCACCCAGTCTCCCAGTCGAACGCATCGCTCCTGATCCCAGAAGAACTTGGCCAGTGGCGTAGGGAGCTGTAGTTGCCTCGGAGCTGGATGGTAGTGACAATGACTCAGATACGCTCCAGACAATAAGCAGCACTCACTTTATTCCAACGTGAACCAACATTTGCGGCGGTCTTCAGGCCTCCAGCCTGCTCAAACTCGCTGTTGAGTTTTTCCGCAACTTGGGTGAATTCGGGCTTCTTGAAGTTTGCAGAACCAGCATCCGCGCTACTCTTGGCAGCAGTCAGGAGCTGAATCATGCGCAGGTCCTGGTCCTTATCCCATCGGGTGTTTGGTCCCTGCTTTGTTTTGGCTGGCTGAGACATAGTGAGGTGTAAGGCAAGGCTACAGTACAAAAGAACAGCAAGAGACGTTGTCAGATGAAGGCGCTTGAAAGCCTTCAGGCGTTGATCCTGATTATCGATAATCATGGTGGGTGAAAATGAGTGGATGCCACAAACTCCGCCATTGATCACTCGGTGCTTTCCGGCGGCCCCGACGGCACAGAGTTGTAAAGCGTGAAAATATTTGGTTCAAATGTTGGCTGAACACACTCTAATCAACCTGGACTGGTTGTTTTGTTGCGCAATTATCTTGCCATTGCGGAAATTTCTCCGGCAACTCCATGCGATCAAACCAAGTAAGTCACCAGGCGCCCCTCATCTAGTATTTACGCTTATTTTCCATACATTGCTTCCATCTCGTTGTAGTACGAACGATCATGCAGTCTGCCAATGGGGTGTTTGTTGTTCATTCATCAATCGCTGCTACCACGATCAGCTAAAGGGGGTGGCCAGATTGGGGAAGAGGGGCGGCGTTTTCGCTCAGTCTGATACCATTAGCATACCATCCTCGTTGGAAGCCGACATCGACAGAAGCGTAATCCAGCTGAGGTGCGCAGACCGTAGGCTGTTCCCTCGCGTGACCCCATGGCTTTCACGACGGAGGCACCAGAACCCCGGAAAGGCGAAGGTCTCAATCCGAACGTCAGGTCAGATTCTAACACGTGCGCAGCCTTCTTAATAGCGCTGACAGCCGATCAAGCTTTCAAACCTTCTTTTCCAAGCTTCAGCAGAAGGTCTGCTGCTGATCCATCCAATCCAACTTCCGCCCTCCATACATCGCCGAGCCAGTGTATGACTTGTTCGCAGATATTCAACGACGGCGATTAACGATCCAAGAAATTGAAATTGTCGCTTTCTCAAAGTTACTTCTTTCTATCAGAGCCTTCCGAAGTCTGTCAGACGGACGTGATGCGGCGATAGCTTATTGACGGATTCTTAGGGTCCCCTGATGTCTTATGGGCCAATCATTTACTTGCTATATAGACCACCAGCCCATCCAAAGGATATCGATCTTCACTGACCTTTTCAGTACCTCCACCCACTATGGCTGATATTACTCTCGGCGGCGCCGTCTCTATGGCTGCCGATGCGGTCTACCTCGCCAATCGCCCTCTCCCCGATGCACCAACTGGCTACTATGACTGGCAAATCAACTCTGATCCTGCTGAAAATCGCGAGGGTCATTCCATCGTCACCAACATTTTGACGAGGGTGAGTTGCTTGACCCTCGATGACATTTTTTACTTACTATCACCACCAGGCGGGAGCCTTCAAGGCTAAGGGAGGGATCAACCCCAATCCCAGTCACGTCGTTAGTGCAATCAGATCGCCTCGCCCCGCCAGATCTCTGATCATCTTGTAGACGGCTTTCCTCGACGCCGTCCAGAATCCAACGGCGGTGGACGATCGCAAGGGCGCGGTTAGTCTGCTTCGTTTCTTCAGTAACTCCTAATACCGACTATGGTTATCGTTATACCAGTTCCCCACAGGGCTCGGTCTCCTCGCAAAGCTGGACCCCCACAGCGATCTCTCCAACAAGCTCAACAACGTCGTCATCAATACCCTCTACAACACCGTCCCACATCCAGTGGCGTCACACCTGGGACCCGAGCATAGTTTCCGACATGCGGATGGAGGAACGAATAACTTGCAGAATCCCGATTGTGGACGAGCAGGCACCCCGTACGCGCGCAGCGTCCAGGGGAGGGCTGGTCTGCCTAGAACCTCCCTTCCTGACGCAGGGCTTGTCTTTGACACTGTTTTGAAAAGGAAAGGTGTAAGTGGTTTGCTGTTACATCCATTTTGTGATATGTTGATCGCGTGTGTAGATCCGGAACCACTCGGGTGGGATGTCGAGTTTGATCTTTGCTTATGCATCGATCGTGACGCATTCGCTCTTCCGTACCGACCACAAGAACATACACATCAACAACGCGAGCTCGTACCTTGATCTCAGTCCACTCTATGGCGACAGTAAGTATACATTCTCTCGTCACGAAATGTCTGAGGTTCGCCTTTTTCGTAGATCAAGCAGCTCAAGACAAGGTGCGCGACAAGGCAGCGGGTCGTGGACTGCTATACCCCGATGCGTTCTCTGAAGAGCGGTTACTGTTCTTGCCCGCGGCGACTAGCGTCCTTCTCGTGTTGTTCAGTCGTAACCATAACGTAAGCTCCTTTTGCGCTAATTCGACGCCGTCTCTAATGATCGCATGATTCCCAGTACATCGCAGAGAAAATATTCAAGATCAACGAGCGGAAAAGGTGGTCCGACCCACCCCCAACTGATGAAGCGAAACGTGCGCTTCAGGACGAAGAGATTTTCCAAACCGCCAAACTCGTCAAGTGAGCGATTTTTTTTTTCTCTCATCCGTCTTGCTTGACTTGCTCCGACGAATCAGCTGTGGTCACTTCATGAGCGCCATCATGGGAGATTACGTCGCAGGCTTCCTCGGGGCATCGGAAGGATGTAACTGGAATATGCAAGCATTTGACGTTCGTGCCATTTGATACCTTCGTCCCCGATCTCCATTCTAAATTCTTGTCACAGAGGATCAACACCAAAGAACTGCAAGTCGAACGTGGTCAAGGCAACCACGTCAGCGTCGAGTTCAACGTTCTTTACCGCGTATGTCATTTCGATTCCATCGTGGGCGAATGCTGAATGCTACTGTTCAGTGGCACGCAACAACTTCCGTCCCCGATGAGAAATGGACCGAAGACGTTTTCAACAGCGCTTTTGGGGGGAAGCCGTTCGATCAGGTAACATTACCGTTTTGTACGGGATCAATGGGGGGAGAACTGATTGTCCCCTAGTTGAGTCTTCAAGACATATCTACGATCTCCAAGGTCTTCGATGCGGTGGATCCCAATCCTGCGCAGCGCACTTTTGCAGGGTGGATACATTCTACTTGCCTTTTGGACCCCCTTTGCTGACGAGCGTTTAGACTGAAGCGTGGCAGCGACGGCAAATTCTCGGATGACGACCTCGCGCGTATCTTGCATGCCGCGACCGAGAATCCCGCTGGAGCTTTCCGTGGCCGTGGGACGCCAGCTGTGTTGCGTCTGGTTGAAATCATGGGCATCGAGCAGGCGCGCTCTTGGGGTGTGTGCACGATGAATGAGTTCAGGAAGTTTTTGGGTCTTAAACGTTCGTTTTTCTTATCCTCCACAACCTTGAAAAAAACGTCTCCAGCTGATGGCCGGATCAGAGTTTGAGAGCTTTGAGGAGTGGAATCCTGACTCCGAGATCGCCGTAAGTTGTTTCTTCTCATCTCGACTCACTGAATGTTTATGCATGGCCATAGGATGCTGCACGCCGCCTGTACGGACACATCGATAACTTGGAGTTATATGTGTGTCCCGTGAATGTACTAACTCGACAAGACTGTACTCATTTCACTATAGACTGGTCTTCAAGCTGAGTCGACGATGCCGCTGCAAGATGGCTCGCGCTTCGCTTGCGGTTATACGGTATGCCTTCCCTGGATTCAAGGGAATGATATCACTTACTTGCTTACCATTGGGTAGACGACTCGTGGTGTCCTTGGTGATGCTATTGCTCTCGTTCGTGGAGATAGGTTCTATACCACCGACTTTACGCGTGAGTGTGTATATATTTCCACTCATGTCTATGGCCTGACCCCTGACAATAGCCGCCAATCTCACGACGTGGGGTTTCTACGACTGCCAGCGCGATATGGAAAATGGAGGATTTGGTGGACAAAGTATGACCATCTCCCCGTTTTATCTACTCGTCATCCTCAGTCCTCTATTCCAGTTCCCAAACTCTTGCTCCGTCACCTCCCACGACACTACCCATGGGTTTGTACTTGTCGTCCCTTCATCAGTGAACGTAACTCCTGAACGTTTCCTCTCAACAGAACTCGGTCTATGCCCTCTTCCCATTCTTCACGCCCACGCACATGAAAGATAGTTTAACGCGTCAAGGACTGGTCAAGAAGTACACTTTCGATCACCCCGTTGCCGGTCGTATCCCCAAGATCCTCAACACCTTCACTGGGATCAAAACGGTATTCACCGAACCGGCAAAGTTCAAGGTCATCTACGAGAAATACGGCTATGGCTCTATCTTGATGTTCGACGAGGTCGCCAAGTGAGGTCTTTTGATCTGGTCCCAAGATGAATTTCGTGATTGATGGGTCATCATATCCTGATAGGCATGATACCGATAAAGCGATGGTCTTGCATGCCTTGTTCCCTGACAAGAATTCTTTGGATGACCACGCGGCGTGGATCGCAGCTGGAGTCAAGAAAAACATTCAGGAGAGATCCTGGACGTGAGTGCTTTTTTCTAGGTTTCTCTCTCAACCCATCTTGACTGGCGATGGATGAGCAGATATCCGAATGTCAAGGGAAAGTACGTCGACATTGTGAAGGATGTCATCAACATCGTTTCTTGTCATGTCACTGCGGACAAATTGGTGCGTCAGCCAGCCTTCGTGGATCTCTCATCGAGATATTGATGGTGTTCGTAGACGGGCATTCCTTTGAAGACCAAAGAGAATCCCAAGGGCCTTTATACCGAAAACGAGTTGTTTGACATGTTGACCACTCTTGTGCGTCTTTTTCCTCTTTTGTTTTTTTCCCAACCGACTCTTCATTGACATTCCATTCCAAAGTTCACGTTGCGTACCACCATATGCGCTCATGACCTGGGTTTCCTACTGATTGCGCTGATTACTTCTCTAGTGTCACCTTCCTCACCTTCGACGAGCCAGAGACTAGCTTTGCGCTGCACGAGGCGGCTACACAGGCAGGCACCATCGTTGGGGCGCTTACGGCCAAGTCACTCCTTGAAGTTTCGCCTGCTTTAGCTTCGGTGAGAGAGAGTCCTCCTTTCTGAAACAATGAACGGGGGTATCTGATTAGAATCGGGGAACAGAGCCTTGTGGGACGATTGGCGGCTCGTGAATCTGCACTTTTCCGGCAACCATCGAAGCAGTCGTGGTATCCGTTCCTCAGCAAGTTGGCGGAGACTGGACGTCCGGTCGACGAACTGCTTGGAAACATACTTGGTGTGGCTGTAGGTGCATGCGTCAACTATGCACAGGCAGCCGTCCAGGTCGTCGCTTTCTATCTGGATGATGCGCGTGAGAAGGAAAGAGAAGAGATCATCAAGTTGGTGAATTCCAATGATGCGAAGAGCACGGCGTTGTTGCGTGGGTATGTTTGTGAAGCGATGCGTATGTTTTAAGATTTCTCTCTTTTTTTTTTTTTTGACTTTCGCTAAATTGAGCCATCTTGTTCTTATTTAGGCTTGAAACCACAGTTCCCCGGTCTTTTGCGTGAGGCAGCTGTCGACGTCCAAGTCGAACAGGGGCACGGACTTCCTCCTCTCGACGTCAAAGCTGGTGACCGTTTGTGGGCTAGTTTCAGGAACGCTCATCTCAACGTTCGTTTCTTTTTTTCGGACCTTATGTTTTTTATTCTATTCTGACTGTTCCCGCCCGTTCATATAGCCCGACGATTTCCCTGAGCCCACGGTCGTGAATCCAAGCCGTCCCTTGGACTCGTATAATCTCAACGGCACTGGCTTCCATAATTGTCCGGGAACCAACTATGCTCAGATAACGATCCTGGAAATCGTCAAGATTGTGTTCAAGTTGAAGAACGTCCGCCATGCTCCTGGAGATGCTGGGAAGCTCAAGGGATTCAGTCAGATCATCCACGATACAGAGACCGATTTCTATATTCAGCGTAACGGAACTGTTAGTGCCTGGCCTGGTTCTTTGTTGATCACCGTACGTCCCATTTATGGTCTGCTGCTGTGTGGATACTTCCGCTGATGAGTCCAATACGCTCTTCTTAGTATGACGAGTGAAGAAAGCCGTGCTTTTCTGGGCGGCTATGTAGGTTAGTTTGCAGTGTTGTTTTGTACGATTAGTGCTGTGGATTGTGTGACAGAACCGTGAATGATGAATGTAATTTGGACGTTCAGTTGTCTGAAGTGTTAGGGAATTTCAGTGTCAGTCTACTATGAGCTCAGGAACTTGAATGAATGTATCTAGAATGAGAAGAGAATATACAGAGGGGACTGCAAAATCCACTTGTCATGGTTGGTTGCAAGTCACGATTCTTCCTTTGAACGACATACCAGCCAATTGTAAACAATGTCATTACGCACACGACATGGCATACACCGATGATAATCCCGTTGATGTAGTTTCTTTGCAAGAAGACGGCGGTAGACTGACTCGTTATGAGGAAGAGACTGATCATGACATAGTATTTCTGGGGGTAATAATGCATGGTAGAAAAACCGAGAGTATTTCCGCGGAGAGGGAGATCGCGTTCACTATAATCCGCTTGGTATGGCCAGCTGTGACTGGAAAAAAAAACAGGAAATGCACTTAATATGACACCAGGTGTGTTGCGGGAAGAGGAGACTGATCCCGTTCCCGGAGGAACTGATGTTAAGACTATGAGAGCTTATGTTTAATTGAGAGGGAACTGACGAACGCCTGCAATTTACCGGGGGCGACCATTGGCACCGTGTCAAGAACTGTGCAAGCCGACCGAGGGGGGTAGAGCTGTGACCGTCCCTTGTCTGAGTCGTACTCCTTTATATCCACAACGAGCCTACGATATAAAAAATCATCAGAAGCATCTCGAGGAGACGAAAAGACACGAACAGCGACGTTCCAACAAACGGTGTTCCCGACGCGCACGACACCGGCTCGAGAACTCTGCTTCCCGAAGAGCCTGAAATGAAGAAGAACCCAATTGTAAACGGAACGCGGTAAAGGTGACCTACAGGAGGTACACACCGTAAACCGTGGTTCCTGCTCACTCACCCCCTCCAATCAACTTACTCCTTTCCGGTAGAACGAAAAAGACGATAGGTCTTGTTTGCACCGACTATTCACGTCATCGTTTACAAATAGGCTGGCAGGGACTAGGATGTAAATGGTGGGGATACAGGCTGTCGTCGCGCGGGCGGATAGGTGAGCAAAGGGTGACGGATGCCACCTGCCGTCACGGTGGTGTCATTGTAAGAAAGGTGCCATTGACGTTGTGTTCTTTCAAGTTCCTTCCACCTTTGCCGCGTTTTTCCTGGCCCTCGCCTGCCACGGATGTCAGTTGGTTTGACTGACCCAGTCCTCATGTCGAAAGCATGCAGCTTCCGTTGGGACTCGGATGACGCGGTGGGATCATCTCTGTCACTGGTGTGACCTCAGCCTTAAGGCTTGGTTCTAGTCATTTTCTCGGGTAAGTGGCATTGGTCGTTCTAGAATCTGAGGTGCTTGGGGCGGGCGTCCGTTGAACCGTGTGCGGCGGTGATACGTCACCGATGAAGTGGTTCACTTACGTCAGTGGCTTTACCACCCCGGGTTGTTATGACAACATTAGTTTCGGTCGAATTTTCGTCTTCTCTGAGTCAACCTCTTCAGTGTGTTATAGGGCCATCATTACGGTCAGGATAGCTCGGTGCGTAATGATCGAGGCCTACAATTCGTAACAGGTACATGTGCAACCTTTTGATGTCGATTTTGCTCACCCAAGGGTTGGAACAGAGAGCCAGAGCATACAGGAGCATACCCACACGTTGGGCAGGTTTCGTAAACCCATCCGATCCTCAATCATGAACGTTTGAACAGTACCAAAGGTACTTATTCATGCACTCTTGGCATTCAGTAATTGATATAATTTACCTTTGGCTAGGGCAATGCTCTTTCTCTGGTTCGCGGAGATAGTAGCTCCTCAGCTGCATCCATGTACCAACCTCACAACTGGGTGGTCTTGGCAGGTCATTGGGGACAAAGTGGTGCGTCGTAATATCCACCAAAGTGGCGAAACACAGACCATTTCTGTATCAGCATGATAGACCTTGCGTTCATCACGATCAAGTAGAGAATTGTCATCCACTACAAATACCGAAGCGCGTCAAAATGATTTACGCATTACTTCACGAATGCCCTTGGCCCGATCATCTCCAAATCATCTCTCGTAAGTACATATAATATTTCCAAGTCTTTCCCTGTGCCTTTCCATCATGGTGCGGCTTTAGGCCGACGCTCCTTTGGCGTTCTGTTCAGATATTCATCAGACATCCAAAGCTACCATCTCAGCCACCAGGGTCTAAACTTCTTGGCCAATGACAGTGGCCCTGTTATCGGGTTCCTCCGATACGTTGTCGACGGTCTCGCCGCAGGCATTGCATTGGTCTTTCTGGAATTGACACACGTAAGATTTCTCCTCCTACATAAGAATCCGAAGTTTTTCGGTCCCTGCAATAGTCTTATTCCGCCGCTGGGAGTTGTGGAGCCTTTACAGCGACGCCCGTTCCACATGTAAGTAAGCTCCTGTTTCCTCGGATGCTATCAATTTCCCACAGTTTTCCCACTTATATGTTGGGGAAACATTGTGACACATGACCGGGACCTCGTGCTGTGTATTATATGGCAGGCGGCACTCTCATTTCACCGCTTTTTGTAAACAAAAGAATGACCATCGGTTTCAGTGACAGATTCTCAACACCTTGAGAATTGTCGTCTTGTCCATCCCAGGATCCGCCCGTCGGTGGGCGACAAACTTCTAAAATCTCCTCATTCCTCGCGCCTTCACGACACGAATCTGGCTACGTTCCCGAGTGATTGATGCCCGACCCTCCCATTGGTCCCGCGGTGCTCTTCGCACATCTGTCAGCTTCCTCGTGGCGAAAAGTTAACCCCACCCCGCTTATCGATGAATTCACAGGACGGCTGCAAAGTACTTCCAAGTCGCGCCATTTGTGGTGCTGGTTTACGATCACGGTGTGTCGATTGAACGCGTGATCTGGGTTTATCAATCTCATCAATCTCAGTCATAACCTTTGGTGAAGAGGTAGGACATCTAGCAAAAGCAAGTCCGCCGTTTCCCTCATATCTATGGCGAAAGGTCGAACGGGTATGGCAAGAGGAGTTTTCTGGAGCTTCACTCCTGTTCGTGATAAATCGCTATGTTACTATGCTCCAATTCATCGTCATTATTGTCGGTATGAAAAGAAAATGCTTTTTCATTCAGAAGTTGACGGGAGTTTGTCTAGCCTTCAACGACCCAGGATGGACCGACTCCGTACGATATGGTCTCTTGTCTTTCACTTTCCGTACTGAACTGTTCACGAACAGGCGTAAGTAAAATTTTCCAGGTCCATCGCTTAACTCATTCGGTCGCGATGACGAAGGTGCACGCGTTTCGTGGCATTCGAGGGCTCCTCTACAATCGGGCTCATTTCTGGTGCGTTCACTTCAGTCTCCTTGTACTTAAAAACGCCAACGTATTCATGTTATTTGCTCAAGTCTGTGAACGTGGGTTTCTGGCCCCTTTGATTTTCCACGACTGACATCCTGCATGAAGTCGTGATGATGCTCAGAGTTTACGCTCTTTACCAGCGCAGCAACCGGATCCTGCTATTGTTGGGGTCGCTTTGGGTTGCGCAGGTCACCATCTCGTCCGTCGGCATCTCAACTGGATTCGGTGAGAGCTTTGAGGTAACTCAAAATCCTATGGATTGCTAACCTGCCCGCTATGCAATAGCTATTCCACTTCCTCCGGGGTTCGTAGGTAAGTTTGATGGTTGGAGCCAAGGGCCTGGGATTAACGCTTTTGCAAAAAGGGTGTATTTTTACGGGAACGAGCCCGCTTTTCCGTGAGTCTCGCTATATGGATTTTATGATGCATACATTGACGCCATTTTTGACAGCTGGAATATGGGTCGCTCCTCTGGTATCGAATACGGTGATGTTCTTGCTCACCCTTCATCGTTCTCGTGCATTCCTACGACAATCAGGAATCGCGCCGTATGTTCCCCAGTTTCTTGATGCGACTTTTCTTCTCACTATATTGGCTGCGTGCAGAACCCTCTATATTTTCGTTAGAGATGGCACGATATACTTCATGATCATCTTCATGGCAAATCTATTCAATACACTCATATACTTTGTAAGTCAATCTTGCATTCTTATGGTTCCTTGTGGTTCATTGGGAGACACTGTAGCTGGCCGAAGAAGACCTCAAAGCGTTCGGGGCATCTTTCAGCCAACTGATCACTTCGACAATGATCTCGCGTCTAGTGTTGAATCTTCGATCTGTGAAAGACAATGCTGAACGCGTTAATGGATATGGACCTACGGCTGCTATGAAATTCATGACGAGAACGATCGGGAATCTTGGCGAAGAAATGGATACCTTCATGGAGACATCCCCGCCCCGACACAGTAATGGCTCTTCCGATACGTATGTTGATGATGTCCCCTTGGTTGATATACATGCACTGTCCGAAACTACTCAATGAACATATTCTCCAATGGATTGAAGAACTCACTAGCAACGCCCTCTAAGGTACCATTTCTGCTAGAGTATTATTCAAACACATAGAATCTAAAAAACATGCTCCTGCCAGGAATCGGGGGATGAATGGGGATGAGCGCTTCACCACTGGTGATCAACTGGTGAGGAATCTTGGAGACAACTGGGCGATGATATGACATGTGCCATGTGTCAAGACTCAAGTGTCCGCATCTGATTCACCCGAGATAACGAATATATTGAGCTAACTTCAGGAGCATCAGAGGTCCGATCATAGCAGTGTCAGGTTTCAACACACCGCCCAAACACCGCCCGTCAACCCCACCCCGCATCTCCCATCATTCTCCTTATAATATTCATCAACATCCGTGCCTTATTAGATCCAACATGTCCACCCGGTCTCCTTGGAATCTCTTCAGCTTTGCTTCCGCGCCCAAGTCTGATGTCTGCCGCCGACGGAAATGTTCCTTCCCTTGTTGCGCTCATCGTCAATGCTGCCAAGACTATCGAGGCTGAATATGCGAAATCATCGCAACCATTCGTACCCTCGCTGAACGACCTCTCGCCCCATCCACTGGACTCAGAGATCTCATCGACCGAATTGAGACAGGCCACTCAGATCCTGGAGGGTGCTTGCGCTCAGTTGTCTGCCACTGTCGCGCGTCCTGGGCATACGATTGTCAACGTGAGAAGTTCTATGAAGTGGTCTCTCCCGTTCAATCAAGGCTGATGCTAGTACTTGTGTGATTTCTCAGCGGCTGATGGAGGTGAATGAGCCACACTGCTTCTCTCTGAACGCGACTGCTGAACACATCATGGTGTAGATCTACGAATCCGGCTGCTTGCACGTGGCGATAACTTTGAAGCTTCCCGATATTCTGCTGGAACAGCCACACGGTCTGCATATATCGGAAATCGGGAAAAAGACGGGTGCGGACGAGGAGAAGATCGGCCGAATTTTGCGTCTTTTGTCGTCCAAACATATCTTCCGTGAAGGTAAGTCCCTCCTCCCTTCGATTTCGTTATGGCCCATGATATATTCTCCCTATCTAGTGAAGAGGGACGTCTTCGCAAACAATCGTCTCAGTCTCCAACTTCTCTCCACAAATCCCTTGTCCAGCCTTGCTTTCCATTTGTGTGTTCATCTTTTTGTTCCGTTTCCACACCTGACTTCTTTCAACAACTGATCATCAGCACCGACGAAAACAACAAGGCCGTCACGAGATTACCAGATGTTCTTACGGACCCAGAATGGGGACACTCCCGATCTGCAGAGCATACCCCATTCAACAAGGCGCATGATTTCAATGGATCACTGTTCAAGTGGTATGAAGGAGTGAGAACCTGAGTTCGTATGATGTCCGTGCATCTGCTCATATCTACTTGTAGGCCACACCAGAAGGTGCGAAGCAGGGTGCACAGTTTGGCGTTGCGATGATTGGTTGGGGTAATGCGATCGAAGCCGGCGCGGTTGTGACAGGTATGTGTTTCAGCAGGCTCGTCCATGCAGGGATCCTAATGTTACCACCTCACGAGCAGAGTTTCCTTGGAAGGAGCTCCCTCCTGGAACGACGGTCTGCGATGTTGGGGGTGGAATCGGCACGATTACCATGCAGCTCGCTCGGCGCTACCCTCACATTCAACTCAAGCTTCAAGATACTCCAGAGCGCGTGTTACAAGCGGAGAGCGAGGTATGGCCAAAGGAGTGTCCCGAGGCGATCAAGGAAAGACGAATCGAATTCAAAGCCCTGGATTTCTTTGTGGAGTCGCCTATCCAAGGATGTGACGTTTACTATGTATGTTCAGGGGGTGTTCATCGTCCGGCGGCACGTGGGAATCTCACGTTCTTTTTTTCTCGATGGGATTGCAGTTGAAGAACATCATGTGCGTGACATACCGTGGCTCGCCTTTGGTGTTTGAACTAAAGCCAACCCCTCCTGGGGTTTAGCCATGACTGGCCCGATCATGAATGCGTGAAAATTCTTCGTGGCGTCCGCAATGCGCTCAAGCCCACGAGTCGCGTCCTCATTCGTAGGTGCACCTTCCTTCCTCTTTGACAACGCCACACCTTGATTCCCCTCCCCCCAGACGAATACGTCCTGCAACATGCCGATAGAAGAGCAGAAGCAGACTCTGTCTTTGAACAAGCTCCCGAGCCTCTGCTTCCGAACTACGGCGTCGGACGCCTTCGGCAGTACAACCTTGATTTGGACATGATGGTCATGCTCAACAGCAAGGAGCGCACGTTGGAGGAATTCATCGAGATCGGCGAGGAGGCGGGATTGCGGTTCGTCAAGCTGTGGAATGCGAGCGACATGGGTTTGGTGGAGTTTGGTCTGGCGCAGTGAGGGTTGAGTTCTGGTGGGGATGCCAGGATCTGGTGTTTGATGTAAAAACGTATACTTATGTGTGTATATGAACCAAATAGGTTCCCGAGATGTGGTGGATCGACGTATACCAGATTATTCATTATTCGGTGCTACGCTGATAACTAAAATTGAGGGAGACGCGGAAGCAAAAGATCTCAGCACCATTCACATCAACGGGTGGATGAAGCTATGTAGCTGAAAGGCAATCACGTCAGTCGTGCGAGCCGGGGAAACAGTATCGCGCATCCAAGCGCTCCCGGCAGAGATGGCGAAACCTGGGGGAGGGAGGTCGAGGTTTTTCTGGACGAGGGAGGACCTCCAATTCCGGGAGAACGTTGTTGGTGCGAGAGGGTTCGTAACGCCAGGTTCTTCGCGAGGTCGGCATTTTGATGGTCGAGGTTGGGGCTGGTGGCCAGGCAGAGATGCGTCAGGGTTGGGACCGATTCAAGGAAATCGTGAAGGTCTTCGTGGCGGAAGAGAATGCCATCCAGGTTCAATCTCATGAGACGAGGGGACCCGAGGTCTAGGAGTGTATCTGGTAAGCCGTAGTCCTCCGACCCGGCAGACGGTGCGCATAGCTCGAGAACTTCCAAAGACGGAAGGACGAGCAGGGACAGAAATGTGCTGATTTTCGTGTAGTACACGATAATATCGGTGTCGGTTTCGACTCGAACGTGGACGAAGTCAATTGTGAGGGTTGTGAGGTGGCTCAAATGCACAGTTTTGCCGGAATCCAGTAAATCGTCCATGAGGTAATCTTGGTAGCCAATGCCAGCGAGTTTGCATGTAATGAGACCGGGGCAGTCTTTTAAAACATTGATGAGGGTAAAGGGAGACAGCAGATCGTCCTTGAGTTCAAGACACGTCATGCGAGACCAGGGAACGTGGGATGCTAAGCAGCTTCTCTCGAACCCCTCCGACGTGAAAGTGGCGGAAAGAGATATGCCTCGTGCGGTTGAACGCGAAAACCATTCTTCGACACCCACGCACAATGCAACGTGTTGTTCTTCGGACCGATGTTTGAAGGCGACGACTTGCCAAAGATCGGGAGTGGAGAGAGCGAGCTCACGCCACTCCCGGCAGACTTCGGTCAGGAGGAGTGGGGCTTTTGAATTGAGAGGGCGGGAAGACTCGGATCGGTCGGTTTGGAGAGGTAGGGTTTGAATGAAGACGTAGGTAAGGAGCTCTACGGGGAGTAGGCCAATGGGTGCTTCCGAACGCCACTGGTTTTCCGAGTCGATGAAACCCTGGACGAGGGAGGTTGATGATGCCTTGTCGTTGGGGACGCAGGTATGATTAATTTTGTATGAAAAGGATACTGAGTAGAAGGACTGACCTGGATGGATGCCATGATGTCAACTTGAGGTGGGAAGGGACCAGCAGTGTTCAATTTATATGATACGCGCTAACCAGGTCAAAGCGGCCCTGTCAATGAGGTGTTGGTCAAAGCGGCTGTGAAATTCATTGTTCACTGATCAGTGAGTCTTTGATAGTTCTCGACTGGTTCTCGATCTCTGTTTTGGTTTCCATGGTAACTGCCGACACAGACTCAAACCTCCGATTCCAATCCGGTGCTGTGATCAGTCTGCATCGCCATCACTACATAAGATATTATTATATATTATTACCAAGGGACCTTTCTGCCTCCTTCTCCGTCTTCATCGACGTCGCCAACGTTAACTCCCGCAGGTCGGGGCCGTGAACACCATCACAACGAAGAAACACCTCTGGCAGGTCCAGAGTCCAAATCCCGAATACCCAGGTGGTATTCCAACTCTCCATGTACGCACCTCTCACCACCACACACACCGACTCACACTTCACTCAGGTCCCACCTGCGCCCCACCCGCTCACCGCTGTACGACCCCTCCCAGCCATACGACCCACCGCTCACCACCACCACGACGGCTTTCCGCTTCTCCACTATCGCCAAAGCCAATATCAACGCCATCTCCGCCGCACCCGGACCATCGTCGCCTTCTACGTCGTCGGATGCTGCGGCCAGACACCCCAGAGGCACAGACATGGACAAGGGCAGGGCAGACGCAGACGCAGAGGCTAGACTGACAGCGAAGGCACAGGCAAAGGCCAGGCTGGCGATCGACGTCCCACCGCTTCGCACACCGAGGACACCCAAGACGGCGGAGATCATGGGGCAGGTCGACGGCGCGCTGGAGGTGATGAGGGCGAATATGGGGAGGCTGTCGGCGAGGGGGGAGAGTATCGAGGATTTGGAGGCTAGGACGGGTGAGTTTTTTCTTTTCTTTTCTTTTCTTTTTGCCGCCTCGAGGGTGTGTGTGTCTTTCTTTTGCTAGATGAGATGACAATGCTTTCCTCTTCCCCGCGGCTTCTGCTCGGTAGTGATAGCTAACCAAATGCCTTTCCAATCATGCAGAAGGCCTCGTCCAGTCTGCACGCGCATTCCGCAAGTCTTCTCGACGCGTTCGAAGGGTACGTCCTCCGACCACGCGCTCATATATACCCACTCACTCCTCCTTTGCTCCCACAGGACATGCAATGGAAAGAACTCAAGGTCCGTTCCCCGCTTAAACTTGACCCCCCCCCCCTCCCCCCTTTACTCACTTACCTCCCCCCAACCAGATGCGCCTCATTATAGGCTTCGTCATCGCCGTCGTCGTCACCCTCACCGTCGTATCAATCGTCCAGGCCGTCCGATCGTCCACCCGCGCGAAGGCCGCCGCCCATGCGGGTGATACGCAAACTCTGAAGGTCATCGTCTCGGGTCCTACGAGTGTGCATGGCGCGGAGCCCACGGGCGTTCCTCTGCCGCCGCCACCGCTGCCGACAGCTTTGGAACAGGAGCCTATCAATTCGGAGGGAGGTCAGGAGAGGAAGGGAGGAGCGGGAGGTGGGGAAGGACCCGAGGCAGGAGAGGAAGCGGCAGAGAAGACGGCAGAGGAGGGAGGTGGCGAAGGAGGCGAACCGGGAGGAGAGGAGATCACACCCGAAGAGCGACGGAACGTGGACTTGGAGTGGTTCGATTGGTAGATACCTACATGCCTCAAGCACGGTGTGTGATTCACATACGGGTTTCGATGTCAAATTCTTCAGGTTCAAGTTCGTGTCAAAAAACACAATGTAGAACAACAGCTGTGCGGCGATAGAAGTACAACAGGAATATCCTTTTTTTTTCTCTTTTCCTAGACCTTTTCAAAAAGAAGAATGGAAACGAAACGAGCAGCTTGAATTGATATCAAAATTTCATGAGCATCCTGAGCATGCGTAATTAGTAGTCAACCTACCAGCAGAAGAGGCAGAGTAGGCTGTATTGGAAACTGTTGGTTTACTAGTGGTGGTTCTCGCATGTCTGTGTTCGATTGCAAATCCGAAGTCAGTCATAGGCAGAGCCTTTTAGATGGGGATGACGTACCTTATCCGTGGGACTACCAAGTACGTCGTTGCAAAGCCAACCACGGCAGCATTCGTTAACAGACTGGCAGGAGTGACTGCAGTTTCTGCCAAAGGCGCTGGCGACGCACAGCGCCAGGGTAATGGCGAGAGCACAAGAGAGTTGCATGGTTGACTTGGGTGAGGTTGGTTGGAATGGGTGGACGATAACGTAGCTCTGATACTTGTTCTGTTCCATTTTATACCGACCAGCAACGGTTTTTCAGATGGCGTTTGCTGCGATGAACCGGAAAGCTTGATTGGCGACAAAGAAACCCAACAATTTTGGAAAGGGATTTTACACAGGCATGTGAACTCGAAGCACGAAGCGTTCGGAGAGAAGACGGTCTGTGCCCATGGATACGGAGTACGGTGCTGCCAAAAGAGGATGTTGGAGTGGGAGGTGGAGAACACATTCTTCTGAGGTGTAAGTGGCAAGTCTGGCCATGCCTCCGCCTCTTGGACTCAGGTCCTTCGGGCGGCCAAGTATTAACCCGCGGGCTCAACTTGTACCTATGCGGTGACGTTGACGACTCATTTACGGCAGTCCTCCCGTGTAAGTACTAGTTCCTTTCAAAGGAACTAGTACTTACACAAAGCTGCAAGTTATGACAATAGCGCTGGGTAACATGCTGGCGGTGCCACTGCAGTGAGTGGATTGCATTCAGCAGGAAGAATAGCGCCATTCTTCAAATGAAATGTTGACTCTTGCGTGACGCGTGCGACCACTCAGTACTCATCGGCGCAGTCCGGATAGTGGACTATTATGTAACATACACGTGACTATACTAAGAATGAGACGACATCGACTGCGACCAGCTCACGCCGGAGGAGGTCCAGGCCATTTGAGACATCGAAACTGCCGCGTTCGGCCAATATAAAGAGCATTCACACGTCGGGTAACCTGAAGTCTTGACACCGACTTTCCGGGCTCGTGCTGATGGATCAAGCACAAAAAGGCAAGCAGCCACCGAGGGCACCGTGCCGCATGGTTCCCTTGCTGTACAGGGCGAAGAACCAGGTAAGTAGTAAACCGACCCAGTTCATCATGTCATTTGACGCCCATCTCACCGGTTTTTTCCTGCTGGCTCATCAGATCGTGATTCGACACAGTCTGTAACACCGGCGCGTGCACTCGTCGCGCTTCCCTCGGCTTTGCCTACCTCTCCTTTGAATTATGGCGCATCGACGCCCAGCACCACCGCGTCTGCAGCCCCAGTCAAACGGAAGCGCGGCCGCCCGAAGACCACGCTCACCTCCATTCTCCCAGCGCGTTCCAAGAACACGGTCTCCCACAGCAGTCCGTGGTTCATTCCGTTTCCAATTACTGACATTTTGGCCACCTCCACTTAATTGGGCACGGCTTGGTTCTGAACACAACTGATAGTTCTGGTACCTGTAGGCTTTTCGGTTTATTGAATGTGCTTCTTTCCGGCGCCTACCTCTGCCCAAACTTCACGACTCTGATATCCCAAAAGGCACGTGCATTGGGAATGCAGCAACGGTTTTTCAGATGGGGTTTGTCGCGATGAACCGGGAAGCTTGAATGGCGACAAAGAAACACAACAACTCGTTGAAAGGGAGTTTACACTCGCATGTGAACTCCGAGTCGAAGCACGAAGCGTTCGGAGAGAAGACGATCAGCCAGTGGGGCCGTGGATACGGAGTACAGTGCTGAAAGAGGTTGGACTGAGTTGGGGAACACATTGAGCCCTAGACGTAGTATTGATACATCACAATCCTTTAACCATAGCACGGCCGTGTTACATGTACATCATTAATTACAGGTCCACCAGGTGATACATCACAGGTGATATATTGTGATATATCACCCTGCCTCACAAGCTGGCCCTGCAGTTTCCTTCTGTGGGTTGGTTTGCTGGGATCGTGCCATCAGTACAGATTGATCTGCCCTTGGCGTGTCGGTGCCTGCACATCAAATCATCTTTTCCCCAAAATTTCCGTGAAAAACATGTAAGAAACATAAGTTGGCAGATCCGTGGCGCAGCCTCCTCTCGTTTCTATTCCCCTTCAATTTACACTTATTTGCAGTGATTTTCGCTGAATGAATGCGGCAGATTCCACGTCCGCGACTCGACAAAATTGCGACAAAATACAGAATCTCGGAAATGTTGCACGAAGATCTACAAAAACAAAACATATTTGTGTTCTCTGCAAGGTGATCTGGGCTAACAAGTTCTCAAGTGTGTCAGTATTCCTAGTAGATGATACTTTGGATGGGAATCACAATGAGGACAACAATAGGTACATAGCACTTGTTCTGTGAGTTTAAGCAAAGTTTAAGTTGAGATTCAGGCTGTTTTCTGCACCTATCGTCTGACCTTTTCATTTCTAGGGTCCAGCCTTTTGCAAGTATCTCATTCGAAGGAATGTGTTATATATTGTGTATTATTGTAATAATTAAGAAAACTATTGAGAGGATTATATGCTGTAAGGTAATTTGTGTTTTTCCGAACCTCGAATGATGCCAATGCAGTGGTCACGTGATGGAAGTTCAACATGATCTTTATCGCCTGCAAAGTTTCTGCACTGTCTATCGTCCCACATCTTCACAAAGCCACGCTTCCTATAAACTGAAAACCCCACTGTGAATAACCGACTTGGTGAGCCTTACATCATGCTTATTCACTCCCTTCGAGCTAACATTCGTGGCCGGAACGAAGAAAATGTGTTTCTCCACTCACCGCTCTTTCCGCCGTCGCTCTGTCAGCAGGGTCCGTTTCTGCATGTGTACCCGTCTCATGTTTAATCTGGTTGAGGACAGATGCTTATTTTCATTGCAGCACTGCCATTTCCAAGAGTGACCCACATCTCGACCATCAATGCCCACCCTCAACACCAACATCAAGCTGTGCCATCAACACCCACATTCATGGTGTTAACACCACATCAACGAGGCCATCAACAATAGTGTTTGAGGGTTCGGTTCAGTTCGGTTTTTTGCCTCCGAGGGGCATCGACCGAGACCGAGACCGGTCTTCATATATGACAAAAGGGCAAAAAACCGGACTGGACCACTCAGGACCGGTCCATCGGACCCATGGATGGTGGACTGAACCGGTCTGGACCAGTCAGAACCGGTTTGGTGGGTTGATTAATTATACATCATGGCTAAATATATATACGTATGGGAGTGGTAGCTGTTGGGCATGAACAGAGGCTGTTTGACACATTGGGCATGAGTTGGCACTGTTTGGCGTGATTGGGCAGCTTTGGGCATGATTCGGCGGCTTTGGGCATGATTCGGCGGCTTTGGGCATGATTCAGCGGCTTTGGGCATGAGTGGAGGCTGTTGGGCGCGATAGGGGGCGTTGGGCGTGGGTGGAGGCCGTGGGGTGTGAGTGGAGGCTGTTGGGCATGGGTGGAGGCTGTTGGGCGTGAGTGGAGGCAGTGGGGTGTGAGTGGAGGCTGTTGGGTGCAGGAGGGGTTGTGGGGCGCAAGTTGATGCCGTTGGGCATGGGTGGAGGCTGTTGGGGGTGAGTTGAGGCTGTTGGGCACAGGAGGGGCCGTTGGGCCTGCGTCGACGCCGTTGGGCGTGGGTGGAGGCATTGGGTGTGAACGGAGGCCATTGTCTGCAAAAGTAGGCCGTTGGGCGCTAGAGGGGGCAATAGCGGGCCGTTGGCCACAAGTGGTGGTCGTTAGCCATGAGTGGTGGGTGTTGGGCGGAGGTGGTGGCCATATGGAGTGGAGGTGGGGGATAAAAAGAACTGTGGGAACGTTTCGCTGGCTGTCAACTTATGGTTCAACTTTTGGCGATTGCTGAGGTGCTTGGCAGCCAATGCCGAGCAAGTGTGTCATTGAAACTCGTGGCCTCAATGCCCAAACCGTGGCATCACAGGCCTCAAATATACTTATTAACTGATTTAGGGATGTTTATAAACCTATAAGAAGTATATATACAGTTAGATATATGAGCCATGTATGGTAGAGAGTCTGGGCAGCAAATTGATGTATCAAATCACATTGTAAATCATGATAAACAGTGCATCATGAGTTACCTCAAACACAAAAAACATCATTTCCTCACTTTCTCCTTTCCACAACCCCTTTAAACTACA
This sequence comes from Entoloma clypeatum, assembly GCA_963565915.1. Lineage (NCBI taxonomy): Eukaryota > Fungi > Basidiomycota > Agaricomycetes > Agaricales > Entolomataceae > Entoloma > Entoloma clypeatum. Next base: position 3,705,022 of record OY751495.1, read on the forward strand.
TGTAGTAAATATATACTATTGCAACATTGTATGTAAATCTATTCAGACCATGCAAATCAAATTCAAGGACTTAATAAGGTGAATATAAGCAAAATAGGTCGAAAATTTGACCAGAAAATTTTACTTCAGCTTTGGATTCTCCCCATTCAGGAGATGTCACAGCACATTTGTTTTTCAAATTTGGTGGATCAATCATGGAGATATAACACTTTTACTGAAATATTTACTGAAATATGCACATTTGATTATTTCTATCTTATCCAGACATCTTAAAATTATTCAAGATGTTTCAGAAGGTCAATATATATGTATTTATGAGTTCTATGACTTAAAACCCTTAATAGACCATGAGGAAGGTGCCACACGCACCCACGCGATGCATTCTGCACATTGTTTACTATTATTTGGTGCAGAGCTCTGCATCGCTATATCATAAGATCCGTGGCAAAATTTCACAAAATAGATACATAGTCAGTGACACAAAATGCTCTAATACTTAATTGATATAGTGCATAAGCTTTTGCTGCCCCTGTGTAAGACATGTAGGCAGATGTGCGATGTTTTATTAAGTGTGTTTATATTTAGTTGACACATTTGATGCGCGCCTGATGCACGTCCAAACGAGGGCAGGCTATTTGCCCTTATTTGCTTTGGCTGCTTTCTGGGCCAAACAAACCCTTTGCCCAGTTCGCCATCTGACTTTCATGCCCACTCTTGCCCAACGGCCCTTTCTGGCACCCAACGGCCTCGACTCGTGCCCAACCCCCCCCTCTAGCACCCAACGGCGTCCTTTCATGCCCAACAGCCTCCCTTCATGCTCAACGGCCTCCCTTTGCCCCCAATGGCCTCCACCCATGCCCAATGGCCTCCACTCGCGCCCAACGGCCCCTCTCATGCCCAACGGTGTCCTTTCATGCCCAACGGCGTCCCTTCGCCCCCAACAGCCTCCACCCATGCCCAACGGCCTCGACTCGCCCCCAATGGCCCCTCCTGTGCCCAATGGCCCCCTCTAGCGCCCAACAGCATCCTTTCACACCCAATGGCGTCCTTTCACGCCCAATGGCCTCCCTTCGTGGTCAATGGCCTCCCTTTGCCCCCAATGGCCTCCACCCATGCCCAACAGCCTCCACTCGCGCCCAACAGCCCCTCTCGTGCCCAACAGCGTCCCTTCACCTCCAACGGCCTCCACTCATGCCCAACAGCCTCCACCCACGCCCAACAGCCTCCATTCGCGCCCAAGCCCCCTATCACGCCCCAACGGCCCCCACTGGTGCCCAATGGCTTTGACTCATGCCTAACGCCCTCCCTTCATGCCCAACAGCCTCGACTCGCGCGCAACGGCCACCACTCGAGCCCAACAGCCCCCACTTGAGTCCAACGGCCCATCCTCACGTCCTGTAAATACATATGTAGACCCTGTATTAGCACCCAAAAGACCGGTCTAGACCAGTCTCAACTGGTCTTTTACTGGTCTTCAAAAAAAAATTTTTTGTCGAGACCGAAGACCGGGGCCGTCCCAATTTAGCAAGACCAAGACCGCGGTCTCGGTCTATTTCGGTTCATTTTTCGGTTCAGTCTGGTCCGGTTCCAGTCCTATTGGACCGAACCTTGAAACACTAATCAACAAGAGATGGGATGGATGCTGCTGGCCACATCCATCTGTCAACACCTGGGATGTAAAAGTGAGACAGAGGACAAGACAAGACAACCAAACAAGATGAGCGATGGGGGATGAGACAGGATGAGGGCTCAATGTGATGAGATGAGAGATTCGATGGGGCAAGGACCTGACCAGACAGGACGAGAGCATAACGGAACAACATGAGGATGTCTGACTGCACTGTCCACCACCCCAAACCTGCCCACTGCTGCCACCTACCTGTCTGCCAAATGGCGTGGGAGGCGACACCAGTGGCCAGAGAGGGGGAGGTGCACTGGGAGGCTTGCAACAGCAAGCACCAAAACAAGGTGAGTGCTGGGGGATGAGACAAGACTGGATGGGGGCCGTGAGGAGTGGGGCAGGGCGAGGCGAGGGCTGTGGCGGGACAGGAGGGATGTCTACAACCACATTGTACACCACCCCAAAACCGCCCACTGGTGCCACCTACCCGTCTGCCAAATGGCGCAGGAGGTGAAACCAGTGGCTGAGAGGGGGAGGTTGGCTGGGAAAAGCCGTTGCGGAGGGGTGTTACACTTTTTCACCCTCTTCCTATGCACCTTCACATGATCCCTCAACCCTCAATCCCATTCCAACCCCGTTTCACTTAACTCCGATGACCCTGGGGCATGTGTCCCCCCTATCAGCGCTATGACTCACAATGACTCGGACTATTTCCCTTGTAGATATATTTTCACTTGTTATCTCTGACTCATAGCCTTGAGGCCTTATCTCTGACTCTTATGCCACAGCCCCCTTGAAACATTTATCTAACCAATGGCTTATTTAGCTCCTGCGCAGCATCTACTTATTTATAGCTGTAGGATAACATATATAAGACTTGTAACCTTAGAGTAGAGGTCCTCAGCTTGACCTAGGCATACAACACTTACTTGTCTATCCTTTGAACACTCTCCAACTAAGTGCCTTGCGAGGACTTAGCTCTGCCAGATCCGAACTGAGTCGTCCTTCTGAGGAACTTGCTGATCTTGACCAAGTCATCCTACTGAGGGACTTGTGTGTGGAACCAGTATGAACCCATGTGACTAGAACCTTGGACTGATTGTAGGCTATTGCCATAAGAAAAGGTCAAGCTGATCTAGGTCATCAACCCACTGTGGTTTTAGATGCAAAGATTCCTCCCTGACAATCAACCTTTGGAGTCTCATCTGACTCAGAAGATGAACAGGAGTTTGTTGATGCATCCATTACACCACAACAACTGCCGACACTATACAGAAGAGTAACCTCCTCTTTCGTACCAGTCAACCCCATATCACCTTCCTATCTCTCCCTGAGATGAATCCAACTGTCGCCAGCTGTTGCTGTTGCTGCACCCAGACCAAAGACCCCAGACACCCCAGTTAAACCAGCACCTGTAGAAATGACTTCTCAGGCAAAGACCCCAGAAAAAGAGATCAAGATCAGCCCACCAGCGAGCTTTAATGGAGACAGAAGGAAACTGTCAGAATTTTTATTCAACGCGAACTTATACCTGGAAATGAATGATGATGTTTACAACTCTGACAAGAAAAAAATCCTCTTCACTGTCTCATACATGAAAGGAGGAACCACTGGGCCATGGAAGGAATCCTGGTACAGAGACATCAACACCGCTGGAGTTACCGTGTACCCAAAATACGCGGACTTTATCGAGAAACTGAGAAAATCGTTTTCCCCAGTTGACAAAGAAGGAGACATGTTGACCATGATGAAAACACAGAAGATGGAAGGCATGACAGCCGATGAATTTGTGGAAAAATTTAAACTATGGGTTTCAGAAAGTCTGATCACAGAGGAACGATCTCTCAAGGATTACTTCATGGAGGCGCTACCCCACGCACTCTGAGACAAGATCTTGGGCCTTGATAAGGTCCCAGGAACAATTGATGAATGGTATACCATGGCGTCCAGATTGGACAACCAGTGGAGGAGGGCCAAGGCAGTCTCTCAAAGACTTAGACCCAATGGGGGAAAGAAGAAATTCAAGGTTAATTATAACCCTGCACCCCAAAACACGCACTTTGCCCCAGACCCAAACACCATGGACATTGACTGGCTGACTGCCAAAGAAAGAGATGACCACTTTAAAAAAGGGTTGTGCTTTGTCTGCCATCAGGCAGGACATCGTGCTGATGCACACAAAGGAGGAAAGACCCTGGTTGCAAACAACACGTTCAAGAAAGCCTCTGATGCATATGCCCATATCCGAGGCATTTTTAAAGACTTACTGAATAAGGAACAAGATGTCTTAATCTCTGAAATGGAGAAACAGGGTTTTCAATAAGGCGGCCAGTACCAATGTCAGCCCCCGCTCAGTTTTCAATCTCCCTATCCCCTGTAATTGTAGCTGACATGAACGACAAATCTTTTTCGATCCCCATTGCAATGTCAGGAGAAGGAGAAAGCATTGATGAAAGACTAAAAATAAATGCCCTGATAGACTCAGGAGCAGGAGGAACCTTCTTGGATCAGAAGTTCGCCACAGCCAACCAAATGGAGCTTATTCCGTTACTAAAGCCCATTCGTGTGTTCAATGTGGACGGAACAAAGAACAAAGAAGGGACAATCATCCATTGCACATGGAAGAAGATCTGGATTGATGACAAAGAACTCAACATCAGATTCTTGGTCACTGGACTTGGAAAGAAAACCACCATTTTGGGGTTACTATGGTTGAAACAATACAACCCAAAGATTGATTGGGAAAAAGGAACCTTGGATATCAAGATGATCAGGTTCAAGAAGACCCTAGCAGGAGTCATGAGGAAGAAATTTGACAAGCTCTTGGCATCAAAAGACAAGAAACCCATTGCAATTGCAGCATGGATGAAAGAAAAACCTAAACAAAGAATCTTTGCAATGATAGAAGAAACTAATGATGAAGAGACCCTTAAACTGAAAAAGGAGGCTCTACCAGCAAATGTACCTATCTTGAAAAGGATAGATGAAGAATCAGACAATGACCTTGACCTATTCAGGACATATGTCACAACAGACGAACCCATTGAGGATATTTGGATCCAAGCCAAAACCTCGATCTCCCAGAAACTCTCACACAATACGGACACTGCAGACAAACTGAAGAAAGAACTACCAGAACAATACGGTCAGTATCAGAAGGTGTTTGAGAAAACAGCATCTGAGAGATTACCAGAACACAAACCATGGGACCATGCAATTGACTTAAAACCAGACTTCACCCTGAAAGACTGCAAAGTTTATCCTTTGTCACCAGAAGAACAAACAAAATTGGATGAATTCCTTGATGAGAACCTTTGAAAGGGGTACATCAGACCCTTAAAATCACCAATGGCATCACCCTTTTTCTTCGTGGCAAAAAAGGACTTGGATAATCTCAGACCATATCAGGACTATCGGCGATTGAACGAAGGAACGGTGAAGAATGCATACCTGCTACCCCTGGTTGGAGATTTACTGGACAAACTGAAAGGAGCAAAGGTCTTTACTAAACTGGACATGCGTTGGGGATAGTGATTGAAAGTTCGGTTCGCTCTCATTTTTGACCCCTGAAAAGGAAGGACCGAGGACCGCACCGGTCTCAATTTTACATAGTCACCTTGGAAAACTGGACCAGACCGGTGAGGGACCGGTCTGACCAGTCCATGTATTCAGGTCTGATGAGACTGGACTGGTTTAAACCGGTCCAGACTCGTAATATGTACTGTACTAGGCTATGAGTGTGCTACTGGATGGCACATGCATGTATTGCCTGAGTCTCGCCGTCTGACGCTGTTGGGCGCGAGTGGACACGTTGGGCATGAGTGGGCACGTTGGGCATGAGTGGATGCTGTTGGGTGTGAGTGGACATCATTGGGCGTGAGTGGACGCCGTTGGGCGTGAGTGAGACAAGTGGGGGGCTGTTGGGCTCAAAGGCAGGGCGTTAGGCATGAGTCGAGGCTGTTGGGCTCGAAGGGAGGCGTTGGGCATGAGTGGGGGCTGTTGGGCTCGAAGGGACGGCATTGGGCATGAAAAGGGGCTGTTGGGTGTGAGACGACGCTGTTGGGTGCTAGAGGGGGCCGTTGGGCAGCAGAGGGGGCCGTTGGGCATGAGTGGAGGCCATTGGGCTTGAAGGGACGGCATTGGGCGGGAGTGGATGGTGTTGGGCATTAGAGGCCGCCAGTGGGCATGAGAGCGGGCTGTTGGGCACTAGAGGGGCCATTGGGCATGAGTGGTGGCCGTTGGGCAGAGGTGGTGGCCAGATGGAGTGGAGGTGGGGAAAAAGAAAACTGTGGGAATGTTTTGCTGGCAATTGACTTATGGTTTGAATTTCGGCGATTGCTGAAAATGCTTGGCAGTCAATGCCGAGCAATGCACATTGTCGAAACTTGTACTCTCGATGTCCAAACCGTGGCACCACCAGTCTCAAAAATTATTCATAACTTATGTAGAGATACTTGAAACCAATAGTAAGTATACAGTGACTCAAATAATTGTCCAGATGTTTGAGCCATTTTGATTGTTTGCTCAATAGCTCCAGGGACAAGACAGACAAGACCAAAGTGTTGGTGTATGACAGATCGAGATACATCGTAGCTATAGAAATATATAACAATCACATAATTCTAATAAGTTTCCATGGAGATATATACAATTCGATCTGGTAACTCATTCAGACAATTATTTGGGTGACAATCAGAAATATCAGAATCTAATGCCAGATGGTTCCTATGACATCAAACCCTTGGCAGATGGTTACTATAGTGATGCTATCATAGGTAGTGCCTGATTTCAAGCTATATAACCAGAGCTAATATTCTCAGCATTCCACAATTCATCATGCGCCCCATCTCCTCTGCCCAGAAGGAAAACATCATTTCTCTAGCCTCCAACCATCATTCCATTTGACATATTGCCTCCAAAGTTGGTGTTGGCAAGTCTACAGTGTCTGAGATCCTTCAGAATCTCCTTCCTACTCGACAAATCCCTTCTGCTGGTCGTCCTTCAAAGCTTTCTGCCCATGCTCAGCGCTCTATCATTACACAAATCATCACTGGAAAGGCTGCCAATGCTGTTCAGGCAACAAAACACATCAGCAAACCAGACCTGTGCTAGGTAGCACTTGATAGCACTACAGAGTTGCATACTCATGCTACACAGTGCTACAGAGTCACATACTCATGCTAGGTAGCACTCCACAGCACTTTGCTACAAAGCACTCCATAGCACTCCATAGCAAGGCATATCTTATATACCATTCACATTGGTCTCTTGCTATCACTAATCTCACAAACCATAAACCCAAAGAGAAATAACTGAACCAATTAACCAATTCATTGTAGGATATACATAATTACACAATTAAGAACATATGATATACCTCCTGCCCCCGTCTTCGCACCTCCCTGTCCCCCCCTTCCCTTCGCGCGTGCCCCCACATGCAACCACCTGTCTGTCCCTCAGCCCTTGTCTGTGCTCTGACCTGCGTCCCATATGCCCCTCGCCTGCGCTTCGTGCACTGGTGCATCCCACCTCTGTTTGTGTCCCGTGTCCCTGTTCTTGCGTCTCCCGCTGTTGCTCAGGTGTCTCGCCGTTCCTTTGTGTCTCCCGGCGTTTCTCGCGTGAGTGGTCTGATGTGACATGGATGGCGGGGTGCTCACCTATACAGGGCATCCTTGGCCCTCACGTGAACGAAGGGAGGGGCCGTTTTCAGGTGTTGCGTGGGCCGGTCCATGTCTTGCGTTGTCTCATGTCCCTCAGCCGTCATCCGAGCTCGTCCCCTGCATCCCGTACACCCCTCGCCTGCGCTTCATGCACCTGCGCGTCGTCTCATGTCCCTCAGCCCTCGTCACTGTGTCTCGTATGCCCCTCGCCTGCGCTTCATGCACTGGTGCATCCTGCCCGTGTTTGTGTGTCCCGCGTCCCCGTTCTTGTGTCTCCCGCCGTTTCTCATGTGCTCTCCCGTTCATCGCGTCTCCTGTTGTTGCTCAGGAGTCCTCTGTACACAGCTCGCCTGCGCATTGTGGACTGGTGGGTCCAGCCCGTGTTTGTGTGTGTCTCATGTCCCCGTTCTCACGTCTCCCGCAGTTGCTCAGGTGTCTCTCCGTTTCTCACATGAGTGGTCTGATGGGCAATGGATGGCGCGGTGCTTACCTATACGGGGCGTGGCCCTCATGTGAATGGAGGGAGGGAGGAGGGAGTGGAGGGCGGAGGAGTGAAGGTGATGGGCAACAAGTGGACATTGAAGGCTAAATACTTGGCAAGTTCCGGGCCCAGGCACCATGATGAACAGCAGAACTTTCCGACCTCGGCAACAGCTGAAAGTCGAAAACAACCCAAGTCCCACACACGTCTGCCTCCCATCACCTCCCTCCACCCACTCCCTCCACTCCCCCTCCACCCTCCGCAAGAACAAGGACCCGCCCACGTGACACCCGAAAACGGCCCCTCCCTTTGTTCACAAGGGACACAGAGGCCCCGTATAGATAAGCACCATGCCATCCGTGTTATGTCAGACGAGCAACGGCAGGAGACCTGACAAACGGTGGGAGACACAAGAACAAGGACATGGGACACACACAAACATGGGCAGATGCACCGGTGCATGAAGCGCAGGCGAGGGGCATACGGGACGCAGGTGACGAGTGTGGATGACAGCTGAGGGGCATGAGATGATGTGGGTGCAAGAACAAGAACCCGCCCATGCGACACCTGAAAACGGCCCCTCCCTTCGTTCACGCGAGGGCCAAGGATGCCTCGTATAGGTAAACACTGTTAGAACAGCATACGATCACATCAACACTGGAGGTGATCACAGCGGGTGTGTTGTCTTGCAGTCCTAGTGTACTCTATGCTACGCGCTACTGATCGTGTATCTACAATAGAGAGAGAATCCTACTACTAACCTTGAGAGGTGTTTGCAGGTGGGGGTTACTCGGTAAGAGTGTTCTATTGCACAGAGAATAAGGACAGTCTTATATACTAGTCTATTTATTTGTACACTATTTGTACATCATGGGGTTGAGCACATGGCATGTCTAATGGAAGTGGAACTTGTTCAACAAACACTGCGCCATCTGTGTCATGTCAGACCACTCATGTGAGAAACGCTGGGAGACACAAAGGAACGGCGAGACACCCGAGCAACAGTGGGAGACGCGATGAATGGGACAGGAAACAGGGGCTGGACCCACCAGTCCACGACGCACAGGCGAGCTGCGTACGGAGGACCCCTGAGCAACGGTGGGAGATGCAACGAACAGGAGAGGACACATGAGAAATGGCGGGAGACATGAGAACGGGGACGCGGGACACACAAACACGGGCAGGGTGCACCAGTGCACGAAGCACAGGCGAGGGGCGTACGAGACGCGGGTGACGAGGGCCAAGGGACATAAGACGATGCGCGGGTGCAAGTCAGGGACCCACCCATGGGACACGCAAAAACAACGGGACAGGAAGGCAGAGGAGATGCAAGAATGGCGGTGATGAGAGAGATCTCGCGTGCGCGAGGCAGGGGACACAGGGCATGTGGGATGCATGGGTGGCGAGTGACAACTCCCAATATCTCCTTTGTTGTATATTTTTAGTGTAATACAATATTTGATGTCTGTTTTCATATTGTAATTTGGTTTTGAGCAGCTTTGTGGCATGCAAAAGTGTCAATCTATAGAAATATTGAGTACTACACCAGGCTATAAGACTACAATACTATGGTGCTACCAGGATTCTACACTACAATGCTATAGTACTATGATGTTACAATGCTATTGTGCTTTAGTGCTACATTGCTACACCTGTCAGTGAGGTGACTACATAGTGCTATGGCTGCTATGTATGTGAGTGTGTTTGCTATGGTTTGCTACCAGCTTGGGGACCACTTTGCTGATGCACATCAACACCATCATCTCCAATCCAGTCAGCTCACAGACAGTGAGGAATGTTCTCAAGAAACACTCATTCAAAGCTGTAACAAAGAAGAAAAAGCCCTTGCTTACCACAAGGCATAGAAAGAAGCATTTGGATTTTGCTTTAAAGCACAAGGACTGGACTGTGGAGGACTGGAAGAGGGTAGTTTGGTCAGATGAAACAAAAATCAACAGGCTGGGGTCAGATGGGAAGCAGTGGGTGTGGAAACAGGTGGGAGAGGGGCTGATTGAGAGGGAGATCCAGGAAACAGTCAAGTTTGGTGGTGGAAACATCATGGTATGGGGGTGTATGAGTTGGAATGGTGTGGGACAACTGGCAGAAGTTGAGGGAAGGATGAATGCTGACCAGTATGTGAATATTCTGGACAACCACTTATTGCCCAGCATAGAGGAATGTGAGATTCTGCAGAGGATCTCATATTCCAGCAGGACAATAACCCCAAGACCTCCAACAAGGCCAGAATCTGGATGGAGAACAATGATATCACTCTTCTGGACTGGCCTCCACAATCTCCAGACCTAAATGCTATTGAACACGTTTGGCAACACATCAAAGTAGAGCTTTGTAAGTTTCCAACACAGGCCAAGGGAGTTTGGGAGATTTGGGACAGGGTAGCAGAGGTGTGGGACAAAATAGAGCCAGAGGTGTGTCAGAGATTGATAGAAAGTGTGCCTAGAAGAGTGGAAGCAGTAATCAAGGCAAAGGGGGGCCATACCAAGTACTAAAATAACCAGTTTCTGTATTTCTGATACCGACTCAAATAATTGTCCAGATGAGTTACCAGATCAAATTGTATATATCTCTGTGGGAACTTATTGGAGTTACATAATTGTTGAATATTTCTATAGCCACAATGTAGCTCCATCTGTCATACACCAACACTTTTGTTACGGACTTACCGGTTTGTATGCTACGCACTTTTCCCTTGCATTGTACCTTCATCATTTCTTTGACTCATCGGACCGCTTATTCATTTACCTTTACTCTACCATTCTCCTTTAGTATACTTCGCTCCCGTGCTGACTTGCACTCCACAGTAGGGATTACTCAGTCCGCAGTCGTCTGACTCACTTCGCACTGCCTTCCGCAGTTACTGACTCATCCGCACTGCCTTCCGCAGCTACTGACTCACTCGCTACCGCTTGTAGCCAGTACTATATAAACCCCATGTACCATAGCTACATTCCTTAGATTTAGCAATCACTTTGCTCTTCGCCTTTCCACTTCCTGCATACTCTGCCCGAACCTTGGAACGGTTTGTTAAGCATAACAACTTTGGTCTTATGTGCCTTGCCCCTGGAGCTATTGAGCAAACAATCAAAATGGCTCAAACATCTGGACAATTATTTGAGTCACTGTATATACAGTTACATACATTAGCTATGTCTGGTAGAGAGTCTATGTAGCAGAATGATGTATCAAAACACCCTGTAAATTGTGATAAACATTGCAGCATGAGTTCCCTTAAACACAAAAAGCAACATTTCTTCCTCCTTTTCACAACCACATGTAATATATATATACTATTTAACCATTGCATGTGAACCTATTGAGACCATTCAAACACAATTCAAGGACTTCATAAGGTGAATATGAGCAGAATAGATCGAAAATTTGACCAAAATTTTGTATTTCAGATTTGGATTCTCCACATTCAGGAGATCTTATAGCACATTTGTTTTTCAAATTTGGTTGATTCATTATGGAGATATAACACTTTTACTGAAATCTGCACATTTCATTATTTCTATCATATCTAGACTTCTAAAAATTATACAAAGTGTGTCAGAAGGTGAATACATATCCCATAAGTAGTTCTATCATGTTAAGCTGTTATTAGGCTATGAGGAAGGCACCGCGTGCGCCTGTGCGATGCATTTTGTGCATTGTTTACTATTATTTGTTGCAGAGCATGGCACCTCTATAACTTAAAATACATGGCGAAATTTCAGAAAAACAATACATATTGAGTGAGATATAATCCCCTTCTACATAATTGATATAGTAGAAACCCTTACTTGTTCCTGTGTAGACATAATAAGCAGATGTGCGATGTTTTTGGGGATTTGTTTACATGTATTTGACACATTTGATGCACGCTTGATGCACGTCATCCAATGTCGAAACAACACATCCACCCATTCCTGACCTTGCAATGAGGGGCACACATGTTGAAAAGATTAAAATATATTTAGAGATTTTATTGAAAGCCTGTGTCTACATGTGATTGGGGCAGGGGGGGGGTGGACACACACCTTTTGTCTTTTTTTGCTGGTTGTGCCTATTTTGGAAGTGGCCTATTTGGGAAGTGAAAAAGTGGGTATGTAGAGTGAGTGAGCAAGAAATTACAATGCTTCTGTGGCTTAGTTGGTTAAGTTGTTGGAATAATAGTATATACTATAGAGGCTGAGAGTTCAAGTCTTACTGATGGCACAAATTTTGCTTGGTGCTGGGCCCTCGGAGCGTTCTGTGAAAAAGACTGGTTTAAACTGGTCCTTTGGCTGGTCTTTCAAATCTTAAAATTTGGAGAGAACTGAGGACTGGAGGACATCTGGGTATTGGAAATTCCCATGAGTCCCACCCATCCCACCTGTCCCACCCATCCCAGGGACTCATGATTCTGGGCGGGGTGGGTATATACATGTTTCTAATTACTGTATCAAACATCATTCATGGGTGGAGTACCAGCAGTATGTATACATATGACAGATGGCACTGTTTGGTCATTGTTTAATGTGATTGCGCTACTCAGCGATGACCATCCTTTGATTTTGATTCCGACCCCAGTTCCTCAGTGTTCATCAGTTATGGATGATATCAATATTATCAACATCTTACAGCTCAATGAGCTCTATCCTGATCTCACTCTTCGTCAAGTTGTACAGTTTATTGTCTTAGCCAGAAAATTGAAGGACAACATCCTCCTTGCCCAACCCGCTGTCATTCCTGTGACAAACCCACCTGATATTCTCCCACCATCCATCAACATCTTCCTGCAGAATAGTTGCAATATTGTTGATAGCTGTGTTGACCAATGCTGGGCTGTTTTGAAGTATACCATCTGGAGTGGCTCTGCCATCATGGATGAAGCTGATACAGAGAAGCTTTTTGTGAAGCATGGCCATTCCTCTTGGCCTCAGTTTGTGATTTTTTCTGAACTGTGGAGGACTCTACTGATATATCTGTGTTGACCAGCCTCTCGAACACTTTATCCTCCACATTACAACTGCTCAAATCAAGACTGCCATCGTAATCAACGAGATCGCCTGTTGAAAAAGATGGAACAACACCAAGCTGTGCTTTTTACATTGAATGATGGAGCATGTCCAGTATACTCTGTTCATCTGTATTTAGTGTTTGAAAGTTCAGTCCAGTCCAGTTTTTTGCCCAAAAAAATTAAGAACCTAGAACCAAGACTGGTTGAGTGGTTTCTCCAAAAAACTGAAACCAGGACTGGACTGGTCAAAGACTGGTGAACCAGTCTTTCCTTTCTCAAAAAAGTAAACCAGGACTGGTTCAAACTGGTTTAAACTGGCCATTTTCCAATTTATTAAAACTATTTCAAAATATCATTTATAACACATTTCAAAACATTTTATAGAAGCTTTGATGAACAAAATCTATGTGAACCTATGACCAGTTTACATTTTTTGAGTCTCAAATCAAAACTGGTGTTGAACCAGTCTTCTTTTTTTCCAAAATTTGAAGAACCTGAGACTAGTCAATCCTCAAAAATCTGAAACTTGAGACTGCAGTCCAGTCTCTCACAAGTCTTTACCAGTCTGGTTCTGGTCCAGTTCTAGGTCTTTGAGACTGGACTTCAAAACACTATCTGTATTGCAAAGGTGTGTTTTTGTGCCGTGTTTCCCACATATCAAACCATTGACTCCCAGTGGCTGCAATAGCATGTAGTGTGAACTACCACCATAACTACAAAGTTGAAAAGGGAAAACAGATCTATTACTCCAATGGTATCCCAGATATCTTGCAGATTGGAGAGCACCAGTTTGTTGAGAGAAAGTTGGTACAAATGTGGATTACAATGATGCTTGTATCATGGTGTGTGTATTTGTTGTATGTAAAACTCCATAGTAACCATTGGTGGACAGGACGTCTGCCACCAATTGTGCAAGGATGTACAACCTGACCCTTTCAAACAATATCGCACCTGATAGCTGGAAGTTTAGTTTTACTGTCAGATATGGGACGCATTTCTCACCCTCTCGCTTCTGGAAGACTTTGAACGGCGGTCTAAAGTCCTCATTCTTCCACACACAGGACCCCAAAAGGATTGATTCATAGATGCATTAAAGCAGCGTAACACTTGCTTTCACCTTTATGGCCAACCTGAGGCATCCCAGCACCACTGCACAAAGTGTCTATGTCTCTACAAGGATGATCAGAAGGTCACCAAGGTCTGGGTTGTGGTGATTGATGGTGTTACTGTTGGCCATCCATGTTGTGGAGTTCACAACTGCCATGAGCCTCTCGAGAGCAACCATCATCACTTTTGCTGCAACCATGCCATGATGAACCAGGTTTGTGCTATTGTGGGATGTATGGCTCCTATAATCAGTAATAGCCAGACATGTGCGAGTTCTAAACACCAGGAGGCAGAACAGATGCGCCAGAAGTGTGGTCAGGCCAGATTTTGGCTTAAGGAACACCTACAACAAGTGCGTGTTGCTCATCCAAATGGATGAGGATGAGGAAGAGTTTGAGATTGATGCAAGAGAGGGTGAACAGCCTCAAACACAACAACTGTCACGTAGCGTGTTTCTCAACGTCGGAAAACATCGGACGAGTCGGAGCGGAGTAGCGGAGGAGCGGAATGCGGTAAGTGCGATGTTGGCAGAAAGGACCTGGCTTCAACTTGTGCGTTGCGCCCCACTCTTTGACGTGGTCCTCAATTTCGGATTGGCGGATGTCAGATGAGCAGATGAGTGGATGAGCAGAGGTGACTGTTACGGACTCTACAGTATGAGGACCACGTCATATCTTTTACTTATCGGCCCGACTCGGCGCCCTCTTACGAACTCACTATGTCCAATGTCTACTTTCGCAACCTTTGATTCCCAGTCTGACTCATTACATTACTTCGTCATCCCCTTTTAGTATACTTCGCTCCTGCGCTGACTCGCTTTCCGCAGTCAGCTTACTCACTGTACATAGCCTTCCGCAGTCGCCTTACTCATGCGCACTGCCTTCCGCAGTACTGACTCATCTGCTACCGCCTATAGTCAGTACCTATATAAACCTCATGTACCATAGCTACATTCCTTAGATTTAGCAATCACATTGCTCTTCGCCTTTCCATCTTCCTGCATACTCTGCCCGAACCTTGGGACGGTTTGTTAAGCATAACAAGTTGCTAAATCTCGTTAGGTTCGCCCAGAGCGAAGAGAGCAACTACCAGACGAGTCAAGACGTCGCGCTTCTTTGAAGACTTCACCAGTAACCCATTCAGCACACCAGAAGCCCGACAGGAGGAGCTAAGTCCTCGAGACAGTATCAATTTTACACTCATCCAGCAGTACATCGAATCGGAGATCCGTCGCATCCTACAGCAGGTGCTTGACAAAGAACTAGACAACGACGAGCACCGCCCCCACGGCGAGATAGCAGAGAGCATCCATCTTGCTCGGCAACACCAGATCGCGCGTTACAACGCCCAACAGAACGAACTCGAAAGCTTTCGCGTTCAAGAAGGACCTCAGACAGGTCGGATCACAGAGATCAGAGAGTTTATCGGTGTCCAGACAACTGTTATCAGAAGATTGATTAGGACGCTCACATCGAGACGTCCCAGAGCCGCATCACCACGTCTTACTCGAGGCAGCAGATCTACGCCCACTTCACCACCGACGAGCAACAGACCGAGTACAACCGTTGGGCACGAAACGAGAGACTTGACCCCTTCTCGCGACCAACAGACTCGCAGGAACAGAGATTCCTTAGAGATTTACAGAGGAAATACTCTGAACGTTTTGCCATCGATTCCGCCGACGAGTCCCCTGATGAATTTACTTTTGACTCCGCGCAGTCAGATATCGAACAGATGCCTAGAACAGGGACTCATTTTCAATCCTTACCTGTATCCCGAACCCCATCTTCATCCCAACAACCCGACTCCTCTCCTCCTCCGCAGACTTTAAACATGGCAGAAGTTCTGGCTGTACAAACAATGGATACATCCAAGATCATCAAGGATCCTGGGATGTTCAAGGACAGATATACCTTTGACGAGTGGTGGAAGGCCACCAAATTATACATCAGATTCCAGAAGGGCCTGTCCGACGATCAGAAGATTCTTGCGGTGTTATCCCGCATGATGGAAGGGTCCGGTAAACACTGGGCCAGCAACAAGTTAGACGACCTTGCCACCGATGGCGAGAACATCACCTGGTTAGGATTCTCAGACGACATCGCTACGCGATTCTCTATTGCCAACAAGTCGGCAGCGGCCAAGGCGAGACTCGAAGTCCTGAAACAGGAGAAACACACTGTTGATGAATTCTTGGATGAATTTGAAGAACTCTTGAAACTGTCAAACCTTGGTGAAGAAACTGGGAAATACATCCTAGAGAAAAATGTCAACCACAGAATCTCTGAACAAGTGGCTAGCAATGGCAAGACATTACCACTTATGGTGGTCAAGGCAAAGCCATGGAGATTGACAAAGCAGGAGTAGCCCGTTGCTACAACTGTCAGCGCTTTGGTCACCTTGCCAAAGACTGCAAAGCCCCAAAGAAGAAAGATGGTCGCAAGTGTTTCAACTGCGACCAAGAAGGACATATCGCGCGCAACTGCCGCAAGCCGAAGAAGAACTCTGGAAAGATTAGGAAGGTGTCTGATGGAGATACCGATGATGATGAAACCACAATCTTAGAAGCCGACGAGAAGGATTTTCCCGAAGGGTCCGATTAAACGACGCTAAGTCGCGACCCTTATCTATTAAACGGACTTGCTTGCCTTGTATGACTGCAGACAATAGAACCTATGTCATCCCTGCCAAGCGAGCCGCTGTGTCAACTAAGATTGTGAAGGGAGATAAACCTCCAAAAAGACGAGAGATCAGGCTGTTAGCTCAGCTCAAAACACGACGAGGACCAAAGGTTATCCGACCTGAGGTTGACAGCAGATGTGAATGCACATGCATCCATCCCAGAATAGTACATGAACAGAACCTCCCCACGCGAGGAATACTGCCCATAACAATTCTAAATGCAGATGGATCACCAAATCGACAACAGAAAGCGAGCCAACTTGCCGAAGTTAAACTGGATTTGGGAGCACATCAGGAAACCATGGAAGCAATGGTACTGGACATTGGGAGAACGGACATGCTCTTGGGACATGACTGGTTGGTACACCACAACCCCACAATCAATTGGACAACCGGCGCGGTAACATTTAACCGCTGCCCAACAACCTGTCGAACCAAACACTCAGATTTCAGGGTTAACCTTGATGGTCGCAAACACCGGGTTCGCATGGTTGAGGTGCACGACAAAGATGCACCCAAAAAGTCGGATCAGAAATGGAAGCCTGGAGACCCTATTTTGGAAGCTGTCACTCCCACACCACCTCCCACAACCAAACGACCCTCATATGTTGAACGATTTGCTCATCTCTTCGAAAAAGAGAACTTTGATAAGATCCCAAAGGAGAGGGAATGGGACCATGGTATCGAACTTACACCGGACACACCAAAGGAACTAGGGGGAAATACATATTCTATGACACAAAAGGAACAAGAGGAATTGGACGCATTCATTGATGAGGGTCTAGCAACAGGAAAGATCTGCCCATCCAAATCCCCGTATGCCTCCCCTTGCTTCTTCATCAACAAGAAGGATGGCTCCAAACGATTGGTACAAGATTACCGCATGGTCAATAAATTCACGGTCAAAGACAAGTTCCCACTCCCATGAATATCCAATCTCTTGGACATGCTGAAAGATGCAGTCTACCTGAATAAAATGGACATCATGTGGGGCTATAACAATGTCTGGATTAAGGAGGGCGATGAATGGAAAGCTGCCTTTCTCACCAGTCGGGGATTGTTTGAACTCAAACATCGCGAAACCTCTCACCGCGCTCACAGGCAGTACGGCATTTACTTGGGGACCAACAGAGCAGCAAGCTTTTGAAGGTCTCATACAGGCAATTACATCGGCACCAGTCTTGGCATTACCAAAACCAGAGGGACAGTTCAGGGTTGAAACCGATGCATCGGGCTATGCAATTGGAGCAGTACTCTCTCAGAAGCAAGACAACAAATGGCACCCCATCGCGTTCTTGTCGCGGACCATGTCCGCGGCCGAACAGAATTACAAGATATACGACAAAGAACTCCTGGCAGTCATGGAAGCATTGAAAGATTGGAGACACTATCTGCTCGAAGCCAGGGAACGTTTCGAAATCTTGACCGATCACAAGAACCTGGAATATTTCCGTCGTCCTCAAGACCTGAATCAATGACAGCGACACTGGAAAATGAAGTTACAAGATTATGACTTCGAATTACGGCATGTGCCCGGCAAGACCAATGCGAAAGCAGACATCCTGTCACGCTTACCCTGGTATGAAGCAGAACTCGAACCACAGGACAGTGACCAAATGCTCAAGGAGGGAGTATTCTTGAAACGGTTGGAATCAGAAGATGTGGTACAAATGGAGATGTTCATGGAGGAACAATTCTTTGAAAGGGGTGAGACATCTGATTCCATCAAAATTGGAAACATCACAACCATCGAAAACCCATGGATCGCACGCATCTGTTGAAGTTCCACCTGGGTGCTAGCCACAGATGTACTGAGCAACACAGCTACAGTGGAAGTAATCTACTCTACCGTTCTAGTCACTTACTTGGTTGGGAAGGGTGAGGCTGGTGAGAGCGGTTGAGGCTGGTAAGAGCGATGGAGCTGGTTAAGAGTCAAGAGGCAACTTATTGATATTGACAGTTTCCTGGTCTTATATACCGTACTACTGTTTGTACCAACCAAACAAGTATGTAATTGAAGATGTGTAAAGGTCATGTGATGTAATCTAATCTAATCTAATCTACATGATGGAAAAGTTTCAACACCCCCCCATATTTAGTACATACTTCTAAATACATCTTACTTTTTCCCATATAGGTACTCTCTCTTCGTCTAGTTTTTAAGTAATCCAAAGTACGGGATAAACTTGTTGAAGAGGATCTTCCCCAGATTCTTAGTTAAAAGGTCTGCAGGGTTATTCACTCCTTCAATGAATTCGACCGTAATAATTCCTTCGGATACTTTTTCTCTGACAAAGTGAAATCACACGTCGATGTGTTTGGACCGCTTTTCAGTTACAGGGTTTGATGCGATAAAGACGGAGCCATTGTTATCTCCATAGATCGGGACTGATCTGATCTGCATCCCAAGTTCGGCAAGCATGCTTCTAAGCCATGTCACTGCGCGACTGCAATCTGATAGCGCCATGTATTCTGCTTCCGTGGAAGAGAGGGCAATGGTTTTCTGCCCTGACGAAACCCATGTTACTGCTCCAGACGCCAGCGATATGAAGTAACCAGTAGTGGATTTCCTGGTGTTTTCATCTGACGCCCAATCGGAGTCTGTAAATGCGTAGATCTCTTTCCCAGAATCGCCATCGTACATGATCGCGTAATCTTTTGTTGCCTTCAAATACCTGCAAATATCCCTAGCCACTTCTAAATGGCATTTGGTAGGGTTTGCGGAGAATTGGGACATTTTGATCACGGCGAAACAAATGTCGGGTCTTGTCCCGATCATTAAGTACAATAGTGACCCAATGATGGATTGGTACTTGGATCTGAGTTCCGCATTGGGTTCATCCTCAGACTTCATGGGTTTGTAGCCCGTCGGAAGTGGGGTATGGGTGGCATTGGATTTGCTCATCCCCATACGTGCGAGAATTTTCTCAAGGTAAGGTACTTGATCAATGAAGATCCTCTTCCCATGTTGCCTCATTTGGATTGAGAGAAATTCCTTTGGTTCCCCATCAGACACTAGGTGACCTAGGTCCCTACATTCCCATGTTGTCATGAAGGCCTTCTTCCTTTCTAGCATGTATTCCTGGTTTGTGCCAAGAAAAGCAGAGTCATCGACATAAATGACAGCAATTATGATTTCCCCTTCGGTACTTGTGTGAATGAAAACTCCCGCATCGGAGTGAAGCCGGACAAAACCGAGCTTTTTCATGGAGGAATTGAGTTGCCTCCACCAGGCTAATGCAGCCTGCTTGAGTCCGTATAGGGCTTTGTATAGTCGGTACACGAGGTGTTCTTTCCCTTTTACTATGTAGCCCTCAGGCTGTCGCATGTAAATTACCTCACGGAGTGTTCCATAGAGGAAGGCTGATGAGACGTCCAAGAGTGTCATGAACCACCCTTCAAGGGCTGTCAATGCCAGAATCAACCGGACAGTCTCGTACCTCACTACTGGTGAGAAGATCTGATCAAATTTGATCCCTTCCACCTGTGAGAAGCCTTTTGCAACGAGGCGTCCTTTCAGACGCCCATCGGATTTTTCATTGTAAACCCATTTGTTCTTTAGAGCTTTCCTCCCTGTGGGTAGGGGTACTAACTCCGTGATCACCCCGCGGCTTTTGAGCATGTCTAGCTCTTTTTGTTCTGCCGCATACCAATCTTCTTTGTTTGGAAGAGGGTATATGTCTTTGTGTGACATTTCGATGATGCCCACTTGGATAGAGATTGCCTCCATTAGGAGATCATTCATCCATGCCGATTGACCGCCTAATCTACGTCTTTGATCCATTTTTTCAAGATCAGAAGCAGGGGTGTCTTCCCCATAGATGCTACCTGGCATTCTCCGAACTCGTCGTTCCCTGATCGGTCGATCTGGTACTTGTTCGGGTTCTGGAGTGGGTACTTGTGGCTCGTCATCGGGCTCGCTAAGCGGCAGATCATTGTCTGATTCAGGGTGATCCTGTCCAGTAGGAACAGGGTCATGAGGTGTTTCGTTATGACTGTCATTGTCATCATTTCCGGGGATGAGGTTCTCAAACTCATCAGCCAGTTCTGGGTTTTCCATTTCTGGATGGTTTTCTGGCAAAGGATCGATGTGGCATCTAGGGTGCTTGCTTTTATCAAAGATAGCTTTCCCACCCATGAAAATTGTATTAGTCTCAGGATCCATGAAACGGTATCCTTTGACCCCTGGCTTTGATCCGAGATAAATCATCAATTGTGATCTGGATTCCAGGGAGTTTTTCCGTTTCTCTTTTGGGATATATACATATGCCTGGCATCCGAATACTCTGACACTTGACATGTCGGGGATCTCATTAGTCACCCTGGAGTAAGGGGTTTTCCATTCAAGACGCTGCATGGGGGTTCTGTTGTAGAGGAACGCTGCATGTTCCAAACAGAATTCCCACCACATAGGTGGTAAACACGCGTCGAAGCGCAAGGCCTGAGATTTTTCCCATAGAATTTGATTGATCCTTTCTGCTCTACCATTCTGCTGATGCTGATATGGGAGCGTGATGTCGATCAGAATTCCATGACCGGCAAGTACATCCTTGTATTCGTCGAACTCTCCACCTCCATCAACTCGCCACTTTCTAGGGGTAGCAGCGAACTGATTCTGGATCATCGCAAGAAATTGTCTCAGTGCCGTGACGGCATCAGACTTCTTTCTAAGCAAGACGACCCAGACATGGGATGAAAAATCGTCCAGAAACGTAAGGAAATATTTATATTTGTGGTATGATGCCGTGGATATCTGTTTGAGATCAGAATGGATCAGATCAAAGGTTTTTGTTGCCCTTGTTATCGAATTGGGATACGACTGATTAGGCATTTTCCCTTTGAGGCAGCCTGTGCAACTTTCCTGTGATTTCTCACGTACTAGTGTTTCAGGTACCCCTTTGGTACTGGTGGGAATCTTTCGGAGTGCTTGATCATTTGGGTGACCAAGACGCTTGTGCCATGTTTCGACAGTGATTTCGCTCGAGATCGCATGGATCTGGTCATAGCGTATTTCAGTGTCTAACCAGTAAATGGTTTGACCAAGGATGTGGGGCGAAAACTGTTATGCGTAACAAACCGTCCCAAGGTTCGGGCAGAGTATGCAGGAAGATGGAAAGGCAAAGAGCAATGTGATTGCTAAATCTAAGGAATGTAGCTATGGTACATGAGGTTTATATAGTACTGACTATGAGCGGTAGCGAATGAGTCAGTAACTGCGGAAGGCAGTGCGCATGAGTAAGGCGACTGCGGAAGGCTATGCACTAATGAGTAAGCTGACTGCGGAATGAGTCAGACAGCTGCGGAAAGCGAGTCAGCACGGGAGCGAAGTATACTAAAGGAAATAAAGTATAATACAATATGTGTAAGCGGGGGCCGATGAGTAAAAGTGAAAAAGTAAGCGTATACGTCCGTAGTCGTTAGTCCGTAACATGTTCCCCTCCTCAAGGTCTGTGTCCTCACAGACTACCTACTCCCATCCATCGTTGCCATTTGGATCGGCCCAGGCAGGGTCAACTCGGTTACCCCAATCCTTTATCAGTTCATCGTTTACCGCCGTGGCAAACTCTAAACCTCGAACGGCGAGGCGAAGGCGTCAATTCTTGACAGCAAGGGTGTTGGTATAGTTTTTGAGGATGAGCTTCTCCTCAGCGGTGGGGGCGGTTGGTAAATCGGAGAGGGTATGAAGGCGGATATGCATCTGCTGGTGGAGGATGTCGGCGACGGAGGTTTCGAGCGCATGGATCTGGTCGCGCATGGAGAGCGCTTCACCGATGAGGGTGGTGATGGTGGGGTTGATATCGGAAGCATCGGTGGAGGTGGCGGTGATGTTGGACATGGCAGAAATGATGTTTAAAAGGTATAAGAAGAACAGCGTGTTGGGCGAGAAGAGTTGGAGCGGGGAACTCGATGTGACAGAAGTCGATGTGGAAAATGGTTCTCAAATTTTGTTCTTTTATCGTGGACGCAATGGATTTTGCCGATGAAAATCTCGGATCAAGTCTTGAGCATTCTGAACATTAGTCCGAGGTTCCCACGTGTTCTCTTCTGGGCCATACCCTTCCCATTGGACAAGGTACTGGATCTTTCCACGGAATTTCCGAGAGTCCAGGATCGTGGAGACATGGTATTCTTCTCGTCCTTCGACGATGATCGGATCAGGGGCTGGCTTCTTTTTCTGAATGGCATACTTCGGGGTTTCGTATGGCGATAACAGGGTCTCGTTGAACACAGGGTGGATCATCTTCCAGGTTTTGGGAAGATCAAGACGGTATGCGCTAGCTCCTTTCTTCTCTAGGACTTTGAACGGTCTGTGTCGGAGGGCATCAAGTTTCTTTGAGGGACGATCAGTCCTGATGTTAGTCCCTTCCAGCCACACCTTGTCTCCGATGCGGTAATTCCGAGACGGGCTTCGTCGTGTGTCAACTGTCTTCTTCATCTGATCCTGGGCCTGTTTCAGTGCTGCGTTGGCTTCTTCTCGTGCCTGTTTGAGTTTTTTCAAGAAGTCGTTTGCCGCTGGATTGGTGTCTTCCAACACAAGTTCTCCCTTCCAAGGATGCAGACCATAGTTGAGATAGAATGGTGTGTACTTTGTCGCTTGATGTTCTTTGTCATTGTACTGGAATTCTGCGATTGCGATCCATTCCGCCCAATCATCTTGTAGATGGTTGACAAAGTTTCGTAAGAACACCTCGGTTTCCTGATGCGATCGTTCGGCTTGTCCATCAGTTTGTGGATGGTACGCAGTGGACAGGTTTCTCTTGATTCCCAACATGCGGCAAAGTATTTCCATGAACTTCGCGGCGAACTGTGGTCCTCTGTCGCTAATGATCTTCTTAGGGATCCCATGAAGCTTCCATATCTGGTCCTGATAGATCTTGGCTAATCCTTCAGCCGATAGTTCCACGGTTGTTGGGATGAGATGAAGCATCTTTGAATGTCTGTCCGTGATGACCAGAATTGCGTTCTTCCCATCAGATTCTGGTATCGGTCCCACGACGTCAATCCCTATGTCTTCCCATGGTTGACTTGGCGCGGCGTTAGGGTGTAGAGGGGCGTGTCTCCTTTGGCGGCTGATCTTGTTACGTTGACAGGTGTCACAACCTTTCACATACTTCTTTACGTCATGTAGGATGGTGGGCCACCAATAGGTGCGAGTGAGGAGTTCATGTGTTCGATATTGTCCTGGATGTCCTGCCACTGGTGCGTCGTGCGCTTCAAACATCAGTTCTTGGCACAATTGTGGGTCTGGTGGAACATAGACTCGTTCTCCTGCGTAGGTGATGCCATTTTCCTGCTGGTACCAGTGAGGATTCTTCTTCAGACCCTGGGCTACTTCTGTCTCCATGCGATTTGAGGCCTTGATACGTGCGATCCATGGGTTTTCGATGGTTGTGATGTTTCCAATTTTGATGGAATCAGATGTTTCACCCCCTTCAAAGAATTGTTCCTCCGTGAACATCTCCATTTGTATCACATCTTCTGATTCCAATCGTTTCAAAAATAGCCCCTCCTTGAGCATTTGGTCGCTGTCCTGCGGCTCGAGTTCCGTCTCATACCAGGGTAAACGTGACAGGATGTCTGCTTTCGCGTTTGTCTTCCCAGGTACATGTCGCAATTCGAAGTCATAGTCTTGTAACTTCATCTTCCAGCGCCTCTGTCGTTGGTTTAGGTCCTGAGGACGCCGGAAATACTCCAGGTTTTTGTGATCAGTTAAGATCTCGAAACGTTCCTTGGCTTCAAGTAGATAATGTCGCCAGTCCTTCAGTGCTTCCATGACTGCCAAGAGTTCCTTGTCATATATCTCGTAATTCTGTTCGGCCGCGGACATGGTCCGCGACAAGAACGCGATAGGATGCCACTTGTCGTCTTGTTTCTGTGAAAGTACCGCTCCAATCGCATAACCCGATGCATCGGTTTCGACTCTGAACTGTCCGTCCGGTTTGGGCAATGCCAAGACTGGTGCCGTCGTGATTGCCCGTATGAGACCTTCAAATGCTTCTTGCGCCGCTGGTCCCCATGTGAATGCTGTATTTCCCGTAAGTGTTGTGAGTGGCTTTGCGATGTTTGAGTACCCTTCAATGAAGCGTCGATAAAAATTGGCAAATCCCAGGAACCTCTGGACTTCCTTTTTTGATGTGGGTACTCGCCAGTTCCGGATTGTGTCCACTTTTTCAGTTTCCATCTCAACACGTCCTTCTCCAACAACATATCCCAATATGGGGCATTTTGTTACTTCCCAAAGACACTTCTTTTCCTTTAGGAACAGGTCATTGTCTGACAGGATCTGCAACATCTCTTCGGTGTTCCGGGCGAGTTCTTCCTTGGTTTTACCAATAACCACTATGTCATCCATGTAAATCACACAGATGTGCCGACGGATCTGATCCCTGAATAGGCTGGCCATCATCTGAGAGAATGTTCCCGGGGAGTTGCAGAGACTGAAAAACATGACCAATGGTTCAAACAATCCTCGGCTGGTCAGGAAGGCGGCTTTCCATTCGTCACCCTTCTTGATCCGCACGTTATTGTATCCCCACATGATGTCCATTTTGTTGAAGTAGACTGCGTCCTTCAATACATCCAAGAGGTCGTTGATGAGTGGGAGTGGGAATTTGTCCTTAACCGTGAATTTATTGACCGTGCGATAATCCTGTACCAATCGTTTGGAACCGTCTTTCTTGTTAATGAAGAAGCAGGGTGATGCATAAGGGGATTTGGACAGTCGGATCTTTCCGGTTGCCAGGCCTTCATCGATGAATTCGTCCAGTTCTTCTTGCTCCTTTTGGGTCATAGGATACGTGTTTCCTCCTAGCTCCTTTGGTGCATCCGGTGTAAGTTCGATGCCATGGTCCCATTCTCTTTCCTTTGGGATCTTGTCAAAGTTTTCTTTTTCAAAGAGATGGGCAAAACGTTCAACGTATGAGGGTCGTTTGGTTGTGGGAGGTGGTGTGGGAGTAACTGCTTCCAATATGGGGTCTCTGGGCTTCCATTTCTGATCTGATTTCTTGGGCGCGTCCTTGTCTCGTACTTCCACCATGCGAACCCGATGTTTGCGACCATTAAGGTTAACCCTGAAATCCGAGTGTTTGGTTTGACATGTTGATGGGCACCGGTTGAATGTTACAGCGCCGGTCGTCCAATTGATTGTGGGGTTGTGGTGTACCAACCAGTCATGTCCCAAAAGCATGTCCGTTCTCCCAATGTCCAATACCATTGCTTCCATGGTTTCCTGGTGTGTTCCTAAGTCCAGCTTGACTTCGGCAAGTTTTTCTGCTTTCTGTTGTCGGTTCGGCGATCCATCCGCATTTAGGATTGATATGGGCTTTATTCCACATGTGGGAAGGTTCTGTTCGCGTACTATTCTGGGATGGATACATGTGCGTTCACATCCGCTATCAACCTCGGGTTGAATGGCCTTTGGTCCTCGTCGTGTTTTGATCTGAGCTTGCAGCTTGATCTCTCGTCGTTTCGGAGGTTTATCTCCCTTGACAATCTTAGTTGACGCAACGGCTCGCTTTGCAGGGATAACATAAGTTATATTGTCTGTAGCTGCACCAGGCAAGCGAGTTCGTTTAATGGATAAGGGTCGCGACTTAGCGTCGTTTAATCGGACCCTTCGGGAAAATCCTTCTCATCGGTCTCTATGGTGATGGTTTCATCATCATCGGTATCTCCATCAGACACCTTCCTAATCTTTCCAGAGTTCTTCTTCGGCTTGCGGCAGTTGCGCGCGATATGTCCTTCTTGGTCACAGTTGAAACACTTGCGACCATCTTTCTTCTTTGGGGCTTTGCAGTCTTTGGCAAGGTGACCAAAGCGCTGACAGTTGTAGCAACGGGCTACTCCTGCTTTGTCAATCTCCATGGCTTTGCCTTGACCACCATAAGTGGTAATGTCTTGCCATTGCTAGCCACTTGTTCAGAGATTCTGTGGTTGACATTTTTCTCTAGGATGTATTTCCCAGTTTCTTCACCAAGGTTTGACAGTTTCAAGAGTTCTTCAAATTCATCCAAGAATTCATCAACAGTGTGTTTCTCCTGTTTCAGGACTTCGAGTCTCGCCTTGGCCGCTGCCGACTTGTTGGCAATAGAGAATCGCGTAGCGATGTCGTCTGAGAATCCTAACCAGGTGATGTTCTCGCCATCGGTGGCAAGGTCGTCTAACTTGTTGCTGGCCCAGTGTTTACTGGACCCTTCCATCATGCGGGATAACACCGCAAGAATCTTCTGATCGTCGGACAGGCCCTTCTGGAATCTGATGTATAATTTGGTGGCTTTCCACCACTCGTCGAAGGTGTGTCTGTCTTTGAACATCCCAGGATCTTTGATGATCTTGGATGTATCCATTGTTTGTACTGTCGGTGCTTCTGCCATGTCTAGAACCTGCGGAGGAGGAGAGGAGTCGGGTTGTTGGGATGAAGATGGGGTTCGGGATACAGGTAAGGATTGAAAATGAGTCCCTGTTCTAGGCATCTGTTCGATATCTGACTGCGCGGAGTCAAAAGTAAATTCATCAGGGGACTCGTCGGCGGAATCGATGGCAAAACGTTCAGAGTATTTCCTCTGTAAATCTCTAAGGAATCTCTGTTCCTGCGAGTCTGTTGGTCGCGAGAAGGGGTCAAGTCTCTCGTTTCGTGCCCAACGGTTGTACTCGGTCTGTTGCTCGTCGGTGGTGAAGTGGGCGTAGATCTGCTGCCTCGAGTAAGACGTGGTGATGCGGCTCTGGGACGTCTCGATGTGAGCGTCCTAATCAATCTTCTGATAACAGTTGTCTGGACACCGATAAACTCTCTGATCTCTGTGATCCGACCTGTCTGAGGTCCTTCTTGAACGCGAAAGCTTTCGAGTTCGTTCTGTTGGGCGTTGTAACGCGCGATCTGGTGTTGCCGAGCAAGATGGATGCTCTCTGCTATCTCGCCATGGGGGCGGTGCTCGTCGTTGTCTAGTTCTTTGTCAAGCACCTGCTGTAGGATGCGACGGATCTCCGATTCGATGTACTGCTGGATGAGTGTAAAATTGATACTGTCTCGAGGACTTAGCTCCTCCTGTCGGGCTTCTGGTGTGCTGAATGGGTTACTGGTGAAGTCTTCAAAGAAGCGCGACGTCTTGACTTGTCTGGTAGTTGCTCTCTTCGCTCTGGGCGAACCTAACGAGATTTAGCAACTTGTTATGCTTAACAAACCGTCCCAAGGTTCGGGCAGAGTATGCAGGAAGATGGAAAGGCGAAGAGCAATGTGATTGCTAAATCTAAGGAATGTAGCTATGGTACATGAGGTTTATATAGTACTGACTATGAGCGGTAGCGAATGAGTCAGTAACTGCGGAAGGCAGTGCGCATGAGTAAGGCGACTGCGGAAGGCTATGCACTAATGAGTAAGCTGACTGCGGAATGAGTCAGACAGCTGCGGAAAGCGAGTCAGCGCGGGAGCGAAGTATACTAAAGGAAATAAAGTATAATACAATATGTGTAAGCGGGGGCCGATGAGTAAAAGTGAAAAAGTAAGCGTATACGTCCGTAGTCGTTAGTCCGTAACAAAAACTGGATTTTGCTCAGCCCTTTGGAGATGTTGATCTCTCCACAAGTCCCGTCTACTTTGTAACCATGGTTAAGGAAGACGCCTAGGGACAATAGGCATGTGTCCATGTCCGGGATGTAGAACACCGGTCTGAGAAGATGGGTTTTAACTTCCCCATTTAGGGTGTGCCATACTGGAACTGCCCCAACTCCGAGTATTTCCAGTTTCTTCCCTTTAGCTGCAGTTTGGACGAATCGCTTGACCGTGAGAGGTCTATAATATGCAAAGTCCTTAAACTCATAGGTGAAGTGTAAAGAGGCGCCGGAATCTAATATCCATTGCACGCGTTCTTTTTCCTTACAATGTGTACAAGAAGCAAAATGTTTAATATATTTTTTATGTAAATCACTGCTAAAGTGATCTACGCATTCTGTACTGGTACTGGCTATTATATCATACGTCTGTTGAGAGGTATTGTTAGCTTTCCACAATTGGTAAGGTTTAAGAAAGGGTTTTGACGAACCATCAAGTTCTATCTCGTCCTCAAATACATCCGGCCCCATCCGTTCCTGGTCGATGTCCATCATTTTCAGCGATTCTTCTATCGACGGGGCTACGCGACGCTGTTTAGCTGGCCTTTCGTTGATGTCAGGAATGATGGTATCTAAGATACGGAGGTTTGACCCAGAGGGTTGAGCACCGATTTCTCGGGCGAGTCTTCGCACCCTCTCGTTCTTTTTCCACACAGACGGCTTTCCAGAGGGAAGCCCAGTGTACTGAGAAGGAGGCGGGTTCATGCGTTGCAGGAGTGACTGCATTTTCTCCGATTCAGGCTGCGCAGTACTCGTAGTTTTCCCATGGCCCGTTACAGTGGTGAAAGATGGTGCATGATGAGGAGGGAGAGGGCAAGGGGCACGTTGACGAGGAGGAAGGGGACAAGGAGCAGGACGACAAGGGGTGTGCTCAATAGCTGGTGCAATGAACTCAACCATCTCCTCGGCGTGGTCGGAGTCGTTGTCCGTGTTGTTGGCGCGCTTCTTCTGGTTGTGCCAGCGTCCTTTTCCCTTCTTCTTTTCAGAAGCGGTACTCGGGTCGGTCGAGTTAGGCTGCTCGTCAGTGTTGTTTCGCGAGGTACTCGGCGCTGTCTGCTTTTCCCATTTGGGGTCTTGCCCCTTTCGCTTAGTCCCGGAGATTTTCCGGGCCTGCTCGTTGGACGCCCGAGTAGACCCTATCGAATACTTGCGCCGGTATTCTGAGACGATGCTGTCGGCGACTGCCTGCCATGTGAAGTCATCGGCGTCGTAGACCTGGAAGAGGGCGGTGGAGAGAGACAACCAGGCATCAGGAATTGCACTCGCCAAGATCATAGCCTGCATCAGGTCAGGCACAATGAATTTCGAGTCGCTGAGGCGAGCGAAGAGTGATCCAAGGCGCTCAATTTCCGGTACGGGGTCGCGACCCGACAACTTGAAGGAGGCAGCGGCTTTGAAGTCGCCAAATATGGTGGCGGGGGAGACCTTCGAATAGGAGTCCTTCAATGATGTCCAGGCTTCTTTTGAGGTTGCGGCATCCTTGATGTGCCTCCTGATTGCTTCGGAGACTTTGAGACAGATGGAACCCAGAGCCATGTCGTCATCTCTGATCCAGGTCTTCCTTTCCTTATGGAAGGCGGGCTGGTCGACGGTAATAGTGACCACCGGAGGTTGAGTCGCAGATGTCGCAGATGTCGAGGTGGCGGTGGCAGGGGTGGAGACCGTGACAGTAAAGTCCTTGATGTCGGGGCGCTCAATGTCGCCGGATACGAGGCGCCAGATTCTTGATGGAGAAGGTACGACTTCATTTTTTCGGCCCAACTTTGGTAGTCGATGCCGTCGAAGATGGCGATGGAGTCGAGGGCGGAGCGAGAGGTAGACATTTTTTAATGAATCTAAAAGGAGTTTTCCCAATCAGTGATGTTCTTTTATGAATTTGATTTTTAGAGAAAACAAATAAATGATTCCTCATAACATATTCCCTTTAGGAATAGCGGTTGTGGGAAAAACCCTTTTTGTCAGAAGTGTGTGAGGTACGATCGACGTTTCCACATGATGTGTACTAAGTTAATCCCCTTAGGGACGCTTCATGACAGGTACTTGTCATAATGACGTTCCCAGGTTCATGTGTGAAGAAGTAAGACTCAGAACCTAGATCTTTCAATCGGTTCTTTGCCAACCAGGATAGAGTGGGCAGGTACTCGCTGTTGCCAGCGTTCCCAAGTCCCTCTGCTATCCGGGGCCCATAACCTGTTGAAGTTCCACCTGGGTGCTAGCCACAGATGTACTGAGCAACACAGCTACAGTGGAAGTAATCTACTCTACCGTTCTAGTCACTTACTTGGTTGGGAAGGGTGAGGCTGGTGAGAGCGGTTGAGGCTGGTAAGAGCGATGGAGCTGGTTAAGAGTCAAGAGGCAACTTATTGATATTGACAGTTTCCTGGTCTTATATACCGTACTACTGTTTGTACCAACCAAACAAGTATGTAATTGAAGATGTGTAAAGGTCACGTGATGTAATCTAATCTAATCTAATCTACGTGATGGAAAAGTTTCAACAGCATCAAGGCTTCAAACCGCATGGAGACAGAAGTAGCGCAGGGCCTAAAAAAGAATCCTCATTGGTATCAACAGCAGAATGGGATCACCTATGCAGGAGAACGAGTCTATGTCCCGCCAGATCCACAATTATGACAAGAATTGATGTTCGAGTCACATGATGCACCAGTGGCTGGACACCCAGGACAGTACCGGACACATGAACTCCTCACTCGCACCTACTGGTGGCCTACCATACTGCATGATGTGAAGAAGTACGTGAAGGGTTGCGACACTTGTCAATGCAACAAGATTAACCAACAAAAGCGACATGCTCCGCTACATCCCCATGCAGCACCAAGTCACCCATAGGAATCGACGTCGTGGGACCGATACCAGAATCTGATGGAAAAAACGCAATTCTGGTCATCACGGATAGACATTCAAAGATGCTTCACCTTATTCTGACAACCGTGGAACTATCAGCTGAAGGATTAGCCAAGATCTATTGGGATCAGATATGGAAGCTTCATGGGATCCCCAAGAAGATCATCAGCGATAGGGGACTGCAGTTTGCCACGAAATTCATGGAGATACTCTGCCACATGCTAGGGATCAAGAGGAACCTGTCCACCGCATACCACCCACAGACTGATGGACAGGCCGAGCGATCGCATCAGGAGACGGAAGTGTTCTTATGAAACTTTGTCAACCATCTGCAGGATGATTGGGCCGAATGGATCGCAATCGCAGAGTTCCAGTACAATGACAAAGAACATCAGGCGATGAAGCACACCCCATTCTACCTCAACTACGGTTTACATCCGTGGAAGGGAGAGCTCGTGTTAGAAGATACCAATCCGGCTGCCAACGACTTCTTGAAGAAACTCAAACAGGCACGAGAAGAAGCCAATGCTGCGCTGAAACAAGCACAGGATCAGATGAAGAAGACAGTTGACACACGGCGAAGTCCGTCTCGGAACTACCGCATCGGAGACAAGGTGTGGCTGGAAGGAACTAACATCAGGACCGATCGCCCCTCAAAAAAACTTGATGCACTCCGACATGGACCATTCAAAGTCCTAGAGAAGAAAGGAGCTAGCATGTACCTTCTTGATCTTCCGAAGACTTGGAAGATGATTCACCCTGTGTTCAACGAGACCCTGTTGTCACCATATGAAACTCCGAAGTACGCCATCCAGAAAAAGAAACCAGCCCCTGATCCGATCATCATCGAAGGATGAGAAGAGTACCATGTGTCTACAATCCTAGACTCTCGAAAGTTCCGCGGAAAGATCCAGTATCTCGTCCAGTGGGAAGGATATGGTCCAGAAGAGAACACATGGGAACCTCGAACTAATGTTCAGAACGCTCAAGATTTGATCTGTGATTTCCATTGGCAGAACCCGTCTCGTCCACAATAAAAGATGAGTTCTCGAAACCCATGGCAGTATCAACCTCATCAGTCAACCACACACCGAGTTCCCCGCTCTAGTCTTCTCCCTGCCCAATATAGCCACCCCATTCTTCTTTTACCTCTCCACCATCCTCACCGCCATGTCAAACACCATCGTCACCTCCACCTCCACCACCGACATCAACCCCGCCATCGCCGCCCTTATGAACGAAGCGCTCTCCACGAGAGACCAAATCCATGCCCTTGAAACTTCCCTCGCCGATCTCCTTCATCGCCAGATGAATATCCGACTTCATTCGTGGTCCAATCTCCCTGTCACCCCGACTCCCGAAGAGAAACAAATTCTCGGGAACTACACCAGCACCCTCGTCATCGAAATTTGACGTATTCGGCTGGCCATCAAAGGCCTTGAACTCGCCATAGCCATCAATGAGGAGTTGATATACAATTGGAGCCTCAAGGAGAGTCCGAACTGGTCCGACCCTGGCAACAACGAGGGATGGGGACAGTGACTCTGTGAGGACACAGAGCTTGGAGAGGGGAACATGTTACGGACTCTACGGTATGAGGACCACGTCATATCTTTTACTTATCGGCCTGACTCGGCGCCCTCTTACGAGCTTACTATGTCTAATGTCTACTTTCGCAACCTTCGGTTTCCAGTCTGACTCATTACATTACTTCGTCATCCCCTTTAGTATACTTCGCTCCCGCACTGACTCACTTTCCGCAGTCAGCTTACTCACTGTACATAGCCTTCCACAGTTGCCTTACTCATGTGCACTGCCTTCCGCAGTACTGACTCATCCGCTACCGCCTATAGTCAGTACCTATATAAACCTCTTGTACTGTAGTAGATTCCTTAGATTTAGCAATCACTTTGCTCTTCGCCTTTCCACTTTCCTGCATACTCTGCCCGAACCTTGGAACAGTTTGTTAAGCATAACAGTGACGGAGAGAATGCTCAAAGGCAAGTAGAGATGGATGTGAATGAGGTGTAACGTATGATATTTGAACTGAGGTTCTATGACAGGTTTGTACACTATTTATAGTAGACTAGAATAATCAGTATTACTATAAGTGATGTGCAGATATCGGAGTTGACCATCGGAACATTCGGAGTACGGAGAGTAGCAAATGAAAAGTGAACAACATATGTCTACTTGTAAGTATGGTTGAGATGTTACGTAGTAGAAGTATATTCAATATAAATAGAATGTTGTTGGAGTGGATGTTGGAGCGGATGAATCGTCGGAGTCGTCGGATAAGTCAGATGTGAATTGTATGGTTATGACAGTATTTCCCTCTTAGGGCCGAACCCTGAGGCCCAGATGAGGTAATCCACGTGACCGTTGGTTGAAAAGCTTTGTGCATGATCTTTCTCTCTTGTGACCCAACCACAACATCTATCCCGACGCCTATCCGTTATGTCCGCTGAGAACTCACCCCTCGCCGCTCTTTGTGCTGAAAGGGAGCGCCAGAAGAAGCTCACCAAAGAGTTGGAGAGGAAGCTGCAGGAGGCAGAGGAGCACGCGGAGGTGAAGAGGGCGGCGAAAGAACGGAGATGAGCAGAGAGGAAGGCAGAGAAGGCGAAGGCGAAGGAACCGGTTGCGGGTGTGGGTGCGGATGCGGATGCGGCGAATGCGGAGGTGAAGAAGGTCCGGCTGCAGGGGGTTTTCAAGAATATGCCTGCGAGTTACGAGCAGGGGAAGGAGGATTGCACCCAAAGCGTAGTTGGAGGCATTGGTTTCGACGATACTAGGGCTGTCGGGAATCCAATGCGTAAGAACAGGTGCCATGGTAAAGGCTTTCTTCAAAGTTTTGAAAGATTCGCGAGCGGAGTCGGAGAAGTGCCATTGTGTGTTTTTGCAGGTGAGTCGAGTGAGCGGAACAGTGATTTCGGAGTAGTAAGGAATGAATTGACGATAAAAATTGGCAAAACCTAGGAAAGATTGAATATCCCTGACCTTCCTTGGTTCAGGCCAATCTTGAATAATTTTGACTTTCTTATCTGACATGCGGAGGCCGGTCGGAGAGAGGATAAAGCCAAGGTATTCAACAGTGTCCGTAGAAAACTCGCATTTGTCTGCGCGCGTGTATAAACCATGTTGTCGGAGGCGTCAGAGGACTTCGCGGACATGCTTCTGATGCTCGGAGGGAGAGTTGGAGTAGATGAGGATGTCGTCAAGATATATGGTAACATACTTATTGAGCAGGTCATGGAAGATGTCATTCATGAAGTGCTGGAAAACGGCTGGGGAGTTGGTGAGTCCAAATGGCATGACAAGCCATTCAAAAGACCCGTAGCGCGTGCGGAAGGCGGTTTTTCATTCATCTCCTTCCGCTATGCGGATGAGGTGATAGGCGTGTCAGAGGTCGAGGGCTGTATAAACACTGGCTTTTCCAGCGGTCTGGAGAAGGTCGGATATGAGCAGAAGCAGATATCGGTCCTTCTTTGAGATTTTGTTAAGACCATGGAAATCGATGCAAAGACGAAGGGAGCCATCCTTTTTGCAAACGAAAAGGACGGGAGCACTGTGCGGAGAGGAAGAGGGTCAGATGAATCCAATGGTGAGGTGTTCGTCAATGAATTCACAGAGGGCATTGAGTTCGGTTTGTGAAAGGGAGTAGATCGGAGGAACCCTCTTCAAGTTCAATCTTGAGGTCGTAGGGACGGTGTGGTGGAAGAGTGTCTGCTTTTCCTTTACTGAAGACGTCAGCATAGTCGTGGTATTCCTCAGGTACGTTTGTCAAGTCGGGGGTGTCGGAAGCGGATGCGGAGTGAGCGGAAACAGAGGGAGTCGAAAGGTGAAGTCGAAAGGATTGTGTACCAGGGAATTTGCATGCCCTCATAAATGCGGCTGTGTTAATGAGTGAAATCTGCGGAGGTACAATCAGAGGTTCCAGAGGAGGAAGCGTAGCTGTCCTACCTTGGGAGGAGGTCGACATCGATGTCGGAAACGGCTCTTTTTGCATCTGTGGATGGAAAGTGATACTGCCCAATACCCAGTCAATCATAGGATTGTGGCGGGTGAGCCAGTTGTATCCAAGAACCACAGAAGAAGCGGAGTCGAGTGGAGTAACATAAAAATCCTGTTCGAAAGATTCACCTGAAGGAAAACATATAGGTATCATTACAACTTGAGTGATAAACGCGTTAGAAGAACCATCGAAAAGCTTTAGTTCTAAAGGCGGAATAGCGGAGGTCGGAAGATCATAAGCGGAGGAAAAGTTAATGTCAATAAAACAGTAGGTAGATCCTGAATCAATAAGTGCTAAGACAGAATCTGAAGAGAAAAAAGAAGATGAGATATTGATACATAAAGAGTTTGGATCGGAGAGAGCGGACGCGTTACGTTGGATGGGAGCGGAGGCACGGAGAGAGTCAACGCAGTCCTCAGACCGTGCTTCATGAGGACCACT
This sequence comes from Entoloma clypeatum, assembly GCA_963565915.1. Classification (NCBI taxonomy): domain Eukaryota; kingdom Fungi; phylum Basidiomycota; class Agaricomycetes; order Agaricales; family Entolomataceae; genus Entoloma; species Entoloma clypeatum. Next base: position 3,740,500 of record OY751495.1, read on the forward strand.
GCCTATTTTTTTGACTCGATCTCCTTACCTTTTTCCTTGGCTTGAGTGCCAACTTGGGCGGCTTTCCCTTTAGCCTTGGAAGCGGAGGAGGTGGACTTGGGACAGTCCTTGACAGCGTGTCCGACGCTACCGCAGAATAAGCAAAGGTTATTATCAAAACGATGTTTGCGTTCTTGATACGTCAGTTTGCCATCTTTGCCTAATTTACTGGAGAGGTTGGGTTTCGGAGCGGATGTGGAAGTGGAAGCGGAAGCGGGAGCAGACGGTTTGGTTGATGATGTTTGTGGAGTGGATTGGTTCGGAGCAGATTGTTTCTTGTCGGACTTGGGAGTGGGTTTATCGGTTCTGGATTCCTCTCATTGACGTTCCCAGTAGCGAGCGTCAATAGTATGAGCCGTGGATCATAGGTCTGGTAAAGACTTGATCTTGGGTTGTTGGGAGAGGATGTCCTTGATCCGATCTGGAAGTCCGACGTAGTAGCGGTGTTGGAGGGAGTTTTCATCCCAGTCAGTCTTGGTAGCAAGATATTGGAATTCAATGTTGTACTTCAATATCTTTTGATTTTCCTTCATCCGTAGGTTGTCCAACTGTTCTTCGGCTTCGCCCTGAGGGTCAATGGTACCAAACTCGGAGCAGAGAAGTCGGACAAACTCGGGGAAAGAACCCCGCCAATTGGGTTCATCATTGTCAAGAATGAAGGGTTCAAAAAATTTGAGTGCTGTGCCTCGGAAGTAAGACATGGCAAAGTTGACTTTGGAATGTTCTGAGTCGAAGTTGTCGTTGTCAGAGAAGTAAAGTTTGCATTGTAATATGAATGTGGAGAGTTTGCGCGGATCGGATCCGTCGAAGGTATCCAGTTCGTTGGCATACGACTTTTTCTTCTTTGTGTCACGACATTTCAACTCTTTGGTCATGAGCAGAATGGCTTCAGCTAGATTGGGTTCCTGATCTGGATTGGAATCGGAGTCGTTCAAATCTCCATGTAAACTACCATCGGAAGGAGGAGGAGATCCTCCTGGAGGTCCGCTGAATAAGCCAGAATTTAGAGGTGCGGAGGGTTCCGTTGGTGGGTTTAGTGGAGGACTGGCAGGAAGTGGTGGGAGCTGAGAGTCGGAAGAGGGTGGAGGAATGGATGGTCCGGGGGTAGGAGCGGATGATGATGCTGTGGCTCCTCGAGGGGTAATGGTTACATTGCGTGTTCCTCGAAGAAAAGCAGAGCATGGTGTGGAGGATGAACGTTCTGCTGCTGCACAAGCAGTCCTAGTTGTTCGAACTGTATTACGGGTTTGAGACATGTGGGTAGAGGTTGTTGGGTAAATCAAAGAATGGTGGAGTTCAAATATACTGTCACGTAGCGTGTTTCTCAACGTTGGAAAACGTCGGACGAGTCGGAGCAGAGTAGCAGAGGAGCGGAATGCGGTAAGTGCGACATTGGCAGAAAGGACCTGGCTTCAACTTGTGCATTGCGCCCCACTCTTTGACATGGTCCTCGATTTCGGATTGGCGGATGTCAGATGAGCGGATGAGCGGATGAGCGGAGGTGACGGAGAGAATGCTCAAAGGCAAGTAGAGACGGATGTGAATGAGGTGTAACATATGATATTTGAACTGAGGTTCTATGACAGGTTTGGTACACTATTTATAGTAGACTAGAATGATCAGCATTACTATAAGTGATGTGCAGATATCGGAGTTGACCATTGGAACATTCAGAGTATGGTGAGTAGCAAATGAAAAGTGAACAACATATGTCTACTTGTAAGTATGGTTGAGATGTTACGTAGTAGAAGTATAATCAAATATAAATAGAATGTTGTTGGAGCGGATGTTGGAGCGGATGAATCATCGGAGTCGTCAGATAAGTCGGATGTGAATCGTATGGTTATGACAACAACATGGCGAGGTCCAGGAGGGCAACACCAGCCCGGGTAAAAAGAAGGAATTGCAAGTGTAGTGGCAAGTACATTCTTGTTGAGGAGTCCACGGTTTTTGACCAAATTTACAGGAGATGATTAAACAAACATTTCATGAAGATATCAAACCTGATCATATATTCTTCGACAACGACTGCTCTCTTGCCAAGATGGTCAAGAATGATCCCTATTTCAAAGATGTTGGCCTCGGTGTTGGTGTCTTCCACTTCGACTGCAAGCACTCTGAGACAGACATCTTTTGCCAGGAGAACTGCAACCCTGCAGCATTTCCTGAGCTTAGCTCTAACGATGGCAAGGGCTGGTACTTCAATTCTTTGATTGCAGAGTAGACCAACATTTGGCTTGGTGGTTATCATGCAATCTGTCATGAGATGCATGTCAACAAGTATACATTTTTTTGGATGAAATAATTTTGCGGAGGAATCGGGCAACCCTCGAGAAGCTTCAGAAAGAAGGGTGTTCACCCCAGACATGGCCAAGATCGTGATATAACATAGAAAGTAATACAATTTGTAACATCTAAAATAAGTGAGAGTGAGGCAAACAAAATACAGATCGAGAAAATACAAAGACAAGTGGTACACAGGCAACAAAGAGACAAATAGACCAGATACACATTGAAAGAAATACAGATAGGAAGAGGAAAATGCAGGCAGGATGATATAAAAAATGGTCAAGAAGGTATTAAACCTTTACCTTTCACCTACTGGTAGTAAGAGGCTTGCAAAGCGCCTTCTTTGAGACAGGTTTATTCTGTGTGGTCAATTTATCATGAGCAAGAAAAACAGACCACAGCCCAGCAGGTGTATGGCTGGCTTTGAGCATTCTATCCCAGAGCAACTGACTAGCCTTCTCCCATCCTTCGCGGTGTCAATAGAATGTTGTGCTTCGAAATGCAACATCAAACATATCTTCAAAAGCTCGGGCAACATTGCGGTGTGCACGGCGTGCTGCCTCACATTGTGCAAACCCTCGAACAACATCAACAACATAGAATTCTGCGGGCCAAATTGGAACATCCTCGTCAACGCTGATAGGATTTTCCACACTCTCCCCAGGTGGTGGTGATGGTGAGCGAGAGGCGGAAGGGGAGCGTGACTTGAAAGATGGCGACGCTTGGAGGCGTGAGGGCGAGCAAACAACTTGATCACATCAAGAGGCGCCGGAAATGTATCATCATCTTCGAGTTCAGGTTTACTAGGTGAAGGTGAAGCTGCATCGTCGTCTGATGATAGCTCGATTGATGAGGTGACAGGTTTGTGAGGAAATGTTCATGATGGAGGGGCAGGAGCTACTGGTGTCCTTTGTGAGCTGGTTCCATTCAACAAGAACTCATCATCATCACTCTCAGAGAGGGGGCAGGCATTGGGCTGCTTTGATGACAGCTTCTTGCACGCAAGAGCTTGGCAGATATATACGCGTTCTTTGGGAAGCTGGTCGTGGAAGTGGAACTCAACACTGTTGTGTTTCGCCTTCTGAAGGAGTTTGTCGAAGTCCTTGCAGTCAATCACATCAACTGCTTTGAGAAAAACACGGTCACCATCTCTGAGGGTGATGACATGGCCTAGGTGAACTTTAGTCCATATGCAAAGGGTTGGGTTATAGAGTTTGACACTTGGGGGGATGGTGTCAGAAGAAAGGTCGAGGTCCACTAAGATATCAGCGGTCAGCACAAAATGAGGCCACTTGAAGCCGCCCTGGAACTCAAAGATCATTGGCAGGGATCCATCCTTCAAAAGTAGTCAGCATGGGCGTCATTCAATGTCATTGCTAACATACCTTTGCCCACCCATAGCCAACCACATGATCCTTTGCCTTTTGGATATTGGCAAGATGCTCCACATCCAATGCCCTGCGCTTTTCCTCCATCTCCTGTTCGAGTGCATATTGCTGGGTAAAAACAGCCTTTGCAAGGCATATTGAGGGTGCGCAAAGGCGTCCCTGTGACTTTGATGAGAGGATGTAATCATCACAGGATTTGGTGGATCCTGGGCAGTGGGAGATGGAGAATCTGAGATTGACACTGCTCAGCCTTTTCCATTGTCCTGAGAGGGTCCTGCTGGTCCTATTACAACGCCCTGCACTCCGATATGGCCTTTTGCGTGGTGCCTGCCCTGCTCAGTGCAGTGGCGGCGGCATCTTGTCCAGGAGCAATCAGGATGGATTCGCGATAATGTACAGCCGGTTTTATGACACGTGCCACTCTTTGAAACTATGGGGAGTAGGGTTGGAAGAGGAGGTGGTAGATTAGGAAGGGTAGGGCTTGGTGGAAGACTTGGCAAAGGAGTGGGACTCATCCAGCAAAAGAAGTGACAAGCTGTCCCATCTGTGTTAAGATAACTACAGCGTGCAAAGAGGTGGCCTTGGTTGCCATTTTGATTAGACTGGCAGGTTTGCACTTGAACAGGCTGCCTGCACTTCTGACATGCTATAAAGCAGGGCGAGGTGTTGGTGGGGGTTACATGGGGACTTTGTGACATGGCGATGATCTTGCTAGGGTACTGTAAAACAAGTAAAAACAAATTTCTAAAGTTTTCACCATTAGAAAGTTCATTCATTATGAAATGGAGGATACACGCACAATTTTAGTAGAGGCAAGAGGCTGTGAGCTCGACTAAGAGGCCCAGTGGCAACCCAACACCCAAAGTTCCTGAGATTGATTGGAGATTAAACAAATCAAACAAGCCAAAGAGGAACACTCACATCATACATGAAGAAAGTGTTACATCCATAAGTGAGCAGAGTGGGGAGGTAGCATGATGTGGTTGTTGAGTAAATGAGAGGGAAAGTGCCTCCGACAGCCAATCAACAAGGTTATGTGTTGATCAAACACCACCAAACAAGTTGACGTCAACCATCCTGGCGCCGGCCAGGTTGGACCTATAGTTATTCGCAAGCACTGTAGCACTTCCACAGACACTCAAACATTGAATGCATATTGGAACCATGTACATACCAACCAGGCCCAAACCCTGGGATGGAATGGGTGGGACTCATGGCTGGGACTCATGGGAATTTCCAGATCTCAGATTTCCTGGAGGACTGGTTGTGATCGAAAACCTTGAAACTTGAGACCACGGTCCAATCTCAATCCGGTTTGTTTGGGTCCGGTTTGGGTCTGGTTTTAGGTTCTTGAGACTGGACTTAGAAACACTAGTTGGGGATACAATGTCATAACCATGCAATTCATACATCCAACACATCCGACGACTCCGATGTTTTATCTGGTCCGACATCCGACGATTTTCATAATAGTACTTATTGACATCTCTACTAGTTAACATTCTAATTATGCTGACAAGTAGACATCTTGATGTTGATTTTGCATTTGCTCCTCTCTGTACTCCGATTGCTCCAATGAGTAACTCCGACATCCACACCTTACCTATAGTAGTTACTGACCCACTTCTGGTTTACTATAAGTAGTATGAATTCTGTTGTAGTTCCTCAGTTCGAATATTATATGTCACTATCCCTTGCCATACGTTCCACCAATCTATTCCTTTGCCTTTTGTCCTCATCCTCCTTCTCATGTCTCCACCTCTGCACATCCGCTCTGCACATCCGCTCCTCTCACCCTCCGACATCTGCCAATCTGAAATCTAGGACCACATCAAAGAATGGGGCGCTACACATAAGTTGAAGCCAGGTCCTTTCTGCAAGACGTCGGACTTGTCGCATCCATTCATCCGCTACTCCGCTCTGACTGCTCTGACTCGTCCGACGTTTTCTGGTGTTGAAAAAAACGCTACGTGACATACAACAACATACAGATCAAACCTGACAATGAATGGAAGGCTGCATTCAAAACCAATTGAGGGCTGTACAAACCCTTGGTTGCCTTCTTTGGATTGGCAGGCATGCCACCCACATTTCAGGCGATGATGAACAAAAATTTCAAAGAAGAACTTGAAGAAGGATGGTTACTCATTTATTTGGTGTTGTTCGAGGGTTTGCACAATGTGAGGCAGCACGCTGTGCACACCGCAATGTTGCCCGAGCTTTTGAAGATATGTTTGATGTTGCATTTCGAAGCACAACATTCTATTGACACCGCGAAGGATGGGAGAAGGCTAGTCAGTTGCTCTGGGATAGAATGCTCAAAGCCAGCCATACACCTGCTGGGCTGTGGTCTGTTTTTCTTGCTCATGATAAATTGACCACACAGAATAAACCTGTCTCAAAGAAGGCGCTTTGCAAGCCTCTTACTACCAGTAGGTGAAAGGTAAAGGTTTAATACCTTCTTGACCATTTTTTATATCATCCTGCCTGCATTTTCCTCTTCCTATCTGTATTTCTTTCAATGTGTATCTGGTCTATTTGTCTCTTTGTTGCCTGTGTACCACTTGTCTTTGTATTTTCTCGATCTGTATTTTGTTTGCCTCACTCTCACTTATTTTAGATGTTACAAATTGTATTACTTTCTATGTTATATCACGATCTTGGCCATGTCTGGGGTGAACACCCTTCTTTCTGAAGCTTCTCGAGGGTTGCCCGATTCCTCCGCAAAATTATTTCATCCAAAAAAATGTATACTTGTTGACATGCATCTCATGACAGATTGCATGATAACCACCAAGCCAAATGTTGGTCTACTCTGCAATCAAAGAATTGAAGTACCAGCCCTTGCCATCGTTAGAGCTAAGCTCAGGAAATGCTGCAGGGTTGCAGTTCTCCTGGCAAAAGATGTCTGTCTCAGAGTGCTTGCAGTCGAAGTGGAAGACACCAACACCGAGGCCAACATCTTTGAAATAGGGATCATTCTTGACCATCTTGGCAAGAGAGCAGTCGTTGTCGAAGAATATATGATCAGGTTTGATATCTTCATGAAATGTTTGTTTAATCATCTCCTGTAAATTTGGTCAAAAACCGTGGACTCCTCAACAAGAATGTACTTGCCACTACACTTGCAATTCCTTCTTTTTACCCGGGCTGGTGTTGCCCTCCTGGACCTCGCCATGTTGTTGTCATAACCATACGATTCACATCCGACTTATCTGACGACTCCGATGATTCATCCGCTCCAACATCCGCTCCAACAACATTCTATTTATATTTGATTATACTTCTACTACGTAACATCTCAACCATACTTACAAGTAGACATATGTTGTTCACTTTTCATTTGCTACTCACCATACTCTGAATGTTCCAATGGTCAACTCCGATATCTGCACATCACTTATAGTAATGCTGATCATTCTAGTCTACTATAAATAGTGTACCAAACCTGTCATAGAACCTCAGTTCAAATATCATATGTTACACCTCATTCACATCCGTCTCTACTTGCCTTTGAGCATTCTCTCCGTCACCTCCGCTCATCCGCTCATCCGCTCATCTGACATCCGCCAATCCGAAATCGAGGACCATGTCAAAGAGTGGGGCGCAATGCACAAGTTGAAGCCAGGTCCTTTCTGCCAATGTCGCACTTACCGCATTCCGCTCCTCCGCTACTCCGCTCCGACTCGTCCGACGTTTTCCGATATTGAGAAAAACACTACGTGACACCCGTTAAGTTATTGGGGATAGCGAAATGGCCAGAACCTGTGACTGTGAAGCAGGTCAGACCTTCCTTGGATTTGGAACCTTCTATCAAAGGTTTATCAGACACTACTTGGACATTGCCAAACCCCTGAATAATCTGACCAAAAAGGATCAGGAATGGGAATGGAATGAGGACTGCCAAACGGCATTTGACATGTTAAAGGACAAATTCATGGAATCACTGGTATTGTTAATGCCAAACACTGACAAACTGTTCATCATAGCATCTGATGCATCCAAATGGGCGACAGGAGCAGTACTGCACCAGCAAGATGTAAATAGAGACTGGCACCCCTGCGGATATATATCACACTCGTTCTGCGGCAGAATGGAACTATGAGATCTATGATCAGGAACTTTTGGGAATTATCTGATCACTGGAAACCTGGAGGCACTACCTCCTTGGGTCACATTTCCAATGGTTGTTCTATCAGATCACAAGAACTTGACATATTACTGGGAACCCCAGAAATTGAACAGACAACAAGCACGGTGGAGATTGTATCTCTCTGAGTTTGAGCTAAAATTGGTACACACCCCAGGAGCAAAGATGATCCAGTCGGATGCCTTGTCAAGATGACCAGACCACATATCCAAAGAAGATACTGACAATGAAGACATTATGGTCTTACCAGATGACATTTTCATCAAGACAGTGGATCTTGAGCTACAAGGGGATATCCTAAAAGCAACCAAGAATGATGAGCTTTTCTCAAAAGCCATCACTGCCCTAAAAGAATCAGGGACCCCACCAATTAAATCCTATTTATCAGAATGGAGAACAGAAGACGGGATATTATTCTTCCATGACAGATGTTATGTACTGCCAGATGAGACTCTGCGCTGGGAAATAACAAAATGGTACCATGACTCCCTACCAAGCAGACATCCAGGACATCTAAAAACCCTGGAATTAGTCAGATGGAACTATTGGTGGCCAGAAATGTATGTGTTTATCAAGAATTATATTGGAGGATGCGCAACCTGCCAACAAATGAAAGTCAACACACACCCTACAAACCCTGGGTTAATGCCAATCAAAGCACAGAAAGATGCTAGACCATTTTTTCAGACCACAATCAACTTCATCATGGACTTACCCAAAAGCAACAGGTTTGACAGTATCATGGTCGTAGTAGACTATGGTTCCATGAAGGGGATAATTTCCATCCTTGTACAAAAACCACCGACACGACCCTCACCGCCAAACTCTATTTGGACCATGTGTACCAAAGATTTGGACTCCCAGACTCTATGCTGTCTGACAGTGGGCCACAATTTGCCTCTCAAGTCTTCAGAGAACGACTCCTAGGGATCAAACTGATGATGAGCATGGCTTACCACCCCCAAACTGATGGAGAAACAGAACAAGCAAATCAGGAACTTGAAATCTATTTCCAGATGTTCTGTTCAAACAATCCTGAAACATGGCATGATCACAACTCGACAATGGAGTTCTGTCACAATCAAAGAACCCACTCCACAACAAAGTGATCCCCATTCTACTTAATGATGGGATACGAACCAAGAGACATACCACTGGCATTTGACAAAACAAATGTGCCAAGTGTAGAAGAACAACTCAAAGAGCTAAAACAAGCAAGAGATGAAGCACTGGCAGCACACAAACTAGCCCGTCAGACGATGGCTGAAAGATCAACATGAGGCTTCACTCCATTTGAAAAAGGAGAACAGGTATGGCTAGAAGGAAAGAACCTCCGAATCGGATACCCTTCCAGAAAACTTGCACCCAAAAGAGAAGAACCCTTCACCATTTCCGAGGTACTTGGACCCCTGACATACAAGCTGAAGCTTCCAGAACAATGGAAGATCCATCCTGTTTTCCATGCCTTCTTGTTGACACTTATTGGAAAAATGACACACACGGACCAAACTTCCGTAACCCCCCTCCTGATCTAATCAAAGGAGAACACGAGTACCAAGTAGAAACAATCCTTACCCACAAGAAACAGGGCAGAGGATACAAATATTTGGTCAAGTGGATGGGATACCCATCAAGTGACCAACATGTGGGAACCAGAATCCAACTTATAAAGAGCTCAAGAAACACTGTGTCTCTACATCTCCAGAGTCCAGAGGTGTGCAGCCCTGTGGATCCTGGGAGCCTTTCATGCCACCCCCACAGGGACAGTCAAATCCCTCGCCGGCTTGCCTCCAGTGCACTTGCACCTAAAGAAGCTCTCCTGCAGAAACTGTGTCCATATGCACTCTCTTGCACCATGACACATGACCGTCATGGTTTGCGATGAGGAAGAGCCCTCAAAGTGACCATGGTACTCCCCGGAGTTTATGTACAACCTTAAATCCCCTCTCATTGATATCTGGGCATATTGTGCAAGTGTAACCGTCCCCCTATCACCTTTCAACAACTACAACAAACCAGGAAAACATGTCCTTGACCACTTCCCTGATCGCATCATCCACGACATTACCCTTATCCGTGGCAAGACCACTAAGGATCGTGCCGAAGCCAGGAAGTTGTGCCTCATCACCCTTAATAAGGTGTTCGATGCCAATATCTGCTCCAACAAATCCGCCGTCATTGTCACCGACGTGGCCGTTCCCTCCCTCATGTCGGGTCACCAAGCTGTTGCAGCCTGGAAAACCTGGCACATGGGGTACTCAATCAACAAAGACTGGGCAGCTGGCGGCCTTGCAGTCTCTGACAACACTGAAACCTTAGCCATCGGACACGGTCTGTCAACACCATTTGGCATGCCACAGACCTGGATCTCCACTCCTCGCAGGCAACTGCGCTCGCTATCATCAGTAACCTGGTCCCTTGGTTTGAGGAACCCGGCCTGCAGTCCAAGGTCTTCTTTCACCATGTCCCTGATTGCTCGGACCATGGCTTCGAACCTCACTGTGCGGTGCACAACTTTGCCTCCTCAATTCACATGGAGTGTGGTGAGACATCCCCCAGATCCCTCGACTTCAACACAAAGCAATTCACAGACAACATGCTCGGCGACTGGAACGACCTGTACCAGTCCCCCAAGTATGTCGGACATCACTACCAATTCCTGAGATCGTGTGTCAGATGCCAAGACCACACCCGGGCCAAACATATGAAACTGTCCTATTGAGGCGACGCTAAGTCAAATGACGTTGCAAGCCCAAACTTAGGAACTTAGAGTGAGGAACATGGAAAGATGAAGAAGGGGCTGTATTGCCAAGAGACCCAGCGGGAATCTCAAGAGAACAAGCTATCGAATACAAGTGAAAGTACCCTACTTATATATGTAAATACCATGAGGCTGCATTGAGGCAGCGTCATGCTGTGTGACTCTGGATCCTTTGCATCCTGCTGCGTGATAATGATAAGATGTCCTCATGTATGATACGATGTAGATAAGATAAAATAAAGTGAAAAGTGAAAATATGATCATAACATTACCCCCTTTCTAGATCTCGACTTCCAGGCGAGATATGATGTTGTCCGGGGTGTCTGTGAAATTCTCATATGGTTTAAATTCCAATCCTTCAAAGATGTTTGCGCATAAGCGCCGGGGTGCATTTGGGTTTAAAGAAGTCCTCCACCACTTCCTTGGCATGTTCCAGGTGATCTTCAGGTTCCCACGTGTTGTGGTCCGGAGTCAGACCTTCCCATTGCACTAAATATTCCAGCTTTCCTCTCTTCAACCTTGAGTCAATAACTTTAGCAACATCATACTCCTCTTCACCATTGACAACTGTGGGATTTGGTGCTTGCACCTTTTGCGATTTAAATAGTGGTTCCTTAAATAATCGGACTCATGATACATTGATGACCAGGTGGATTTTCCACAACTTCGGCAATTTAAGTTCCACAGCATGTGATGAAATGATTTTGGTTATCGTATAGGGTCCAATCCATCGTTTGGCAAGTTTCTTTAAGGGTTGGTTCAACTTCAGGTCTTTAGTCGATAACCAAACTTTGTCGCCAACTTTGGAAACTGGTGCATCCCCTCGTTTCAGGTTTGCATACCATTCCATCTCCTCTCTCGCTTTTACTAATGCCGCTTCCGCTTCCTCATGGATTTTCTTCATTTGCTCTGTGAATTCTTTGGCTGACATAGAACGGCAAAAACTGAGTTGCCACATGGATTTTAGTTTAGCTAATCCTTCTGCTGAGACTTCATTGTGTGTTTTGATAAAGTGTGATTGCTTAGTGGATCTGCAAGCCACAACTAATACCATGTTGTACCCCTGAGCTTCTGGGAGTCCTACAATAAAATCCGCTGTAACGTGTTTCCATGGTCCTGCATGTTCCGTGTTTGCTTTTAATTTACTGGCTAGCAGTTGAGGCACGTTTTTTGATCATTGACATCTATTGCAGCCCTCGACATATGCTTTGACCATGTTTGTAATTCCAGGCCACCAATAATTATGTGTAACCAATTCCAGGGTCTTCCACTGCCCTGGGTGTCCTGCAACTGGATTGTCATGGTGTAATTTGATTATTTCCTCCCTGAGTTCCTGACTCTTTGGAACGTAAACTTTCCCTCTGTGTAACCAGAGTCCCTGCTCCTCATGCCATTCGTCTGCATGTAATGTTTTGGTATTGGTTTTCTTTAGTTCTTCCACTGCTTTTAACATCTGCTCGTCAAGTTCCTTGGCATCCCTGATGCATTTTAGTAATTTACTTTCTTCCCCATCAATAAGTATGTGTCCCTGATCCATTGCTCATAAATGGAAGTATTCTGGTTTCAATAATGTTACATTCTCATTGTCATTTTCCATCCCCTTTCTATGATCAACTCTTCTTGAAAGAGCGTCCACCTTTCCCATTGATGTGCCAGCCTTGTGTATTAATTTAAAGTTGAAATGTGTTAGATACAATGCCCAGTGTGCTTGTCTGCGATTAAGCTTTCGACCCTGCATGAAGTACTCGAGGTTTTTATGATCGGTCCAAATCTCGACCTCATGTTTGGCTCCTTCAAGGTGGTGTCTCCATGCTTCCAGCGCTTGAATTATGCCCAGCATTTCTTTATCGTGTACGTCGTAATTTCATTCCACATCATTTAATCCTTTAAATAGAAAGGCACATGGCCTCCATTTCTCATCCTCACATTCCATAGATAGAATCGCTCCCGTGGCAAAGTCCGATGCGTCTGATTCTACTCTTAACTTCCAATCCAGATCAGGAGATACCAATATGGGTGCTTCCTAAATAATTTCTTTAGCGCGTCAAATGCTTCCTCTTGTTCCATACTCCATTTCCATACCATGTCCTTCCTTGTTAACTTATGTAATGGTCCAGCCACTTTAGAGAAGTCCTTGATGAATCTCCGATAGAAATTGGCGAGTCCAAGGAATGATTGTACTTCCTTGACCTTAGTCAGTGTCGGCCATTGTTTGATGGCATCTACTTTCAAAGGGTCCATCCGAATTCTGTCTTTCCCAATAATTAATCCCAAGAACTCTATTTCATCTCTATCAAAGAAACATTTTTCTGGTTTCAAGAATAAATCGTTTTCTCGTAATCTTTTCAAAACTTCCTCCACTATGGCATCATGTCCTTTCTCTCCTTCTGTCTCCACCAATATATCATCGATATAAATAACCACATATCCTTGGTCAATCAAGTCCCTAAAGATATTGTTCATCATGGTCTGGAATGTGCTCAGGGAATTATTCAATCCAAAAAACATGACTGTCGGTTCAAAGGCTCCATCAGGGGTCGTGAATGCCGCTTTCCACTCGTCTCCCTCCTTGATGCGCACATTGTTGTAGCCCCATCTGAGATCCATCTTGGTGAACCTTTTCTTCCCTTTTAACTTATCGATCAACTCCGGAATCAACTGGAGTGGATAATTATTGCGGACGGTCCAGCTGTTAATATGTTGGTAATCCTGTACCATTTGTTTCTTTCTGTCCTTTTTGGGTATAAAGAATACTGGCGAAGTTTGTGGTGACTTGGTAGGTCGAATATATCCTTTGCGTAATTGATCATCCACAAATTCTGATACTTATTTCCTTTCGTCCGGTGACAAGGGGTAGACTTTGGCCTTTTTTGGTACAAAATCTGGCTTCAGGTCTATGGGGTGATCCCATAGTTTTCTGACTGGTAACCTCTCTGACGCTTTCTTTTCAAAGACTGATAGATACTTGTGATATTTCCGGGGGACTACCTGTTCCACCGGCATTTTGTCTGAGGTTTCTCCTTTAGCTGTCCTGAGCATGTGGATTACTTCCTCTCCCATTTCCTTCTACTACTTCTTCAATTCTTCCACCCCATCTGGTTCTTGCTGTTTTATTTAGATAATGTTTTCTATGCATGCCACATTCTTCTGGACATCTTGATAGTTTAATTTCCACTTTTTCCCAATCGATCTCTGGATTGTGGTGTTTCAGCCAAGTGTGTTCAACAATAATTTTAGCTTTTCCTAGGTTGCATGCTTCAAACACTGCTATTTCCATGTGTCCTTTATACCACATGGCCATGACTGCTTCATGCGTGATCGAACCTCCTTGGTTAAGCATGCCATCAACATTGTAGACCCGGATGGGGAAAGATAGTTCCCTTAATTTAATATTGTTCCTTTTGGCAAAGTCCAGATCAATGAACATCCCTGTTGTCCCTGAGTCCAATAATGCATCAACATCAAAGGTGTGTTTGTCCTGCAATGTTTCCAGCATGATTTTCATCATAAGCTCTTTTTCCAAAGAAGCGGATCAAATAAAAGATGGTTCCCCCATAGAGTCCATTTGCCTAGTTAAATTATCTGATTCTTCGCAACAGGAAATTAACCATTTGTCTGTAAGGGCCAAACCAAGCCTCATTTCCGAGGACTCCCCAATGATATAATTTACAAGTGTATCTAAGTCCAAATCATCTGTGCTATTTTTTTGAGTTTTTACCTTTTTTGTACAATCTCTTCTTCCTTGTGTTCATCAATCTGTTTGATCATTGCCGCTTGCACCCTGCGCTGCAGCTGCCTGCAATCTCGGGCAAAATGCCCCTGTCCACCACAGTTATAGCAGTTACCAGGAGCTCGTTGCTGGTTCCTGTCGACATTCATCACATTCGGATTGCGTCATTGTTGCTGCTGACCGTTTTCCTGGGGACGGTACCCTCCATTCTGTTGTTGCCCAAAGGGCCTTCCAAAATTATTCTGGCCTTGCGGCCGCGGTGCTTGCTGATTCTGGGGGCAATTTCCCCATTGGTTTCCTTGTCTTTGAGGTCCCTGCCTTATGCCTTGCCTCATGGCATAATTTTCTTCAGCCCTTCCGATGGCTGGGATTTCTTTGACAGTTTCCTGCATGGTGTCCTGCTGCCTTCCTTGCTGAAACAATTGTTGTACAATTGAGTCCCGGGCATTTCTCTCTAATAAGAAAATCCCATGATGATCCTCAATTTTCCCTTTGATTGCCAGTGTTCCAAACTGCGTGATCCAGTTGTCTGTCTTCATCTGATTCTGTTTGAACCCCTCTATCTTTGCTCTTGCCCATTCCACTTCAGTGGTGGGGCAAAACCTCATGGTAATCTCATAGACCAAGTTTTGATATGTTGGCCAATCATTTGATTCCATGCATTGGGTGAGTTGTGTCTCCCCATATGTTCCCGCAATCAGTCCATCTAATCGGGACCAGATGGCAATACAGATTTTGTCATCCCCATGTAAGAAATCTTGATTTACTTGGATCCACATGAGCATTTTTGCCCACCATCCCGAAAACAGGGGTCGGGATCCATTGTATTTGCCGGGATCTGCAGCTATTTCAATTCTTCAGCCTGGTCAGTGAGGAGGACATGGTGCAATGGGGGGTTCGTGATGCTCAGGGAGTTTGGGGGCTTTGTCCTAAATATCTTAGTTGTCCAAGATGGTGTTCTGATGGGGGGGAGTGTTTTTGGTTTGAACAATAGTACCTTATGTCGGGCGTGCAACCCTGTTCTGACGCTTAGGTGAAAAAAAAAACCCAAAGAATGATCTGTCTACCCAGGCAGTCAGGAAGCCCGAATGGAGGAAGATCTGGGAAAGATGAAGTCCACACGGTCAATACCCCTACGCGCACTGGACTGGTCAAATCGAGCTGTTGAGAAGTCGGGGCCTGGAACACCTGTTGCAAACTAGATGTGTACGGTCTTCTCTTCCAAACCGTCACATGTGCCAGCAACTTCCCTGAAGGTTAGATGTTGGCCTTTGGTCACCTTGACACAGGACGGGCTCAACATTTCCCTATGTGTCTCAAATGGCAACACTAGTTATAGTGGGTTCACCGAGTGTTTCTCTTCTTATCCCTGAAGTCCAGGAGGTCCCCCTTAACGCTAGGGTCTGCATATAGATATGTACTTTTGACAAAAAAGCACAAAACGGCGAGGTTGAAATGGATGGGTTTTGAAAAGGGAAAGTGCTTGACAAAAACTTGGAAAGGATTGTCGATGTTTGGGTGGGCAGTGATGAGAGCTTGTTCTTCTGTTGAGGCGACGCTAAGTCAAACGACATCGCAAGCCCAAACTTAGGAACTTGAAGTGAGAAACGTGGAAAAATGGAAAAGGGGCTGTATTGCCAAGAGACCCAGCGGGAATCTCAAGAGAACAAGCTATTGAATACAAGTGAAAGTATCCTACTTATATATGCAAATACCATGAGGCTGCATTGAGGCAGTGTCATGCTGCATTGCTCCAGATCCTTCACATCCTGCTGCGTGATAATGATAAGATGTCCTCATGTACAATACGATGTAGATAAGATAAGATTGAAATAAGATAAGATAAAGTGAAAAGTGAAAATATGATCATAACAGGCATGAGTGTGGGCTGTTGGGCATGAGTGATGGCCATTGGGCGGAGGTGGTGGCCAGATGGAGTGGAGGTGGGGAAAAAGAAAACTGTGGGAATGTTTTGCTGGCAATCGACTTATGGTTTGACTTTCGGCAATTGCTGAAAATGCTTGGCAGTCAATGCCGAGCAATGCACATCGTCAAAACTTGTACTCTCAATGCCCAAACCGTGGCACCACCAGTCCCAAAAATTATTCATAACTTATGTAGAGATACTTGAAACCAATAGTAAGTATATATATAGTTACATACATTAGCTATGTCTGGTAGAGAGTCTATGTAGCAGAATGATGTATCAAAACACCCTGTAAATTGTGATAAACATTGCAGCATGAGTTCCCTTAAACACAAAAAGCAACATTTCTTCCTCCTTTTCACAACCACATGTAATATATATATACTATTTAACCATTGCATGTGAACCTATTGAGACCATTCAAACACAATTCAAGGACTTCATAAGGTGAATATGAGCAGAATAGATCGAAAATTTGACCAAAATTTTTTATTTCAGATTTGGATTCTCCACATTCAGGAGATCTTATAGCACATTTGTTTTTCAAATTTGGTTGATTCATTATGGAGATATAACACTTTTACTGAAATCTGCACATTTCATTATTTCTATCATATCTAGACTTCTAAAAATTATACAAAGTGTGTCAGAAGGTGAATACATATCCCATAAGTAGTTCTATCACTTTAAGCTATTATTAGGCTATGAGGAAGGCACCGCATGCGCCTGTGCGATGCATTTTGCGCATTGTTTACTATTATTTGTTGCAGAGCATGGCACCTCTATAACTTAAAATCTGTGGCGAAATTTCAGAAAAACAATACATATTGAGTGAGATATAATCCCCTTCTACATAATTGATATAGTAGAAACCCTTACTTGTTCCTGTGTAGACATAATAAGCAGATGTGCGATGTTTTTGGGGATTTGTTTACATGTATTTGACACATTTGATGCACACTTGATGCACGTCATCCAATGTCGAAACAACGCATCCACCCATTCCTGACCTTGCAATGAGGGGCACACATGTTGAAAAGATTAAAATATATTTATAGATTTTATTGAAAGCCTGTGTCTACATGTGATTGGGGCAGGGGGGGGTGCACACACACCTTTTGTCTTTTTTGGCTGGTTGTGCCTATTTTTTTTTTTTTTTTAAAAACCTCAATTTATATTCTGGCGCCCGATCGCAGTCTGGTCGAGTACACTAAGTTACAAATTTAATGAGAACTACATATGAAAGTATTGGAGAGTAATGTCCTGTGGTCATGGCACATGTGTGGAGAGAAAAAAATATAAGTATCCAAGAGTGGGGTCCGCCCATGGATCAAGTCCACAAGAACAGACCCCGTATATAAGCTACATATGCCCATAGGCAGAGACCATAGTAACTAAAGAGACTGTGAAAGAAAGAAAAACATATCACTGAAGCTCACCTGATAAGTTAGGGTGGGGGAAAGGCGAATAACGCGGGATGTTTTGCGAGCATCCCCAGGAAATTGCCAATGTTGTACCTTTTATTGGAGGTGTCGTCTCTATCAAAGAGAGGACATTTGTGGAGGAGGTGGTCGACCGTCTCAAGAGTGTCATCATCGCAGGCACATGTGAATGGGCCCAGATGATTGAAGCGTTGTCTGTAGGCACCGATGGGGGCATGGCCCAGGGTGGCACGGGTGAGGCGAGTGAACAGCGCGTCAGAGAGGGAGGTGCCGGAGTGGAATAAGAAGGTGTTGGGGAAGATGTTGAAGGGTGATGCAGGGGTAGTGCAGAAGGCTGTGGGAGGAGGAGTTGGTGAGGATAAAGAGTTGGCCCAGGGCTCGGCGGTGGTGAAGGCGGAGGACAGGAAAGAGTTTACATTGACTTTTTACTAGAATGGAAAGTTTTAAAACAGTCAAGCTGATGTTCAAAAAGGGTTGGGTCAGGTTTGTGTGCTGTCATGTTTAGAGTCATGTTGGTCCTTGGAAAGTGACTAGTAAATGGTGGTCATCTCATTTCCTATAATAAATACACACTGAGCTCATATAGCATATAAATGATTGTCATCCCTTGCAATTATTTCCATGCTGGTATTGTTTGCAATAACTATTTATTCTGATGGCAAGGCATTCACCTACTTTGCATTTCTGTTGGACATGGTATCAGTAGCTGAACTTCTGTGATAATTATTCAATGCTTGATCATCTTCTGACAGTATCTGAAGAGCAATAGTAATGTCATTTCTTCTTCCAGACTAAATCTACCATCAGCTTGTACAGTGTCAGACTGGTAAGAGACTTGTCAAGCAATGATCCCAGATTACAATACTTATCCAACACTATAACCCCTTACTGACTGGCAAAAAGAATGAGATTCTATTGAAATAGCATTTAATAAGACGTAATACTTACATCTACAGTTCGCCATCTACTATCCTGTAGACTGGCCGAAGTCCAGTTCCCGAACCTCGCAAACCTGGTCCGAACCTGAACCTGACCTCAGGTTCAGGGTTCAGGTCTGCTGTTGAGCTGAACCAAACCTTGTATGGAGGTTCAGGTCTGGGAGATGGTTGAATGTGAACCTGAAGTTCAAACTTGGTTTGAACTTCATAAATCTTGGCCCATGCTATGTACTGTATCTTGGACGGGTTGAATGACCCAGAAAGGAAGTCTCGCCCCGCCCAAGCTCTCCACATCTGCCCCAGGCCACAGACCACGACTGGACCAGCGACCTCCACCGGACGGATGGACCCAAGTCAGCCGGCGCCGCCAACAGACCATAGACACCTACATCGGCCCCAACCCCAGCCCCTCCCGACCCATGCACGGAAGCCCCTCGGCCCACCCCACATGTTAGAACGGCCCTCCAACTCCCCGACCGAATTGCACATTTGGCAGCAGAACACCCACAAATCAAAATACGCCCAACAATACATCCTCAACACCGCCAATCCTTCAAACTGGGACATCATCGTGATACAAGAACCATGGCTTGATGCCCTCAGCAATGCGAGGGGCTCCCCCTTCTGGCGCATCATCTACCCTTTCCCCCACCTAGATGACAACTCGCCCCGCACTTGGTCTATAATCATGATCAACACCAACATCAGCACTGACTCTTACACCCAGCTGGACATTCCCAGACCGCCCTTCGCTTCAGGGGTGACTTTGGCCACCTCTGCATCTTCCACATCTACAATGACAGTGTCGCCGCACTACACTCCTACCTCGACTCCAATGCCCTGATCACATGCCCCACCCAAAACAACCACATGCTTTGGCTTGGCAACTTCAACAGACACCATCCACTCTGGGAAGCCGACCACAACCATCACCTCAATTCCCCAGATGATGCAATCAACCCCCTTCTGGATCTCCTCAACGATCACGACATGGAACTGGCCCTCCCACCAGGAATTCCCACATACAAGACAGCCGCACACAATTGGACCCGACCGGACAACGTCTGGATTAGTGTTTCAAGGTTCAGTCCAATAGGACTGGAACCAGACCAGACTGAACTGAAAAATGAACCGAAATAGACCGAGACCGCAGTCTCGGTCTTGCTAAATTGGGACGGCCCCGGTCTTCGGTCTCGACAAAATTTTTTTTTTTGAAGACAGGTAAAAGACCAGTCTTTTGGGTGCTAACACAGGGTCTACATATGTATTTACAGGATGTGAGGATGGGCCGTTGTGCGCGAGTGGGGGCCGTTGGGCTCGAGTGGTGGCCGTTGCGCGCAAGTCGAGGCCATTGGGCATGAAGGGAGGGCGTTAGGCATGAGTCGAAGCCGTTGGGCACCAGTGAGGGCCGTTGGGGCACGATAGGGGGCCGTTGGGCGCGAGTGGAGGCCGTTGGGCGTGGGTGGAGGCCGTTGGGTGTGAGTGGAGGCCGTTGGAGGCGAAGGGACGCCATTGGGTGTGAAAGGATGCCGTTGGGCATGAGAGGGGCTGTTGGGCGCGAGTGGAGGCTGTTGGGCATGGGTGGAGGCCATTGGGGGCAAAGGGAGGCCGTTGAGCATGAAGGGAGGCCGTTGGGCGTGAAAGGACGCCGTTGGGTGCTAGAGGGGGGCGTTGGGCACGAGTCGAGACTGTTGGGCGCCAGAAAGGGCCGTTGGGCAAGAGTGGGCATGAAAGTCAGATGGCGAACTGGGCAAAGGGTTTGTTTGGCCCAGAAAGCAGCCAAAGCAAATAAGGGCAAATAGCAAATGTATCAACTAAATATAAACACACTTAAAAAAACATCACACATCTGCCTACATATCTTACACAGGGGCAGCAAAAGCTTATGCACTATATCAATTAAGTATTAGAGCATTTTGTGTCACTGACTATGTATCTATTTTGTGAAATTTCGCCACAGATCTTATGATATAGCGATGCAGAGCTCTGTGCCAAATAATAGTAAAAAATGCGCAGAATGCATCGCGTGGGTGCGCACGGCACCTTCCTCATGGTCTAATAAGGGTTTTAAGTCATAGAACTCATAAATACATATATATTGACCTTCTGAAACATCTTGAATAATTTTAAAATGTCTAGATAAGATAGAAATAATCAAATGTGCATATTTCAGTAAAAGTGTTATATCTCCATGATTGATCCACCAAATTTGAAAAACAAATGTGCTGTGAGATCTCCTGAATGGGGAGAATCCAAAGCTGAAGTAAAATTTTCTGGTCAAATTTTCGACCTATTTTGCTTATATTCACCTTATTAAGTCCTTGAATTTGATTTGCATGGTCTGAATAGATTTACATACAATGTTGCAATAGTATATATTTACTACATGTAGTTTAAAGGGGTTGTGAAAAGGAGAAAGTGAGGAAATGATGTTTTTTGTGTTTGAGGTAACTCATGATGCACTGTTTATCATGATTTACGATGTGATTTGATACATCAATTTGCTGCCCAGACTCTCTACCATACATGGCTCATGTATCTAAATATATACTTCTTATAGGTTTATAAACATCCCTAAATCAGTTAATACAGTGCCTCACAAAACTGATTCAATGTTTGTTGCTTTTTGAATACCTTCAAGATAACTCTGCAAAGAATACCAATTGAATTAAACCTTTGGTATATAATTGAAAGCCCTACTTCAGGGCTTTCAGAATATAAAGGAATCATATGATTTAGATCAGAATCCATGGAGATATGATTAAATTAAATCAGCAACTCATTGAATCAGTTTTGTGAGTACCTATGGCAATTATCAGAATCAAATGCTTCACTGGTTGTATGGTAACCAGTTGTCATGACTTACTGATGGAACTTGAATAGAACCCTGATGGGTTGTCAAGGAAAGTTGTATAAGAAGAATCCAACCTCAACAGCCTCTATAATTAATCATGCGCCCTATCTCCTCTTCCCACAAGGAAAACATTCTTTCTCTGGCCTCCAATGGTCACTCCACTCGTCATATTGCCTCTAACCTGGGTGTCAGCCAACCAACTGTCTCCAGAGTGCTTCAGAATCTTCTTCCTCATCACAATCTCTCTTCTGGTGGTCATCCATCCAAGCTTTCTCCCACCACACACGAAACATACTTTCACAAATCACCTCAGGGAGAGCCTCCAAGGCTGTGCAGGCTACCAAACACATCAACACTGTCATCTCCAATCCTGTCTCCCCAGAAACTGTGAGAAGGGTTCTCAGAAAACATGAATTCAAGGCTGTAACAAAGAAGAAAAGACCTTTCTTAAAGGCCATACATCGGAAGAGGTGGTTGGCATTTGCTATGAAGCACAGGGAATGGACAGTGGAGAACTGGAAGAGGGTCATTTGGTCAGATGAGACCAAAATCAACAGGTTTGGGTCAGATGGCAAGGAATGGGTCTGGAAAAAGAAGGGTGAGGGGCTTATTGAAAGAGAGGTTCAGGGCACAGTCAAGTTTGGGGGAGGAAATATTATGGTTTGGGGTTGTATGGGTTGGGAAGGTGTGGGGAGACTTGCAGAGGTTGAGGGGAGGATGGATGCTGATCAGTATATGTCCATTTTTGAGGACAATTTGCTGCCCAGCATGGAGGAGAGTGGAATCTCTGAATATTTTTCAGCAGGACAATGACCCCAAGCACACCTCCAAGAAGGCCAAAAAATGGATGGACAGCAAGAATATTGCTTCGCTGGATTGGCCTGCACAGTCCCCAGACCTCAATCCTATTGAACACCTCTGGGTTCATATTAAAAGGAAGTTGAATGAATATCCAACACCACCCAAGGGAGTCTGGGAGATTTGGGACAGAGCAGCAGAGGTGTGGAATAATATAGAGCCAGAAGTGTGTCAAAACCTGATAGAAAGTATGCCAAGAAGGGTAGAGGCAGTAATCAAAGCTAAGGGGGGTAATACCAAGTACTAAAGTATAAAATACTGTATTTATTGTACATACTCACAAAACTGATTCAATGAGTCCCTGGAGTAATTTGATCATATATTGATCATTATTTATGGGAATTACATAATTACTGCAGATTCCGAGAGTCCTGAAGCAGGGCTTTTAACCAGGTACCAATACCTTCTTTTGATTGGCATTATTTGCAAAGTTATTTTGAAGGTATTCACAAAGTAGCAAACATTGAATGAGTTTTGTGAGGCACTGTAAGTATATTTGAGGCCTGTGATGCCACGGTTTGGGCATTGAGGCCATGAGTTTCAATGACACACTCGCTCGGCATTGGCTGCCAAGCACCTCAGCAATCGCCGAAAGTTGAACCATAAGTTGACGGCCAGCAAAATGTTCCCACAGTTCTTTTTATCCCCCATCTCCACTCCATATGGCCACCACCTCCGCCCAATGCCCACCACTCATGGCTAACGACCACCACTTGTGGCCAACGGCCCGCTATTGCCCCCTCTAGCGCCCAACGGCCTACTTTCACAGACAATGGCCTCCGTTCACGCCCAATGCCTCCACCCACGCCCAACAGCGTCGACTCATGCCCAACAGCCCCTCCTGTGCCCAACGGCCTCCACTCATGCCCCATGGCCTCGACTCACCCCCAACGGCCTCCACCCATGTCCAACGGCGTCAACTCGCGCCCCACGGCCCCTCCTGCGCCCAAAGGCCTCCACTTGCACCCCACGGCCTCGACTCATGCCCAACAGCCTCCACCCACACCCAACGGCCTCCACTCACACCCCACGGCCTCCACCCATGCCCAACGCCCCCTATCACGCCCAACAGCCTCCACTCATGCCCAAAGCCGCCAAATCATGCCCAAAGCCGCCAAATCGCACCCAACAGTGCCGACTCACGCCCAACGTGTCGAACAGCCTCCATTCATGCCCAACGGCTACCACTCCCATACGTATATATATTTAGCCATGATGTATAATTAATTGACCCACCAAACCGGTTCTGACCGGTCCAGACCGGTTTGGTCCACCATCCATGGGTCCAATGGTCCAGTCCTGAGTGGTCCGGTCTGGTTTTTTGCCCTTTTGTCATATATGAAGACCAGTCTCGGTCTCGGTCTATGCCCCTCGCAGGCAAAAAACCAAACCAAACCAAACCCTCAAACACTAGTCTGGATCTCCAGCCACCCACACAACCCCATCATAACCTGCACCATGAACC
This sequence comes from Entoloma clypeatum, assembly GCA_963565915.1. Classification (NCBI taxonomy): domain Eukaryota; kingdom Fungi; phylum Basidiomycota; class Agaricomycetes; order Agaricales; family Entolomataceae; genus Entoloma; species Entoloma clypeatum. The sequence continues at coordinate 3,764,341 of OY751495.1, forward strand.
CCAGGATACCCCCACTATATGTGGATCATCTCCCGATCACAACAACCGTTGAGCTCCCAATACCAAGGTCTTCATCCACACCCACACGTGACTTCAGACTGATTGACTATGACCACTTCAACAACACGCTGAAAGCTCATCTCGACTGCGACTCCCCAGCCTCTCTCATCACTACTAAGGCAGAATTCAACAGGAAAGTAGATGACCTAATGCTAATAATCCAGGAAACCATCGCGACCCATGCCCCCCTGAAGAAACCCTGTCCCTTCTCAAAACACTGGTGGACCACGGACCTCACAGATCTCAAGAAATGGAAGAACAGGCTCAGCAACAAAGCTCATCAATTCCAAGACATCACCGACCACCCCTTCATCGAAGAACACAAGAAGAGATCCCACGAATTCGCCAAGGCAATCAACAATGCCGCTACATCCCACTGGATGGACTGGCTCGAGAACATCTCCCCCCAGCAAATCTATCTGGTGAACAAGTACGTAACCGATGCCCCAACCAACCTCTCCAGCGCCCACATTCCAACCCTCAAAACCTCCAGCGACGGCTCCACCCCAGACGCCCACTCCAACGACGCGAAAGCCCAAGCCCTGGCCACCTCCTTCTTTCCCCCCCTGCCTCCTCACCTCCTAATACCAACACACATGACCCTACCCCCCCCACTCCCCAGCATCCGCTTCTTCACCCGCCGGTGAATTTGAGCCGCCATCAAGACCCTGAAACCACACACATCATCCTCATCTGCTGCACTGACACCCTCATTGACCATCTCTTTTACATCTACAGAGCAGTCCTCGATCTCCATGTCTACCACAAATGCTGGCTAAACTCGACCACACTAGTGCTATGTAAAGCTGACAAACCAGCCTACAACGTCGCTAAGGCTTACTGCCCAATCGGCCTCCTGGACACCATAGGCAAGCTCCTCTCCACCCTTGCTGCAGCTGACCTCTCGCACCTAGCCAAACGACACCACATGTTGCCCCCAGGCCAATTCAGTGGTAGACCAGGCCGCAGCACCACGGATGCCATGCACTCCCTCACGCACAAAGTCAAGGATGCCTGGCATTCAGGTAAGGTAGCTACGGCCCTCTTTCTCAACGTCCAAGGAGCATTCCCAAACACCATCAAAGACCAACTACTGCACAACATGAAAGCCCGCGGGGTCCCATCGTGCTACATCAAACTCACCACCCAAATGCTGACAGGACAAAAGATGTGCCTCAAATTTGACGACTACACCTCTGCACCCATAGACATCGTCAACGGCACCACCCAAGGCTGCCCCCTCTCCATGCTCCTCTATGCCTTCTACAATGCCCCACTCATCCAAGTAGCCCTTCGCAAACATGAAACATCGCTAGGCTTTGTGGACGACTCCATGGTCCTCACAGTTGCAGACACCCTCGAAGACTCACATGCTATGGTCAGAGATATGATGGAGCGACCAGGCGGAGGCTTTGCCTGGTCATCCTCACACAACTCCCCGTTCGAATTATCCAAACTCGCCCTCATGAACTTTCCTCATCTGCCCCTCTGCTTCAGGCAAGAAATGTACCGGCTCGGTTGCCGTCACCAACAAACTTGCCCCAGTGCAACGTCGTGCAGCCAAGCTCATTACTGGGGCCCTAACCACCATGGCAGGTGACACCCTTGATGCTCATGCTAACATACTCCCTGTAGACCTACTTCTTAACAAAATCCTTCACCGGGCCGCACTCTGCCTCGCCTCACTCCCCCCTACCCATCCCCTCCACATCCCAGTCCACAAAGCCGCCAGATGCTATGTACGTAGGCACAGATCCCCCCTACACAACCTCCTCAATGAACTACATGATGACCCCACACTAATCGAGAAAGTCTCACCGACGCGCCGGCGACTGAATTACATTCCATCCTTCTCCATGCACATCCCTGACGACAAGGCCCTGCTCTCTCAGCGGCAGAAGACCACCACCAGGGAGCCCATGTAACCGCTTATTGTGACGGTTCCGGTTTTGAGGGCAATATTGGGGCCTTCGCAGTCCTGTACATCAACACTATTGAGTCCCAATATCTCCAATACCACCTTGGACCAGCCTCACTTCACACTGTCTACAAAGCCAAAATAGTAGGCCTCACACTTGCCCTACACATGCTGACCACCCTTCAGACACCCCTGAACACCTACACCATCATCGGCTCAGCCAGCCAAGCAACCATATGTGCCCTCGACAACCAACCACCCCACCCCGCCCACTATCTCCTTGACCAAGTCCATGACATTGCAGAGAGGCTCCATGTAATCCAGCACAGACTAAAAGGCAGACGAACCTACAGCCAACCCACAAACAGGGGCAAACGCCCAGCAAAAGATGCCATAGACCTCCAGATCCACTGGACACCCGGTGGAGCATCTCCCCACACTTCCCATCTAGCAGCGCCATTGACAAATCGCTACCATCATCCAAATATCTGAAGCTCATCGCAAACCTCAACCACCGTCAATCGGTGATCCTCACCCAACTTTGGACCGGTCATTCCCCGCTTAACCAACACCTCTTTAGAATCCACCACTCTGAAACCCCCTCCTGCCCCCACTGCCGCGGAATCATCCCTGAGACTGTCCACCATTACCTCATCATGTGCCCACACTACCAATGTGAAAGACATATCCTATGTTGCAAGCTCTGACACAAAGCTGAGTCCATGTCCTACCTACTCTCTGATCCCTCCATGCTCAAGCCCCTCCTTGACTACATACAGTCCACCAAATGCTTCACCATACCCATCACGCACACCAGCCAATAGAGGCCTTGCCGCCCCTTCGCACAGCCCCCTGACCCTTCCTACCAACATATACCCCAACACACACCCCCCCCTTACCGGTAGGCACCCATCGAGGACGCCTTACCCCACCTGCACCATGGGCCTGTCGCCGACCCATTTGTCTGGAAACCCACTCACCGACACCCACCTCTCAGGAGTTAATAGGGGAGCGAGGTCTAAAACGGTGGAGGATACGCTGGCATGTTCATTCTCCGCTGCCTTGTCAGTGGGGGGACATGGCATTTCTTGGCTCTTGTAGATCATATACAGAGCAGACCAGAGCATACTGCACGTTGACTTAGCACACTGCCCATGCCTTACTCACTCACTCATACTCAACTACCTGTCTGCCTGTAATGTGTACCATAGGAGCATAGTTCCTCACGCACAATAAACTGGATTCAAAAAACAAAAAAAAAAAAACAAAAAAAACTTGTGACTAAACATGCCTGTGGTGAGTACCACCAGTATTGTACACTTATTTTCATATCAGACTGGGTGAGCTGGCATTTTGCCCAGATAAGACTAGGCAGCCCCAGGCTTATTCCTGCAGTGAAGACCTTTCCATATACTTTCTAAACAACATAGAAGTAGGACGAGAGGAATCCGTCCCACGGTTGTGCCAAAATAAATTGACTTTTGTGTGCTTTGGGGTTTTGAGAGGGCTGTAATGTAGAATTGTAACTAGACATTACCCATGTTATTCCTATAGTGGAAATACAGTCATATAGATACTAAGAAAGGAGCAAAAGAGACTGAAGGGATCTGTGCAGTGATGTGGGCCGATGGGCCCTGAATGTTGCTGATCATTGCTGATGTGCTGATGGCCCGCGACGAAATCAAAATTTTGTCGCACCATGTCACGCGTCACAGGCCTGATGAATTGATTGAAATGCTCCAGTAATCTTGCCACCCCCTTGAGTTGATAGCACGATGACATAGAAGTTACAAGTTACGACACACATTACATGATGTACAGACGAAGAACAATAGCTTTACGGAGATATAAGTACAGCAGGAATTTCTCTTTTTTTTCTCTTTTGTCAGACATTTTCAAAAAGAAACATGGAAACGATATGAGCAGCTCGAATCGATCCCAAACTGATCAAAATTTTATGAGCATCCCGAGCATGGTAATTAGTAGCCAACCTACCCAGAAGATGCATGGTAGCTTGTATTGGAAACTGTTGGTTTACTAGTTGTGGTTCTCGCATGTCTGTGTTCGATTGCAAATCCGAAGTCAGTCATAGTAGCCAGAGCCTTTTAGATGGGGATGACTGACCTTCTTGAGGGGTTGAGAACCAAGTACGTCGTTGCAATGCCAACCACGGCAACAATCGCTAACTTTCGAGCAGCCGCGGTTACAGTCGGTCCCGAGGGCGCTGGCGACACAAAGAGCGAGGGTGGCCGCCGCGAGGGCACGGGAGAATTGCATGGTTGACTTGATTGAGGTTGGTTGGAGTGGGTGCACGATGATGTAGTTCGAATACTTGTTCTGTCGAAACAGTGAACGATGACTGACAGCCAGCGCTGCGTCCCTTTTATACCGACCAGCAACGGTTTTTCAGATGACGTTTGCCGCATGGTATCCCAGTCTATGAACCAGGAATGGGAAATTTGAATAACAACAAAGAAACCAAACAACTTGAAAGGGGGTTTACCGTGACACTAGCATGCGAACTCGAAGCACGAAGCCATTGGAAGAGCAGACGGTCTTGGCCCGTAGATACGGAGTACAATGCTGAAAGAGGATGTTAGAGTGGGAGGTGGGGAACAGATTCTTATGAGGTGTACGGGGTAAGTCTGGTCATACTTCCGCCTCTCGGACCTGGTGAGCTTGGGGCGGTCAAGTATATCAACCCACGGGCTCAACTTGTACCTATGCGGTGACGTTGACGACTCGTTTACGGCAGTCCTCCCTTGTCGTTCCTTTACTTCCCGACGGTAGAGCGACGATAGCGCTGAGAGACATGCTTGGCGGTGGGTGGGTTGCGTTCAGCAGGAAAAATAGCGCTAGCATTCTTCAAATGTTGACTCTTGACCATTGCGATCATTGATCGACGCTGAGCAGCAAATGCGAGAGAAACAGTGCCTCGAGAATTTTCGTATAAAGCGCTAGCGAGACGATACGTAGTTAACGTTCATGGCACTCTTTTTTTGTTCTGTGAACGAGCGCGGGGCGTCGGCAGGAGAACTTGGGGAGAACGAAGAGGATGATGCAAGTTGCGCGATTCAGATTAAGTTTGAAACTCCTTTCGAGGGAGTGGGAAAGCAACGGCAACTGCCATTGGTCGATATATTGATGAGCCGGATATTGATCAACAATCATCGGCAGGTTCACCCACGTTTATTTTTCGGGAGAGCGCATAGGCACGAAACGGCCACTAATGTCAAAGTGCTGCGGAGTTTCCGTGAGATGGCAGAGTGGTTTACAGCTTGTTGCGTTGTTACCTCCCATGATGTAAATAAAGCTCATCAACCTGGCATCAAGTCAACCGCACGCATCTCCTACAGTCGTGCCGCTGGCCACAAAAAAATTTAACCTAGTAAAATAAACTAAAACTGAGTTGGGCTGATATACTTGAAACTTGAATTCCCCACTTGAAGCTTAATAGTAGTATAGATACTAATCAGATACATCCACATCAAAATTATGTACAGAAGTAGTATCGCGAACTGTCACCACATCAAAGTCTGATGATTTCCTGTGGCGTTCCCGACCAGGAGTAACCTGTGTCTGTCGTTTTTCATCCTAACATGGTCGCGTTTGACGAGAGAGAGAGACTTGTAGGGAAAAGGGTATGTGCTCGTGGGACTTCACCTCATGCTTCGGCTGTCCTTGTACCTTGCCTTGTACCCAACTTCATGTTGGTTACGAGCCCTTGTGTTGACAGGCATTTATTCCATGAACGAATATATATCATCTCAAAGGAATGTGTAGACTAATTTTTGGCAATTGGAAACTCACGTAGTGCGACCAGCGGCCGCTTCTCGGCTAATTCTGTTCATGACGATGACAGAATGTCGTTTCTTCACCAGTAACCACGCCTCACATGGCACCAAACGGACAAAGTGAAGCCCATGATCCGAGCATCGACTCACCACGATCATCGCCAGCTGGCGGCGGCCTGTCTCTGCCCCGAGTACGCGGGGCTGCTTCCCAGACCCCACAGCACAGCCACAGACTACCCCAAGCTCTAACAGAGACGAACCCCAAAAACTCGTCCTGTAGCTGAACCACCCATAGTTCGATTCTGCGCTTGCCGAGCGCGCCTCCAAGGATGGGAGGAAGGGTCGCTAAACACAATGATCTCTACCTCCTACGTGGGCAGGAGAAGAAGAATGAGCCAGAAGAGGAAGAGACGGGGGGGGGATGAAATGCGGAGTAAAAGAGCGGGACTCGGGGGCTTAACTCGTTCAGGCCATGAATTGGTGGCATACATACGCGCCAAGCACAGCCACGTGCAAGGGCGCCTCAACTAACGTCCATGACGTCCATGTCCTAGAGCGTGTATAGTGCATAATGGTAAGACGAGATAAAGGAGAACGGTACCGGGAAGTCAGATACACCGCCAATCCGAAGATGATATCCTAATGCGTCTCGAGCGCCCTCACGATCCCAAATGCGGCCCCCGCCGCGACGCCACCGACCAAGAGCGTGCTCACCGCTCCCCACACGTACGAGTACGTTCCCAGCCCGGCCCCTGTGACGTGTGCCTTGATGGCGCCAAAGACGAGGAGGACAACGCCGGTGACGATGACGGAGTATACGAGCGCGACGTGGGCCTGCGGGATGAAGAAGTAGGGCAGCAAGGGGATGAGCCCACCGACGAGGTAGCCCATCCCGATGGTGAACGCTGAGATGTACAGCCGTGCGTCGGGGACTTCTTCTGGAAAATGAGGGGGGAAAAGAAGTCGTCAGGTTTGGATTTTTTTCGGGTGGGAGAGGAAAGAAAGGGGGAGGAGGGGCAGGAGGAAGCAATTGAGCAATGCAATAAAAAAAACGCACCCATTCCCTGCCCAAACTTGAGCAAAAACGCCGTGAGACCCACATCCTTACTCCACCTCAGCCCCGCCCTCTCCTCGTCGGTTTCTCCTCCACCCCCTATCCTCCCATTCTCATTCTCATCCCCACCGGCCGCACCAACCTCTACCTCCCTCAAACACTTCGCTACACTCCTGCACAGTTTCTCGCTGACCCCTACCGGTTCTAGCACCTCCGCCACCTCCCGCTCTATTTCGCCCTCGCAGCTCCGTTGCACCCTCGCCCTCGTCTGATTTCGCAGGTACCTATAATGGTCCCTCTCCGACTGGGACGCCAGGAAGCCCCCAATCCCCATCGAAATCGCCCCGGCAATGAGCTCCGCCACGCCGGCCAGTACGACAAACTTGGATTCGCCAAGCGAGGAGAGGCCCGCTGTCAGGGCAAAAGGGACGGTTAGGCCGTCTGAGAGGCCGATGACACTGGATGTGTACCCCTGACGATTAGCGTTGACTCATAATAATGAAAAGACGGAAGAGGAGAAGGCCGCAAAGGAAAGACGCACGCATCTCGTACGACATCCGGGTCGATCAATGTCCGCTCGTCGTCCTTGAGCTCTCTACAGCAGATTCCGTCTCCTCTCTCGGTGCGTCCGCATTTGGCAGATAATGGAAGCTGCAGCGACGTGGTGCCGGATATGAGAGGCCAGACAGGTGGTTTGTTCGGTTTGAGTCCATTTTCGTGGCGCGGTAGGGGGACGGAGGATGGAGGAGGAGGTGAGGATGACATTTGGGACTTTGCTGGTCAACAAGAGGCTGACCATGTGAATTTTTTTTTTTCTTTGAGTTGATTGATAATAATTTAATAAATGGGAATCACATGCTGAGATCGCAGTGTCACTTCAGATAACTCAGTCTGCTTGACCGACCAGGTCAAATTTTTAGGATGCTCCTACTCCTTCAACCATAGTATTACTTACTACTCCGAACCTCTTACGAAATGATCAAGAATCTCTAATTCTGACCATTATAAACCAGACGCCGATGTCAGCAAATCCGTTTCGTGCTGAGACACCCACCCAGCGGGGAAAAAATTGTCGAGAGCCTGTCCCAGGTACAGGTGTTGTACGTGAGCGGGGCTGACCCCGTGTCGTGGGATGTCCCAGTCGTTATCGTAGCCTGTTTTAATAGCGAACGCCGGACTTTGCGTGCTTCGTGTGCCAATCTTGTGTTGAGGATGGAGAAGGTCCAAGTGTAATGAGTAAGCTTGGAAGTGTCGATCGACCCGAGACGCGGGATGGAGACGAGGATTGCTCAAGTCAATTCAGGAGGGGAGATGAGAAGCCGACACCGACTGATGAAGAAAGACGCAAACCTCATACCTCTACAGGACAGGCTCCAGCATCAGGAAAACCCTATATGTGTCAATATACCCAATGTAGAATTAAAAATGCAGAAATGGAACTTAATAGTTGTAAATCTGGCCGAAAGTGCGCTATATACACTAATTGATCCATTGAACCAAAATGAGAGTCTATCGGAGTTCGGCCGTTCCATCCAGTTCCAATGGAATAACATTTTACACACATTTTCATCAATGGTGTATCAACATACAACTTACGGACATCCAATGAATCATTATATGCATATAATTGAATGCCATTTCATTTCACGCCATTGGATGTTGAACACAGAATCAGATTTTCATTTCATGCGAAGATACAAACGAGCGACAGAGTAGTAAACGAGTGGTAAATGATTCCGCATTAGCGAATACTCCTGCATCATCACGGTCAGGTAACACTGTAGATGATTATTGAGGGCATGGCCAACCGATGCATGTACCCGTTGAAGGATTAGACTGAGCTCAAACGGAGCCACCGATTCACTCACAGCGGCCGCAATGAGGCAGAGCATCGATGCAGGGCCCTCCAACTTCGAATCACATGGCTCCTTCCCCATGTTTGATGTGAGACACAAGGCGGAGCGCTCTGCAATTGATCCTGCAAGGAAGCAATCTCGAATGCTTGAGATGATGACGGGGTGGTTGAACGGTCTGGTGTGTGGAGTAAAGCCACCCTGAGAGTATAGGATGATTGACAATGAGTGATATATAGAGGTTAACTTTGACTTCGTCAGGACGTACCGGGGAATGGGGTATACTTATGTGTATGAGCTTCTTGATGATCTCATTGATGTTGCTAGATTTTTGCCAACCAAATCAGCCAAGGGAATAAACGGGCCATAAAGAACAAGATACCATTATGTACAGCTGTGGTGAACATGGGGGGATGCGGGAGAGAAAGGTGGTGGTTGTGGAAGAAGAGGGAACAAATATGTCGCAACACACACTCAGCATGAATCAGAACATAACGATATGTTGAACATATCGCCAGATACACGCACCATGTGCTTGTCACAGGAAGTGACTATAAGTCACTATTACCATATATGTGAGTTTATGGTACAACCACGGACACATGACTTGTTTATGTATTGTTTGTACAATGGTCCGTGCACATATTGGATTAGTATAAATACCCATGTATTTAGTACGGTGAATCCTAACTTCTTGAACACCCCAGTTCTCTGAGACGTTACAGCTAGTTAGCTTCTAGATCTCCACTAACGTCTCTTAACCAGGTTAGTCTAGCTTCCATATGCCTTCGTACCGTTATGTCTTGAGCGCCCTTTGGGCTGCCTACATCGGTTACATCATTAGGTTATGGGCCCCGGCCCTAGCGCCGCATGCTCTAAGCATCTTAGCTTTTGCGCTACTATTGGCAGCATCCGCTTTGTATGCTAGCCTGGAGACTGGTTTCCTCAGTATCGAATACATCGAGCTCGACGGTGAACCTCGCAGCATTCGAGGTATTGAATGTACCTTTCAATGGGCCATTCTTGATCGATTACTTGAGAGAATCCCTGTTACATTGATCGCATCACGAGAGCAAGTCCATATGGTGCCAATGGCACAGGGTTCAGTCCCTGCAGGTCATGATGACAATGGACGCATCGTTGCACGTTGCGGGGTGTGTCGACAACTTGTTGTTGACAGTCAGCATTGCCCGAGGCATTGCATAGACAACACCACTTTTGACTACTCGTGTGCTACGTGTGATGCAGGAACAGCCAGGACTCGAGTTCTAAACCGCAGACGGCGTAATCACCGTACTGAGGTACCTGTTGCGGTACCTACCCAAGATGGAGATCCCATGGATCCTCCACCCATGTATGTTGATGATGGGACCATCCCTGAAGCACACGGAGCACCTCCTCTTTCGCCTCCGGCCCGACAAATTCGGTTGCCGGATAATGACCCCTTAATTGAGGCGGCGAACAGAGCGAATGAAGTCATGCTCCCTATTCAGGGAGGATCTTGCACCTGTGGGCAACACAGCACTCAGGGCGCACATGACGATTGGGTAGAACTAGTGATGGCATTTCATATGCTACCACTAGACCAAACAGGGAACGAAGAATGATGATCGACAAGGCAGCTCGTCTATTTATTTTCTGATGCGCTTTTTCGATATTTCATATGCTGATTCTATTTATGTTTCGCAGCATCATCATGTCTTCAAACTCAAAACTCGACCTCGCTTCCTCCGTTCCCAAGCTCACCACCACAAACTTCTCCATCTATCAGGAGAAGATGAGCGCCTACCTGAAGGCAGCTAAAGTGTGGAGGATCGTCACCGGTGATAAGAAGATCCCGGCTGATCCTAAAGAGACAGACTTCCAAGACAAGTTAAACACTTGGCATGAACAGGACGATCAGGCCCAAGGCCTAATTCAGATGTCCATTTCGGACTCTCTCGTCCATCACATCAAGGGAGCTAAAACCTCCAAGGAGATGTGGGACCTGATCGCCACTAAACTGTCCACGGTCGGCCCGTCCACCATCTTTGCTGACTTTCAGCAACTCCTCCGCACCTCTCTTTCTCCTGCCAATCCTTTATCTGGCATCGATAAGATGCAGACCCTGTTCCAACGACTCGAGCACAACCATATAGACATCCCCAAGTTCGTCCGGATCATGATGATCCTGAATGGACTGCCTCAGGGATATGATGGTCTAGTGCACAGCATCCTTTTTGATGCGGTACACTATGTGGCGCCTGGCGGCAATCAGTCCACTGTACTCGAAATCGGGAAAGTAATCGAGCAGGTACGCTCGGAATACTTCCGTAAAAACCCGCACGCTCCACAGTCCCAAGGAGGTGCTCACGCGAACAAAATCTCTGCGGTAAAACGCGCTCGTCCCAACCCCCCGAAGTACCAGCCTCGCACTGGACCCTCTCAGGGATATTCGGAAGGACCGGCTGCTAACCAGCAGCATTCGCATCAGCACTCCAAGCCCTGGAAAGGCAAGGGACGTGGAACTTCCGCTGGGAAGACCAAGGGCAAAGGACCCTGGAAAGGTAAAGAGAAGGCGCATTTTGCCTCCTCTGCAATGGATAGCGCCCCTGATGGGCAGCTCCCTATCCAGACCTTCCCCAACACTGTCATTTACGAAAATGGGTCTATCTTCACTCCGCACCCCTCATCATCCACCGACTGGAGGATAAGGAATAACCAATCACTTGGATTGGTAATATTCCTGGCCCAGGCCCTTTCACAGACCTGGATGGAGCGCGCACACTAGCTAACAGCATTGGTGTCCCTCCAACAGCTCAGAATCTGACTCGCCTCGTCGAGGTCCCTGCGCTTCAACGTAATGAAGCTGCAACGTCAAGGCCGCTCTCAGCGCCTCCGACAATGGACCCCCAGAATCACCGCATTCCGGTTTTCGAAGAGACGCCGAGTAGAATCAGCTGGGCCGATGAGATGGAGACAGAAGACATAGCCCCCACCATAAGGGGCTATTACGATGAAGGATACGTCAATGACTATATGGAGTATGAAGTTTCCCGTGGTGATGGAAACAACGACGACATGGGGTATGTTTCACATTCAACAGCACGTACAACGCAGTTAACAAATACTTCACAGAAGCCTCTTTGGAGACGAGTGAATGGACGGCGGTCCAATGTATTTTTATCACCTGCTGTACACGCGCTTATAGCGCAAATAAATTCTCATTATGCGAATTGTGCTGAATGTAAGAAACAGAATCAATCCAATTGGATTCTTGATTCAGGTGCATCATTGCACTTTACTTATGATATCAATGATTTCATTGAGTATACCCCACTAAAAGATCGTCAATCTGTGCAAATTGCACAGAAAGGTCACACTATTCAGATCCTTGGACAAGGAACGGTGTTGATTAATCACACCATCAAGAAAAACGGGCGAGAACAAAATAAAATAACTCATCTATCACCCGTTTATTATATACCAGATTTAGACGTTCATCTTTTATCTGTAGGCGAGATCCTTAAACAAGGAAATGAAATTAGCGGACGATTTGGTTCGATCACGCTAAAGACCAATTCAGGTCTTCCTTTGTTTATGTGTTATCCTCATAAGACAAATGAATCGATTTATTGGCTAAACGCCACGATCATTAAAGAGGAACGAATACACTTGGTTAGTCTTAGTGTCTCACAGTCTGTTGATTATGACACTTGGCACAAGCGATTCGGACACCCTTCACATGAAGTACTGCGACATGCTTCTAAACATGTCAAAGGTTTCAATGGAGTGGACAAACCGTCCACTGAGCGACCCTGCAAAGGATGCGCTCTTGGAAAGATGCCTTCAAAATCTTTCCCACCATCTCAGACACGCGCTAAAGCACCTCTTGAGCTAATCCATTCGGATTTAAAGCAATTCAAGAAGGCGACTTATGGCAAATATAATTATTATATCAGCTTTGTTGATGACTACACGTCACATGCCTGGATCTCTTTATTGAGACTAAAATCCGATGCACACTCTGCACTTCGTGATTTTCATGCCATGGTTAAAAGCCAATTCAATACGACAATTAAAACTTGGCATTTTGATGGCGGCGGTGAGTTTGTCCCTTTCCAAGCAGATATGCGTGAGATGGGAATCCAGGGTGAAGTTACTGTGCCGCACCAGCCACAACAAAACGGTCGAGCGGAACGTTTCAACAGAACTTTAATGGATAAAGCACTTGCTATGTTGCATGATGCTTGCCTACCCGAAATATGGATTCAATTTGCGGTAGAACATGCACTTCACTTGTATAACCGAACTCCATTGAAAAGACATGGATGGCTTACTCCGTATGAGTCCCTTAAAAAGGAAAAGCCTGATGTGTCGAACCTACACGTTTTTGGATGTGGTGCTTACGTCTTTCTTCCAAAAGAAATTCGTACTACCACTGCTAAATCCGAGCTGATGATTTTCATTGGATTTAAAACTGGAACTAAAGGTTACCGGTTTATGCGGATGCCAAACAACGTAGTCTTCATAGGTGTCACAGCAATGTTTGATGAACAGCTGTTCCCAAAATGTTCTACAATGAACAAAATACCTTCGATAACACAATACCATGATCCAACATCAGACGATATGGGAAACGATGATGCAAATGGACATGATGGCCCATCTGTTTTACCAACCGACGATTTCCATTCGGAAGATAATGATGCACATGGTCCTGGCGGTTCACATTACCCGTCTAATCCAGGAACCCATGATGACAATCATAACCTCCCTGATACAAATAGCGACCAAACTGGTCAGCTTCCCGAAGGTTCCAGTCAGACTCCTGATGGAACAAACAGACAGGACACCGCTGAGAATCAGCAGTGGGTTCCCCGAACTCGCAATCCAGGAAAACGTGTGCGCATAGATGCACCAAACGATGATCATACCTTACCAGGAGATTATCGCCCACAGACTGATCGTCCTCGTCGTACTCGGGTTATACCCCAGCGTCCTGGAAATGTTTACGGGAATGACCCGGCTGAGGCCTTGCGTCAAAATCAGCGTGATTGGAGCAGAACCGTTCAGGAGGATTCACGGCGATACGCCTATAATCCCCGATCGGAGACCAGACCCCAGCAATCTGGCGCTGTTCCATCAACTAGCTCCGCTGATCCTCAGATGTATCAGAACAATTCCAATCCAAATCCGGATATAGATATGGAGGAATTACTCTATATTAGGGAAGGGGGAGGACAGTCACAAATGCTTGTGCACTTGCTATCTAAAGCAATCCCTGCATATGACGAAATTCCACAAGACCCAAAGTCTCGGCAAATGAAGGACATAAATAAGCTACCTGAAAAGGAAAAGCTTGAATGGAAAGCAGCATGTCGTGAGGAACTAGAAGCCCTCCGAAAGCGCAATGTCTTTAAGTTGGTTGACCTGTCTAAAGGTCGTAAAACCATCAGAAATCGATGGGTATTCGACGTCAAAACTGACGGACGAAAGAAGGCACGACTCGTTGCCAAGGGTTTCTCACAGATCGAGGGTATCGATTTTGATGAGATCTTCTCACCTGTGATACGTTTCGAGACTATCCGAATCCTCTTCGCCGTAGCTGCGCTTGAAGGATGGGTGATTGAAGGAGTAGATGTCAAATCAGCTTTTCTCTATGGAGAGCTCGATGAGGAAATCTATATGAATCAACCCGAAGGCTTTGTTGTCAAAGGCCAAGAACGGAAGATCATCTGTTTATTAAAAGCACTCTATGGCCTAAAACAGGCTGCGAGAGCGTGGTGGATCGCGCTCAATGCATCAATGGAGAAGCTAGGTTTTACTCGATGTAGAACTGACTCAGGCGTCTTTGTTTACCACAACAAACAATCAGGTGATTTGATAATCGCTTTGATCTATGTTGATGACGGCCTGTTCATGGGATCAAACCCAGATCTTGTTCGCAAGATAAAATCTGACTTTAAAAATAAATGGGAAAGTCGTGATCTTGGTATTGCTAAAGAATTCTTGCGTATGAGAATACGACAAGATTCAGAAAAGCAGATCGTAACAATCGATCAGTCAGAATACCTAAAGAAGATCATTAAGCGCTTTGGCTTAGAAAATGCAAAGGCTGCTGACACTCCACTCCCAAAGGGTTATTACCCTGCACCAAATGAGGGGGAGGTGGATCCCACACTCAAAACAAGGTACCAAATGATCATTGGATCGTTGTTGTACTTGTCCATTGGAACGAGACCGGACATTGCTTTTGCAGTTGCAAAAATATCACAAATGTCTGCGAACCCTTCCAAAGAGCATGAGAAATATGCTCTACGGATTATCAGATATCTTGTCGGTACTCAGGACTATTCTATAATCTATGATGGTCGATCCAAAGCTTCCTTTGAAGCATGGACAGATTCAGACTGGGCATCAGACCCATCTGATAGAAAGTCCCAATCGGGATATTTCCTTAAGCTTGCAGGAGGACTTGTTCTTTGGAAAAGTCGCAAGCAAAAGACAGTGGCACATTCGTCCACTGAGGCGGAAATGGTTGCTGCCAGTGAATGTTCGCGGGAGTGCGAATGGGTTACTCATCTCTTCAAAGAGCTTGGACTACAGGACATTACCAAAATGCCGTTCCATGTAGATAACTAAGGCACGATTTTCAATGCGCAAAACCCAGTCACTGAAGGCAGAACCAAACATATAGCAATCCATCACTTTGCTAGATGCGATAGAGTTCAAGATGGATTGATCGAACCACGGTTCGTTCCGGGAACAGAGAATCCGGCTGATATGTTTACCAAGCCACTTGGTCGCCAGGAATTTGAGAAATTCCGTGCTCTACTCCGAATGGAGTTTAAAGAGCCTTATACTCCACTTACGAAACCTACCCGGGATTCTAAGTGAGGGGGAGTGTTGAACATATCGCCAGATATGTCGCACCATGTGCTTGTCACAGGAAGTGACTATAAGTCACTATTACCATATATGTGAGTTTATGGTACAACCACGGACACATGACTTGTTTATGTATTGTTTGTACAATGGTCCGTGCACATATTGGATTAGTATAAATACCCATGTATTTAGTACGGTGAATCCTAACTTCTTGAACACCCCAGTTCTCTGAGACGTTACAGCTAGTTAGCTTCTAGATCTCCACCAACGTCTCTTAACCAGGTTAGTCTAGCTTCCATATGCCTTCGTACCGTTATGTCTTGAGCGCCCTTTGGGCTGCCTACATCGGTTACATCATTACGATAATCACAAGGATTCACCGTTTCTAGGCAGCGGTCTCCAACAACGACACAAATCGACGATCAATCGAGCAACGCCCAACTTCGCCCATAAGTACAGCCTGGGTTATGTACTTCAACAAGCGGGACACCTCCACATTGTAGCCAAGTACTCGTTTCCATCGCTCTGGAGAGGGTACTGTAGGGCCCAAACCAGCATTGTGTTGCTGATTTTTGTACACTAGTTTGCCATGAATTATTTCCACTTTTTCTCCCAATTATTTCGCCGTACTTCATCCAATTATTGTGGATAATGTTGGGATGAATTAACAATTGAATTACTCCTAGAAAAATCATGAAAGTGAGGTGCCATCACACCCAAAAGTGCATCACTGAACACCGGTTAGAAAGGGCCCATGCTAGTGCAGTCACATTTGACAACATTTGAACCTCAGTGTTGCCTCAGTGTATGCATCGGAGCACTAACTAGTCCATCTGACGAATTGACATTCCATTTGGTCCATTGCATGACCATTAACACGAGATTTACAAATCAGGGTTTTCCCGATGAGGCTGCACCGGGGTCAGTGTCTCCTAGACGCGTTTCTGGTGGGCCACGACAACCATTTGGATATGACTACTTTGAAGCAGCGGCCATTCGGAGGCGTGAGCAATCGAAGCGGACACAGGTAATCGATTGTGCGGGCTGCGGTACGAAGGGTAGAAAGGCGTGAATTCCAGACGTCAAGTCCGCAAAGAGCGAGCGAGGGTCCACACTGTGCATTCCTGCGTCTTCGAGGGTGAATTACTCTAGGGGCGAAAGCACCCCATCAAAATCGGTCTCGAGGACCATTCTGAGACGGTACGTGGGAGGGCGGAGCGGGGGAGGATAAAGGCACCGTGATTATCCGGGATCTCCATTCACGTAAACATAGTGGATGGAACGTAAAAGGCGGCGGGGAGGTGCATGGGTCGATGGAGCCGAGAGAGTCGACGAGCAACAATTCGTTAATCAGTTGAGACTCTCTCATACGATGTGAGAAGAGGACAATCTTGAGCCTCGATAACCCGATTTGGGCATGACCCAGAAAGGTCCCACGTTCACGGGCCCAAATTTAAACTCCGTCCAAAACCTCATGGATCCACACGGACGAGGCGAGCGAGACGGCAAGTGTGGCTCAATTCGTACTAAGTGAAATGCAAACGTTTTCAAATTTCAACCGTCTTGCGCGCCCCACTCAATCGAGCTATACGTATGACCTATGTCGTGGATCTACATACCAAGCATCAATTCCGTCACCGTCACCATGCATCAGAAGCTTGAACGTTGAACGTTGAACCCTGACTCTCACGTCATGACGGCCCGACAAATTGTACGACAGTTCGGCTTGCGTCTAGTAGTATCTGGACCTTTACTTGTACATTCTTCAGATTGGCGATATGGGATCCAGCCTGGACACAACGGCAGCTTGATACATAGGCCCGAGGCGATCGCAAGGGCCTTCAATGCGACACTCGCTCGCCGAACAGGGGATTTTCCTCTTCCGGGTCAATGGCACGATCTACACATTGCACCGCGATCATACTTAGTCCAGCCAGCCCCACGATGACCGCCTCACAGCGATCTCACTACTGGGTCGCCGACGGTCGCCGTCAAACCACACGTATCTGCTATCTACCGGGATCTATGCGCGTTGACGGTTCCATGCTCCGAGCTCGCACTCCCGTGAATTTCCATGCCCTTGTTTCCGTTTATTCTACCTGGTACACAACTAACATCTACACCCATCACTGATCTGCATAAAAGGGATGCCGCCAGAGTCCCCCCAGAACAACAGATCATCGTGCACTCACTCAAATAAACCACCCCACCCTCGATACAACATGTACATCCTCCGCGCTCTCGGCATTACCCTCGCTCTTTGCGTGGTGGGCTCGTTGGAAACAAAACAGTGCACTGGGCCGAAAATGTCTTGCCAGCTCACCAACTGTTGCATTGCTGGTTATAAATGTAAAAGCGTGAATGCAGGTGCTGTCGTGGCCTGGGTAGGCCATTACCAGCTATCACAATCTCTCTGTCGAGCTGAAATTTTCAAAATATAGATCTGCCAACCTGATCACTCTCCGTGATCATTGTCGAAACCACTACCTATTCTTAGATTGTCCCGGTTACGATTGTGTTTCGTCGTGCTGTTCGTTCCCTTCACATGCTGTCGAAGCAACTCCTACGCTGTGTCAACAATGTAGTGGTCAGATGAGGGCTTCAATTGATTCACAAGGTTCATGACAGATGGCAAAAGCAAACAACTTGAACTCCGTAGCACGATGCCAAACGAAGTCTTCAAGATGCGTAGCCGCGTCCGATCCCCAAGAGCAAGCTTAAGAGAAAATTCGCTCATGTAAATGGTATGCGTTCTTGATGAGTCTCAAAACAGCCCTCGTTTGTATTCGTCATGGAAACTTCAGAATTCTTCCTTACAGCACGTCAGCAGATCTTTTTCCTGCTGGGCCAGATCACCTCAGCAACGTTGCTGCCTAACGCCTACCCAAGCGAGGAAGCATCGTTGAGAACCTATCCACAGATTCGCATGTTAGCGCATCCACTCCAAACGAAGGACTCCCCGCTCCTGGAAAGTCGGAAACCAAGACGGAGAGTATTTCTCCAGGTCCCCCTCCTCGCTCCTCTCAGGATCCGTCAGGAGGATCTCAAAATGAACCTTCTCCAGCTGCGGATACGCTTCGACCGTCAAAGAGCGAGTCAAGACCTTGTCAAGGGGCATCAACAGATCCGACCCCGTATCATAAATATCGGGTCCCATGTACCATTCGTCGTCGTAGCCGGTTTCGATAATAAATACGAGGCTTTGCATGCTGTTGGGTAGCGATTTTGTATCGAGGATGGCCCGGATCCAAGGCCATGCCAGACTGTCAAGGCAGCCGTGCGACACGTGGAATGACACTGCGCGAAGGTTTTGCAGGCTTCGAGTGTCAATGGGTCCGAGAGGTGTATCAGGAGGCGTGGAGACTGATGCGATGGATTGTTGAAGTCGGTACAGGAGGGGACATAAGAAACCGACCGACTTACGGGTATTAATGGCAGACGGACAGTCAAAGATCAAAGACTCCAGCGAGCCTGCAGAAGCTTGCATGACCTCCCACGCGTATTCGAGTTCGTCCCCAACCCATCGACATATCTTCAGCTCGCGGAGACTGGTGAATATGTCGGGTTTGTTGGAGCTTGGAGGGCCTACTAGGTTTCTGACGAAGGACGCAGATCCTAGACCCCCAAACGACAGCGTCTTCAGCCGCACCGTGTTCAGCGTTTCCCAGTTGCGTTCTTCTGGTTGCGGCTGCGTCTTAACCGCTGATGATTCTGGTGCACCATCGTCGTGCACACACTTCGACCACTTCGATCCTCTGAATATCACGCGCTTCAGAGCGATGGCCGTTCTGAGGAGTGAGTAGTCGAAGTGGACGCAAGTACACAGCTTGAAAGCTACGGTACGCAGGGTAGCTTTTGGATTGCGGATGTCATTTCTGCAGAGAGCGGGCGAGGTTTGACGCCGTATGTCCCCGAACCTTCGAGAATGAATGACTCGAGACGGGAAAACATGCCAATAGCTTCCAGGAAATCCCGGTATGGGGACCATGGGGCCCATGGTTCATGATACCAATAATATATCTCGACGGTCAGCTTCCGGGTGTAAGACGTGAGTATGTGGTTCCGAAAGAATACGTCCAGGGACCGGTATACCGAATTCCCCAACGAAATGCGAATGCGGAGAGATCTGAAAAGGCGTCGGCGGCATGATAGTCGGAGGGCGCGACAGGAAGAGGAGAGATTTTTGACGGCGGAAGTGCTGTGTATCTCCTCAATGACCGTGTCCAAGATCTCCTGAGGAATCTTCGCCAATAAAGACATCGAAACGAAGAATTCGATGGATCGAAATGTGGGAAACTTCATCCAACTGGTCACGTGAGAATATTGATTGTGCTCACGTGGCGCTTTTTCCTGTCGCTGCTTTGTCGCCTCTGGTTGACTGTTATTCGAGTCTGCTCATTCACATTGAAGTGTCCGCTACGCGTCTTTTCCATTCCTTTCCCAATGCCGACCGGAAAAAGAACTCTGAAGGGCCTTCACGCTTTGCTTGTCCGACATGTGCATGAAGAGGTGTGATCGTCTGCACACGGGTATTAATAACTATAGCTCACCAACGTGTATTGTTTGACAGAACGCGGCATACGAGCAGAGAGTCATAGCGAGCCTTAAAAGATGTATTGAAACCATTGAAGCACAAGATGTTCACTCGCCGCAGGACGACTGCAAGAAGAACGATGACGACGAAGATGAACTCATAGACGAGAGTGGAACCCAAGAAGACGAGGATGATATAAAAAGGATGAACGAGCCGACTTGGGATGGCCATGAACAGGTGTACCGATGCACGGACTGCGGCTGGGAAGTCGTTGACGGGATTTGCGAGGGTTGCGGAAAGGTGTACGACGTAGGGGTACTGCCGCGCCCACTGACATTCCTTCCCGGCCGGCCACGTAGAGACTAGACGACCTCTCCCCTGCAGACGCGCTCCGCATCAACGCTGCCGAGGACGACGAAGGGCCCAAGCCCCGCGCGGCACGACGCCCCTCCCGTCTTCCGCGACCGAGGAGCCCCTTCCCACATACACTTACGACGAGTATCAAGCCCTCCGCCAGCGCGGCGCGACGCGTCCCGTGATCGAGGCTTTCAATCTCCGGCTCTACCTCCACCACGGCATCGTCGCGAGCGTTGACCATGTCCTGGTTGATTAATTTGCCGGCCCGTAGATGCAGGCTGGTGATGTCTGGAAGATCCAGCTCGGTAGGCGATTCGATCTCGATCCTAGCGATCCGGACGGCTCCGTCTTTATCGAGGGCTTGCTGGAGGACGCGCTGCTGTTTCCGGTTAGATTGAGCAATGAATGGGAAACTGTTTAGGATGGTGTTGGTTCTTGGGTTACCAGAATGACAGAGAAGAAGGCCCGGAATACCTGGGGTGAGGACGAAACCAGAAACGAAGAGGAAGAGGAAGAGGACAACGAACACGAAACTGAAGGTCAAATATACGATAGAATGCTTGACGACCCCACGGACGACGGTCCGGTTCTTCGATTCTGACGATATGAAGATGATGTGGACATGAGCGGGGGAAGCGATGTCGAGACCGTGGGTGATGGAGAGGCTATCGTGGCAAACGTCTGGGATGCTCCGTATGAGTCGGAGAGAAGAGGATGTCGAGAAAGAGTTGGAGCAGGACGATGAAGAACTGCCAGTGGATCTCCAGGTCACCACAACGGGGGATCATGCCGAACCCGCCCAAGCTAGCCATTGCACAGAGTCAGATGAGGGAGACATCTCCGCCGGATTCAGATTTGGCTGGGAGCGATTTCGATTCAGACGAGGTACTGAGCGGGGACGAGGACCTTCATACACACGCAGGCCATACTGGCCTGGAGGTAGTATGTATGATAGAAGTCTCAACACTATTTTTATCCTGTTTAGGGTCCTCCTGGGGTGACGGGAATCGAAAACGGTATCGGGCAATGGCTTCCAGCACCCGTCTGCTCAAGTTGTTTCAAATTGGCGCGACTCCCGACATAAATCTAACAGATAAGATAACGCCATCCTTTTTTGAAAATCCTAGACACGGGGAAATTTTGAAGTCGATAAAGGAGTCAACGACGTTTATCATCGTCAGACCATCCCGCCCATGCGTTTCTTCACAACACTCGTTGCGGCCCTCGCCCTCGGTCCAGCAGCCCTCCTCGCCTCGATCGTGCCGCGGTCGGTGCAGACGTACGACGGGGAAACGACGGGGAGGTATATCGTCAAGGTGAACGACAAGGCGTCCAAAGCAGCTGTCATCAGGAAGATCGAGCGCGGCTCAAGCAATATCACACATAACTGGGACCTCGTGGATGCTTTCTCTGGTGCGTCCCCCGGCAGTCGGCTCTTCCCATAAGGGTATTCAATGGGGGGGAATTGAATCCAGCCTATCTGGACTCGAACAGTCTCGGTGCTTTACTTGTCGCTCCAGAAGTCGACTATGTCGCGGAAGACGGAGTCGTCCATACGTGTTCCAGCGTAGTGTGCGTTTCTTGAACTAGGATTTGGAGACCGGGATTCTACATTGGTTTTTGGGTAGGATCAACGCGCCGTGGGGGCTTTCAAGGCTCAGTCAGTCTGCGAAACTTGTCAGTCAGGACACGAGGTATGAGTGATGTCTTTCCATGGAGTGTCGTCCTGAACGCGCGGGCAGTTTCTTGAACTATTCGTACACGTACAACGAGCCTGATGGAGCTGGCATCGATATTTACATTGTTGGTACGTTTCTCAAGCCCGTTCCACTGGGATATTGCTCTCATTCCTTTCCCCCCTGGCAGATACTGGTACGCACCCACTTCAACTTTCAATCCTTGCAAACAAACTAATGGCCGCAATTCGGCGGGGAAATAAAAAAAATAGGGGTCGACATCAATCATGCAAGTTCCCTCGCTGGTCTTAGAGTCATGAACCGTCTTGAACACTCTCCATTTGCAAACAGTCGCAATTTGGTGGTCGTGCTCGTTGGGGAGCAACATTCGGAAACTACCGGTGCGGATTTTCAAGTTTCTCTAGCACCCCCCCCAAAGTGCTTACTACAGTCGACCGCATCATGCTTCCGTGCAGATCTGCGGACGGACATGGCCATGGAACTCACGTCGCGTACGTACTAGCACTACCCATTTCCGATTGGTTTTTTTTCCTCATGCCGATAATTCATTCAGTGGCGTGGCAGCTGGAGCCCAATTTGGAGTCGCGAAGGTGGGAGTTTTTTTTTTTACTCGTGCCATTTTGGTCATTTGGAGCTTATATTTCGATGCAAACCAGGGTGCTAACATCATCGCTGTCAAGGCCGTCAGTGATTTTGGGTGAGTTCCGGCTTTTCCGACCCAAGAGGGACGATTTTTGATCTTGGACTGTCTTTTTCAAAGTCTCGCCGCCATTTCAGACATGTACGTGCCCATGCTATGTCACACTTCCTTGAAGATTCCCCATTCCCCCTTGTCTGACCGAGAACCGGTCGCAGTGTCTCCGGATTGGACTGGATAAGCAGATCCGCAAGGGATTCGGGAAGGCCGTCCGTGACGAATCTGTCTCTGGGAGGGATGCTTTCTTCGATTCTGGACGATGCCGTTTCCAAAGTAAGTCCCATGACTGCCACCTTTCATATTAAAGAAATTTTAAAAAATTGAAAAAAATCAAACTCGGTCACACAACATTTCCGCCACGCGCTAGCTCATCGCAACTGGCGTCCATGTCGCTGTAAGTCCACAACCCCTCCTCAACCATGCTTTTTGCAAACAAAGTTTCCCCATTTTTTTTTTATGAAAACGCTTCCCAAATCATAAAGGTCGCAGCGGGGAACTCCAACGCGGATGTCGGCAACACCTCCCCCGCGCGTGTGCCGGAGGCCATCACCGTGGGCGCAATGACGATCGCCGATGCTCGTGCGCCTTTTTCGAACTTTGGCCCGCAGATCGACGTGTTTGCCCCTGGGGTGGGGATCACGAGTGCGTGGATCGGGAGTCCTAGTGTGAGCACTTTTTTTTTAATGTGCAACTTTCCGGCGTCATCTCTTTTCCAGGCTACTAGGGCACTTTCTGGAACGTCCATGGTGTGTGAACTTTTTACCATGCATCATCGAGATCCACTTTCGTTTGTTCTGAAGCATGCTTCGCCTCGGACTAGGCTACCCCCCACGTCACGGGTCTTATAGCGTATATACTCAGCATCGGGGGGAAGAAGTCTCCAAAGGACATGAGCGACGTGATCAAGTCGTTGAGCCTCAAGGGCGCGCTGTCCAGCATCCGTGGGTACCACCCTTCCTACTTGACCATTTAGTTTCTTGATACGAATTACAGCGGACGGAACCTCCAACAATCTTGTGCAGAATGATATTCCGCAAAATATTACATTGACTTGATCGTCTGTGTACACGAACGGACACCTCTGCTCCATTCTTTGTAACCTACCTATTCTTCGCGATAAATACGACTCATGATTCATGACACCAATCAAGACGACCGTTTCGAATGTTAGATACAAGTTAATTACATGAAAACATATTCACACAGAAGCAATTTCGCATTTTTTTCTTCACAGGCCTGTAGTCCAGCGATCAAGACACGAGCTAAATTACAGCTTGGAGGTAGCAGCACCTTCAGTGTAGCGCTTCTCAGCTTCTTCCCAGTTGATGACAGACCAAATAGCA
The DNA here is from genome assembly GCA_963565915.1 of Entoloma clypeatum. Taxonomy (NCBI): domain Eukaryota; kingdom Fungi; phylum Basidiomycota; class Agaricomycetes; order Agaricales; family Entolomataceae; genus Entoloma; species Entoloma clypeatum. Next base: position 3,788,518 of record OY751495.1, read on the forward strand.
TTGAGATACTGGATGTCAGGAGGGCATGGATCAATGACAAAAGAGGACGCGATGGAACGGTAAAACTCACGTCAACCTTGACGTTCAAGTATTGGAGATAGAAAGCGTGCTCCCAGATGTCGACACCAATAATCGGGATGAGCGACAGAAGAGGGTCCTGGTTCGGGGTCGTAGCGATCTCGAGACGCTTCGTCACGGGGTTAAGGCCCTGCGTTACGCGTCATTCGAGGATCAGTATGAACATTCAGAAGACAACCGCCAACTCACGAGCCATCCCCATCCAGATCCCTGAATCGCCGCAGTGGTGGTGTTGAACTCCTTGACGAAAGCATCGACGCTCCCAAAGGTGGAAACGATCGCATCCTTGAACTTTCCGTCCTTCAAGACGCCGCCGTAGCCCTTACCCTCAGAGTGCGCGGGCGCGAGGTTCTTCCAGAACAACGAGTGGTTGATGTGCCCTGACAAGGTGAATCTTATCAGCAGCTGATCGGGATGATCGATAACGCGATAAGGGATGACGCACCACCGCCGTTGAACTTGAGAGCGGCCTGGAGGGCGATACGCTCCTTGGGGGTGCTGGCTTTGGCATATGCAGCCTCGGCGGCGTTCAGGGCGTTGACGTAGGTCTGGTGATGTTTCTTGTGGTGGAGCTCCATGATCTGGCGAGAGATGAAGGGCTCGAGGGCATCGTAGGCGTAGGGAAGGTCTGGGAGTGTGTGGACCATGATGGTCGTTGGACTTTGGGGGGAAGTGGGAAGACCGCCTACGCTTATATAGCAGAGATTGATTATGATATCGTGCTGATGTCATATCACATGCCCATCTCGCGTCATATTTTGCCAACCTCTCTAGATGGCCTTATTAATCACTATTGGTGAGTGAGATAACCCCAAGTAAATGAAGGGGCGTTCGGGAAAGGAGAGTTTTTGTGGGTAAGAATGGCTGTGGGTGGGAAAGGTGGTATATCCTCTTCAAAAGTGGAGGCAACACACCCTCAAACCTCCGCCCAGCCCCCACCCACACAACTCACTCCAGCCGTCAACACACCCCTTTTCTCCAACGTCAGAAACCATTTCGGCGCAGACCTCTGTACTTCGCCTTTGCTCGCCTGCACTTCCCTTCTCGTCGCGCAACAGCAGCTCGACATCACCCTCTCCAAGTCCGGGTACTTCTTTCGCTCCAATGTTTGGTCTACCAACTGGTCCAGGTCAATCTAGACTAACGATCGCCCCATGCCATCCAGGCCGTCGGAGGCCAAAAGCCATTCGTCGCCAAAGTCGATCCCGAGCGCGATACCCAGGTGGGAGAGCCTCCGTGGGGGCCTGGCGGAGCACGAGAGGATGGCGGAGAGCCATGGATACCAAATGCAGACAGGCTCCCCTTGGAACCAGATGTGTGGCATGTAGAAGATGCGGTGCGGAGGGAGCTGTGCGAGATCGATGGGCCCCAGTGGGTCAGAGGTGGGGGGTTTGTCTGTCAACACGATCGAGGTCAGCGGAGAGAAAGGGATACAAGACCTGCCATACGGCCAGTAAAACACGACCTACTCCAACATGGCCGCCGTACCTCCCATGCCGACTCAAACACGTCGTGTCTCCACCCGCATACCTTGAGCCCTCTCAGCTGCGAAAATGTCGTTTTGCGCGACGCCCTTACGAGTAGCGTGTCCACGAAGGGCACCACCCCGAGACCACCGATCGATAACGCGGCACCGTGTCATGCGATGACGATTTCACGTCCACAAGCTCCCTTCGCACCTCCGAGAGCCTCACAGGCTCACGGGTGCACTTGACCTTATGAAAGTTGCCCGCGAATTCGAGATGCTGTAGGTGCGCCAGATCCACGAGCTGCCCATACGCAGATCGGCACCGGAAGTTCTGGACGAACCGGGCCGTCTGCACGCTGGGAGATCGCAGGACGTCCCGCACGGTCATCCGGAGGAGCTTGGGGACATTGTGGTCCTGTTGGGAGGAAGCGGGATGCCAGTCATGTAGGATGATGGTGAGCTCATGGACGTGCGGTGGGAGGGAGGGGTTAGAAAAGAGGATGTCGAGAAGGAGGCGGGTGTAGGCAAGAAGGCGTTGTGGTATGTCATGTGGATGGTGACGGATCGGAAGAGGCCCCAATGGAACGGCGAGAGAAACCCGCGGGAGATGGCGGAGGAGTGTTTGAGTGTGGCGGTATCGTGGTGGGGGACATGGTCGATAGAGCTGAGTTTCAGTGAAGAGAGAGTTCCAAGAGTTGGAAAGTGCACCACAGTTCCCAAATTTCGACTTCACTGAACCTGGGCTTGGTAACACTGATCACTAATTTCATGCTATCTCATGCGAAATAGCCCCGGGTGGACAAGAATCATGAAGATTTTTCTTGTTCGATAGAAAAATGTAGGCTAGAGGATCACCAAAGCTTTTCACAGTGTCAGCTTGGGATGATGGTCAAATCAACTACTCACCCGGGAATATTCCAAGGCAGAGTTTTCACCATGTATGATGTAGGTGTTTTTCAGACCAGAACCGTGAACTGCTTGAGGGTGGCCATGGGTGGACTGCGACAGGCGATGTGAATCATGTGATCTTACCAACTCTCCGTAGTAATTGTGCTGGACAACGAGGCTAACCAGGATACTCGGAGTGCGGCTGGAAGAGTGCTTCAAGTTCGAAGTTTGCCTAGCCAAGTATTCTGTGACTGCAATTCCCCAACAATTGCGGCGCAACCCCATCTGCAAGGCGGGAAAGTGGGGGCAACGATTGTTTGAAAAAAACACCACTGGGGCGCGTCTTGCAAATTATGGTATCCGACTTCTCTTTCTTTCTGAAACCTGTCAGACTGCCCCTAGCACTCAAACTCAAAACACGTAGCTAACACTCCGCATCCAAAGGATTTTATGTGTAGAGATCGCTGGAAGCCATACTCAGAACGAGTCTTGCCCGTACGCGTCTTCAAGCAGTCAACTCACCCACATCGATGAACCAAGAATCTCTAGTCCAGGGACTCTTCGCTTAGCCGGGCCATACTGTCTCTGAAGAGACATTAACACCATTCGATGTGGTGTATTCAAGAATCCGTGACTCCGAGTTCCTCCGAATCATTACGTTTTTTCGACATCTATCGACATTTGATTTATTCTCAAGCCTCAAACCGTGACCACCTGATATTTCTCCACTCCATCAAGATACTTCACCCACCTCCCCTCACTCCACGTCTTGACATCCTCCCATTCCCGGCTTCCATCTCCCCATATTTTCTTCAACCACAACACAAACGACGCAACCACGAAATCCGCGAACCCCTGCTCCCTGCCCAACAGGTACGGCCCATCCGCCGTCGCCGTCTGCAGCCACTCGTCAATCTTGGTAAACCCCGCCTTCACCTTCGCCCACTCCACATCCCTATCCGCACCCACCGGCGCCAGCGTCTCCAGCGTCGTCCCAAACGTATTTTCCCTCGTCGCGCGGAAGTACACCTCGCTCTTCGCGTTCAGCAGCTTGTTCGTCGCGGGGAGGGCGAATCGGAGCAGCGGGACGATCTTCCCGGAGAAGTTGTCGAGGAACGCATATTGGAGGGCGTGAGAGCCGGCAGGGAAGAGCTTCGGCGTGTCTGGGTACTGCTTGTCCAGGTACTCGGCGATGAGTGCCGATTCGCTCACAGCCGTTTTGGTGGTGGGGTCGTAGATCGCGGGGCAGGTGTAAGCGGGCGTGCCGTCGGGTTTGGTGGAGCTGGGAGGGATCCCAGCAGCTTTGAAGGTCTCGGCGATATCGGGGTATTCGACCCACGCTGTCTTGTACGGGAGTCCCTTGTAGTTGAGGGAGAATCTGATTATCCACAAGGTCAGCAGTGGTGTGTTTCCGGAGATGGAATGTGACTGCTACCGTGTTTTCCAACAGTTGGGAGACCAGGCTTTGCCTGGGATGGCGTCGGCGGGGATGTCGTAGAAAGTGATTAGGTTCGACATGTTCTCTGTGGTCCAGGTCGACAAGGCGTGTTTATATAGATCAAGGAATTTTGGTGGCGCCGCTATCAACGGGCCCACATTTACCCCCTGATCAACCACGAGTAAGTGCTTTGTACATACGACAAATCTACCGGGTCAAAGTACTTGGTATGTCGATTACTCATCGACAGAGGTGGTCGAGGATTGATGAGGCTATACCTGTTCTGGCTTCAAGTTTGGCAAAATGACGGCTATTATGACTTTGCCCCAAATTTGTGCCATGCTGCCAGACCCCACGTTAACTCCGAGGATGATGGATGATTTGTCGACTGTCTCAGATGGCTTTGAAACGTTGTGGTGATCAACGTTGGACCGGGGGTTACAGCGTCTTACTATGTATGTACTGCTGAAAATTATACAGATTGAAATGATAGTGTACAGCTCCGTGCGAGGACTGAAGAACGTAGGCAACTCCAATCCCAACTCCAACTCCTTCCACCCCAGTCGAACCAACTAGAGAGCGCCGTTGAGAGCGCCCTCCCCCAACTTCAATTACTCGTGAAGCCCGTATAAGGCGTATTCGCGATCCCCACACGCCGATTTGCCGTATCATAAACACTATAAAACCTCTCCAACCATGATTGACCATAAATAAAGTCGAGCCCGTCCCCGGACTTGGACCCAAGGTCAGCCACGATAAGGTATATCCCGTTTGGCCTACCACCAATATTCGTATTAAGAATGCGAGGCCAGAGCTGCGCATTTCGTGTGAAGTGAAACATTTTCTGTTACAGATGAATGGGTTTGTGGTTGGAGACGATTTCTGTGGAACATACGTCGCCGATGGAGCAGTGCAAGCTCTGCAGCATGAGGAGGTTGAGCAGCGAGATGGAGAGGAGACCCGCGTCTGTGTCCATGATGGCGCCCGTGGCGGTTTTGTAGCGCTCAAAGGCGTCCGTGGCAATGAGCAGCAGGGTTGAGCCTGTATGGGCTGATATTAGCACTGAGAGGGGTTCCTGGTCTTTATGAGAGAATATTACCCGTGTCAACGATACCAGCGGTTTTGGAAAGAATGACTTGGCTTGGGAAGAAACCGTACGTGATTCCGCTGTCGATGCCCCAATAGTACTTGGAGGGCGCGGTATCCGTGATTGGGCTATCACGACAAGTCAGAGGTTTCCATCTCTCTTGCATCATCCTCCAGCGAAGTAGACATACACATATGTGATTTCTTCGGTCGTCCTGAACGGATCGACGCCACCTCAAACACGCCACAATTAGCATAGAACCGTATCGAATCGTAAAACGCCCAAACACACCCCACGTAATCCCTCCGTTGGAGGTAAAGTGAGAATTCATAGGTGCGAACAAAATACCGACCGAATGGGAAGAGATCGTCCCAGAGGTGAAGAGGTTGTCAGTTACGGTAGGAATAAGGGTTTCTGGACTCGCAGGTAGAGTGTCTTCAGAGGCAATCAAGAAAGTAACATGATGGATGTGAGGACGTCAGACGAACCGATAGTAAGGATTTGAGGGCCAAGTCTGGACGGTGATGCGGGGGTCAGTGAGTTTCAGATTTCCGGAAGACGTAACTAGATCCCACCCGAGAATGCCATCGACGCCTTTGAAACCGTGGGCCTGGGGTTCGTCATTATGAGCATGCACTGGAGAAGTGGCGAGAGGTCCTTGACTTACGGTGGAAGCGACACCTATGGACTGATTATTAATGACCAAACCTCGACCAAGAGTCACCGTATCGACGTGATGCGTTCCTTGTAAAGTTACCCAAGTTCTTCAAACACGACACCCACGTGAGGGGGAAGGCCCATACCTTTGAAGGAGCCTGACCCATAATTGACCTCCTACATCGAAGGTGAAGTCAAAAAATGACAGATGGGGTCGAGAAGTGGAAGGTAGATGTGTACGGACCAGTGCGTCTCCAGTATCGACACTTGTGGCCGTCGTGACGTAGCTTTGCCCCGCGCCAATCCAGGTGTTCGAGCTGCATGCAGAAGATCGTCAAAATCATGTCTTGGATATATGACCTTGGACTAGCCTTCCTGTGTCGAGAACAAGCGAATCTAGAAACCGAATTCCAATTAAGAGGAGGCCTCACAGTGGATGCGGACGATGATACACTCACACGAGGTCGGCGGACTCCCAACCCCAACCTGCGCAATGTATCTCACAGCTTCATTTTCCGCCATAGTTCCAATGACCGCTCTCCGGAATAATTCTGGCCGTTCAGGACGACGGGCTTTGAGGGTTCGGGCGCGGAAAAAGTCGTGTCGGTAGAGAGCGTGCCCGCTGGTGAGGTTGAGCCGGCGGGAGAGGGACAATCTGATTGGCGAGTCGGGGACGACAAGGGGGTTAGCAGTGGCCTGGGGCAACAGAAGTGTCATCAGAAGAAAGACGAATCCGACGGGGAGCGCGAAGAGCAATGAGGTCATGGTCGACGGTGATGCGGAAAATCTCGTCAGTGGAAGGTTTATGCGAGACTTCAGACGGATGAGGTCCGATGCAGAGAGCAAGCAGTTCAGTAATGCGGGTTGAAGTCAAGCGCGAGGTGGTGAGTGACATTGCACGTAAGGGTCGATGTGATCCGATCTGCAATATTGTCAGGACTTGCAGCACGCCAGAGGCAAGGGAGTGGAATGGAATGGAATGTATATTGATCGACTACGTTACATAGGTAACTCAGGTGATAAATCACCTCGCCGATTGCTCGCTGACCATTGGTACTGTAAGTAGCGGAAATGATGAAGCGAACAGTGAAGAGAAAACTGGTGAGTGGGCAGCTGCAGAGCACGGCAATATCCGAGTTCGGCTGTTAAGATAGGGCTAATATCATGTGCTGTGACATGACTGTGACTAGTAATTAGTGTCACATCCTCCACTGTACAGTAGATACTCTATATCTCTATAGCTTCATGCTCAATCCCTTTTCCAACATCTAACTCCTGCGCTGTCGGCATGAATACATATTCTGAAATGAAATCAGTATTATGCGCTCTGTTGCTTGAGCATTGTGTGGGTGTAGTGTGTCCAAAATAGGATTTCTTGCTAATGATTAGTGTTTTAAAGTCCAGTCCGGTCTCGTTTTTGACCCACAAAAAGGGAAGACCAAGGACTGGACTGGTCTCACTTTTTTGTGGACACCTCTGAAAACCAGACCAGACCAGGGAGAGACTGGTAGTGATGGACAAGGGTACACAAAACCCTCAGGGTTTTGGTGAAGGGTAAGGGAGGGTAAGGGTGAGGGTCAATGGCCCCCCTTCACGCCCAACAGCCCCTACACATGTCGACTCACACCCACTTGTGTTGACTCATGCCCAATGGCCCCCCCTCGTGTATAACGGTCCCCCTTCTCGCCCAACGGTCCGCCGTCCTGCCTAACGGCCCCTACTCGCGTCGACTCACGCCCAACGGCGTCGACTTGTGCCCAACAGCCCCCGCTTCGTACCCAATGGCCCCTACTCGCATTGACTCATGCCCACTCATGTCAACTCATGCCCAACGGCGTCCAATGGCCCCCCTTCATGCCCAATGGCCCCCACTTCGTGCCCAATGGTCCCCTGTTGCGCCTAACAACCCCCCTTCGCGCCCAACGGCATCCACTCATGCCCAACAGCCCCCCTTCGTGCCCAACGGCCCCACTCATGCCCTCTTGCCTAACGGCCCTCACCATTCCCTACCCTCCCATACTCGCCCACTGCCACCACCTACCCGTCCGCCAAATGGCGCGGGAGGTGAAGGCAGTGGCTAGAGAAGGGGAGGTGGGCTGGGAGGTCCACGACAGGGTGGGTATAGTACGCGAGAGCACTGGGACACAACATGACATGCATATGAGGAGCAAGGAGGGTCGCGTGTGCACCCCCACCAGGTCCGCGATGGCGCGCGGTGCACAGACAGGCTGCGTAGCACCAAGGGTGTCTACCCTTGTGTGTTGTCCCATGGGTATTCCGTACCCCCACATACCCTCAAAAGCCCTCACCCATAGGTGAGGGTTTTCCTTATCCTTGATGAGGGGGTACAGTTTTTTGAGGGTAGGGGTACGGATTTTTTACCTGCGGGTTACCCTGTCCATCACTAGAGACTGGTCTGGTCAGTCCGTTTATTCAGGTCTGATGAGACTGGACCAGTTCGAACTGGTGCAGACTCATAGTATGTACGCTATGAATGTGCTACTGGACAGCGAATGTGCACGTCGTCTTGTGTGCTTACCCCCTCCCCCCTGTCCCTGAATCTGGCCATCTGACGGTGTTGGGCGTGACTGGACATCATTGGGCGCGAGTGGATGCATTGGGCATGAGTGGGCCACCGTTGGGTGTCAGTGGACATGTTGGCCACAAGTGGATGTGTTGGGCGTGAGTCATGGGCAAAGAAAGGGTGTTGGCCGCGAGTCGATGCAAGGGGGGCCATTGAGAACGAGAGGGGGCCGTTGGGCTCAAAGACAGGGCATTTGGCATGAGAGGGAGCCGTTGGGCTTGAAGGGAAGGCATTGGGCATGAGTGGATGGTGTTTGGCATGAAAAGGGGCCATTGGGCATGAGACGACACCGTCAGGGGCTGGAGGGGGATGTTGGGCATCAGTGGGGGCCGTTGGGCACGAGTGGGAGCCATTGGGCTGGAAGGAATGGCTTTGGGCGTGAGTGAACAGCTAGAGGCAGCCATTGGGCACGACAGCGGGCTGTTGGGCACTAGAGGGGCCATTGGGCATGAGTGGTGGTCATTGGGTGGAGGTGGTGGCCAGATGAAGTGGAGGTGGGGGAAAAAGAAAAGTGTGGGAACCTTTCGCTGGCAGTCCACTTATGGTTTGAGTTTCGGTGATTGCCGATAGTGATGGACAGGGGTATCCCTGTTATGCGTAACAAACCGTTCCAAGGTTCGGGCAGAGTATGCAGGAAGATGGAAAGGCGAAGAGCAATGTGATTGCTAAATCTAAGGAATGTAGCTATGGTACATGAGGTTTATATAGTACTGACTATGAGCGGTAGCGAATGAGTCAGTAACTGCGGGAGGCAGTGCGCATGAGTAAGGCGACTGCGGAAGGCTATGCACTAATGAGTAAGCTGACTGCGGAATGAGTCAGACAGCTGCGGAAAGCGAGTCAGCGCGGGAGCGAAGTATACTAAAGGAAATAAAGTATAATACAATATGTGTAAGCGGGGGCCGATGAGTAAAAGTGAAAAAGTAAGCGTATACGTCCGTAGTCGTTAGTCCGTAACATGTTCCCCTCCTCAAGGTCTGTGTCCTCACAGACTACCTACTCCCATCCATCGTTGCCATTTGGATCGGCCCAGGCAGGGTCAACTCGGTTACCCCAATCCTTTATCAGTTCATCGTTTACCGCCATGGCAAACTCTAAACCTCGAACGGCGAGGCGAAGGCGTTGATTCTCGACAGCAAGGGTGTTGGTATAGTTTTTGAGGATGAGCTTCTCCTCAGCGGTGGGGGCGGTTGGTAAATCGGAGAGGGTATGAAGGCGGATATGCATCTGCTGGTGGAGGATGTCGGCGACGGAGGTTTCGAGCGCATGGATCTGGTCGCGCATGGAGAGCGCTTCTCCGATGAGGGTGGTGATGGTGGGGTTGATATCAGAAGCATCGGTGGAGGCGGCGGTGATGTTGGACATGGCGGAAATGATATTCGAAAGGTATAAGAAGAACAGCGTGTTGGGCGAGAAGAGTTGGAGCGGGGAACTCGATGTGACAGAAGTTGATGTGGAAAATGGTTCTCAAAGTTTGTTCTTTTATCGTGGACGCGATGGATTTTGCCGATGAAAATCTCGGATCAAGTCTTGAGGTGTCTTCCAACACAAGTTCTCCCTTCCAAGGATGCAGGCCGTAGTTGAGATAGAATGGTGTGTACTTTGTCGCCTGATGTTCTTTGTCATTGTACTGGAATTCTGCGATTGCGATCCATTCCGCCCAATCATCTTGTAGATGGTTGACAAAGTTTCGTAAGAACACCTCGGTTTCCTGATGTGATCGTTCGGCTTGTCCATCAGTTTGTGGATGGTACACAGTGGACAGGTTTCTCTTGATTCCCAACATGCGGCAAAGTATTTCCATGAACTTCGCGGCGAACTGTGGTCCTCTGTCGCTAATGATCTTCTTAGGGATCCCATGAAGCTTCCATATCTGGTCCTGATAGATCTTGGCTAATCCTTCAGCCGATAGTTCCACGGTTGTTGGGATGAGATGAAGCATCTTTGAATGTCTGTCCGTGATGACCAGAATTGCGTTCTTCCCATCAGATTCTGGTATCGGTCCCACGACGTCAATCCCTATGTCTTCCCATGGTTTAGGGTGTAGAGGGGCGTGTCTCCTTTGGCGGCTGATCTTGTTACGTTGACAGGTGTCACATCCTTTCACATACTTCTTTACGTCATGTAGGATGGTGGGCCACCAGTAGGTGCGAGTGAGGAGTTCATGTGTTCGATATTGTCCTGGATGTCCTGCCACTGGTGCGTCGTGCGCTTCAAACATCAGTTCTTGGCGCAATTGTGGGTCTGGTGGAACATAGACTCGTTCTCCTGCGTAGGTGATGCCATTTTCCTGCTGGTACCAGTGAGGATTCTTCTTCAGACCCTGGGCTACTTCTGTCTCCATGCGATTCGAGGCCTTGATGCGTGCGATCCATGGGTTTTCGATGGTTGTGATGTTCCCGATTTTGATGGAATCAGATGTTTCACCCCCTTCAAAGAATTGTTCCTCCGTGAACATCTCCATTTGTATCACATCTTCTGATTCCAATCGTTTCAAAAATAGCCCCTCCTTGAGCATTTGGTCGCTGTCCTGCGGCTCGAGTTCCGTCTCATACCAGGGTAAACGTGACAGGATGTCTGCTTTCACGTTTGTCTTCCCAGGTACATGTCGCAATTCGAAGTCATAGTCTTGTAACTTCATCTTCCAGCGCCTCTGTCATTGGTTTAGGTCCTGAGGACGCCGGAAATACTCCAGGTTTTTGTGATCGGTTAAGATCTCAAAACGTTCCTTGGCTTCAAGTAGATAATGTCGCCAGTCCTTCAGTGCTTCCATGACTGCCAAGAGTTCCTTGTCATATATCTCGTAATTCTGTTCGGCCGCGGACATGGTCCGCGACAAGAACGCGATAGGATGCCACTTGTCGTCTTGTTTCTGTGAAAGTACCGCTCCAATCGCATAACCCGATGCATCGGTTTCGACCCTGAACTGTCCGTCCGGTTTGGGCAATGCCAAGACTGGTGCCGTCGTGATTGCCCGTATGAGACCTTCAAATGCTTCTTGCGCCGCTGGTCCCCACGTGAATGCTGTATTTCCCGTAAGTGTTGTGAGTGGTTTTGCGATGTTTGAGTATCCTTCAATGAAGCGTCGATAAAAATAGGCAAATCCCAGGAACCTCTGGACTTCCTTTTTTGATGTGGGTACTCGCCAGTTCCGGATTGTGTCCATCTTTTCAGTTTCCATCTCAACACGTCCTTCTCCAATGACATATCCCAATATGGGGCATTTCGTTACTTCCCAGAGACACTTCTTCTCCTTTAGGAACAGGTCATTGTCTGACAGAATCTGCAAGATCTCTTCGGTGTTCCGGGCGAGTTCTTCCTTGGTTTTACCAATAACCACTATGTCATCCATGTAAATCACACAGATGCGCTGACGGATCTGATCCCTGAATAGGCTGGCCATCATCCGAGAGAACGTTCCCGGGGAGTTGCAGAGACCGAAAAACATGACCAATGGTTCAAACAATCCTCGGCTGGTCAGGAAGGCGGCTTTCCATTCGTCACCCTTCTTAATCCGCACGTTATTGTATCCCCACATGATGTCCATTTTGTTGAAGTAGACTGCGTCCTTCAATACATCCAAGAGGTTGTTGATGCGTGGGAGTGGGAATTTGTCCTTAACCGTGAATTTATTGACCGTGCGATAATCCTGTACCAATCGTTTGGAACCGTCTTTCTTGTTAATGAAGAAGCAGGGTGATGCATAAGGGGATTTGGACGGTCGGATCTTTCCGGTTGCCAGGCCTTCATCGATGAATTCGTCCAGTTCTTCTTGCTCCTTTTGGGTCATAGGATACGTGTTTCCTCCTAGCTCCTTTGGTGCATCCGGTGTAAGTTCGATGCTGTGGTCCCATTCTCTTTCCTTTGGGATTTTGTCAAAGTTTTCTTTTTCAAAGAGATGGGCAAAACGTTCAACGTATGAGGGTCATTTGGTTGTGGGAGGTGGTGTGGGAGTAACTGCTTCCAATATGGGGTCTCCGGGCTTCCATTTCTGATCCGATTTCTTGGGCGCGTCCTTGTCTCGTACTTCCACCATGCGAACCCGATGTTTGCGACCATTAAGGTTAACCCTGAAATCCGAGTGTTTGGTTTGACATGTTGATGGGCACCGGTTGAATGTTACAGCGCCGGTCGTCCAATTGATTGTGGGGTTGTGGTGCACCAACCAGTCATGTCCCAAAAGCATGTCCGTTCTCCCAATGTCCAATACCATTGCTTCCATGGTTTCCTTGTGTGTTCCTAAGTCCAGCTTGACTTCGGCAAGTTTTTCTGCTTTCTGTTGTCGGTTCGGTGATCCATCCACATTTAGGATTGATATGGGCTTTATTCCATGTGTGGGAAGGTTCTGTTCGCGTACTATTCTGGGATGGATACATGTGCGTTCACATCCGCTATCAACCTCGGGTCGAATGGCCTTTGGTCCTCGTCGTGTTTTGATCTGAGCTTGCAGCTTGATCTCTCGTCGTTTCGGAGGTTTATCTCCCTTGACAATCTTAGTTGACGCAACGGCTCGCTTTGCAGGGATAACATAAGTTATATTGTCTGTAGCTGCACCAGGCAAGCGAGTTCGTTTAATGGATAAGGGTCGCGACTTAGCGTCGTTTAATCGGACCCTTCGGGAAAATCCTTCTCATCGGTCTCTATGGTGATGGTTTCATCATCATCGGTATCTCCATCAGACACCTTCCTAATCTTTCCAGAGTTCTTCTTCGGCTTGCGGCAGTTGCGCGCGATATGTCCTTCTTGGTCGCAGTTGAAACACTTACGACCATCTTTCTTCTTTGGGGCTTTGCAGTCTTTGGCAAGGTGACCAAAGCGCTGACAGTTGTAGCAACGGGCTACTCCTGCTTTGTCGATCTCCATGGCTTTGCCTTGACCACCATAAGTGGTACCCGATCCGGTGCGTGTGTCGCCACCCCCTCGGATGACTAATGCATGTCCCTCCATCTGTCGTCCCTTGTTTCGGATCTCCTTTGCGTAATCAGTGTACGTCTTGCCATCGCTAGCCACTTGTTCAGAAATTCTGCGGTTGACGTTCTTTTCCAGGATGTATTTCCCAGTTTCTTCGCCAAGGTTTGACAGCTTCAAGAGCTCTTCGAATTCGTCCAAGAATTCGTCGATGGTGCGTTTCTCCTGTTTCAGGACTTCGAGTCTCGCCTTGGCCGCTGCCGACTTGTTGGCAATAGAGAATCGCGTAGCGATGTCGTCTGAGAACCCTAACCAGGTGATGTTCTCGCCATCGGTGGCAAGGTCGTCTAACTTGTTGCTGGCCCAGTGTTTACCGGACCCTTCCATCATGCGGGATAACACCGCAAGAATCTTCTGATCGTCGGACAGGCCCTTCTGGAACCTGATGTATAATTTGGTGGCTTTCCACCACTCGTCGAAGGTGTGTCTGTCTTTGAACATCCCAGGATCTTTGATGATCTTGGATGTATCCATTGTTTGTACTGTCGGTGCTTCTGCCATGTCTAGAACCTGCGGAGTAGGAGAGGTGTCGGATTGTTGGGATGAAGATGGGGTTCGGGATACAGGTAGGGGTTGAAAATCAGTCCCTGTTCTAGGCGTCTGTTCGGTATCTGACTGCGTGGAGTCAAAAGTAAATTTGTCAGGGGACTCGTCGGCGGAATCGGTGGCAAAACGTTGGGGGTATTTCCTCTGTAGATCTCTAAGGAATCTCTGTTCCTGCGCGTCTGTTGGTCGCGAGAAGGGGTCAAGTCTCTCGTTTCGTGCCCAACGGTTGTACTCGGTCTGTTGCTCGTCGGTGGTGAAGTGGGCGTAGATCTGCTGCCTCGAGTAAGACGTGGTGATGCGGCTCTGGGACGTCTCGATGTGAGCGTCCTAATCAATCTTCTGATAACAGTTGTCTGGACACCGATAAACTCTCTGATCTCTGTGATCCGACCTGTCTGAGGTCCTTCTTGAACGCGAAAGCTTTCGAGTTCGTTCTGTTGGGCGTTGTAACGCGCGATCTGGTGTTGCCGAGCAAGATGGATGCTCTCTGCTATCTCGCCGTGGGGGCGATGCTCGTCGTTGTCTAGTTCTTCGTCAAGCACCTGCTGTAGGATGCGACGGATCTCCGATTCGATGTACTGCTGGATGAGTGTAAAATCGATACTGTCTCAAGGACTTAGCTCCTCCTGTCGGGCTTCTGGCGTGCTGAATGGGTTACTGGTGAAGTCTTCAAAGAAGCGCGACGTCTTGACTCGTCTGGTAGTTGCTCTCTTCGCTCTGGGCGAACCTAACGAGATTTAGCAACTTGTTATGCGTAACAAACCGTTCCAAGGTTCGGGCAGAGTATGCAGGAAGATGGAAAGGCGAAGAGCAAAGTGATTGCTAAATCTAAGGAATCTACTATAGTACAAGAGGTTTATATAGGTACTGACTATAGGCGGTAGCGGATGAGTCAGTAACTGCGGGAGGCAGTGCGCATGAGTAAGGCGACTGCGGAAGGCTATGCACTAATGAGTAAGCTGACTGCGGAATGAGTCAGACAGCTGTGGAAAGCGAGTCAGCGCGGGAGCGAAGTATACTAAAGGAAATAAAGTATAATACGATATGTGTAAGCGGGGGCCAATGAGTAAAAGTGAAAAAGTAAGCGTATACGTCCGTAGTCGTTAGTCCGTAACAATCCCGTGGGTAAAACAATCGTGCCCTTACCCTTACCCTCGAAAAACCATACCCCTTGCCAAGGGTAAGGAAACCCTCACCTCCGGGTGAGGGTTTTCGAGGGTATGTGGGGGTACAGAATACCTGCGGGATGGCACCCAAGGGTGACACCCCTTGGTGCTACGCGTCCTGCCTGCGTGCCATTGCAGACCTCCGCGTGTTCATGGGGGTGCATGCGTGACCCCCCTCACTCCTCACATGCGCATCGCATCATGTCCCAGTGCCCTCATGTACTGCATCCATCCAGTCGTGACCTCCCAGCCCACCTCCCCCTCTCTGGCCACTACCTTCGCCTCCCACACCATTTGGCGGACAGGTAGGTGGTGGCAGTGGGCAAGTATAGGATGGTGGGCAGTGGTTGGGCATGAGTTGACACCGTTGGGCATGAGTTGAGGTTGTTAGGCGTGAGTTGAGGTTGTTGGGTGTGAGTGGTGGCAGTTGGGCGCAAAGGGGGGCCATTGGGCATACAGAGAAAGGTTGTTATGCAAAAGTGGCGGCAGTTCGGCACGAGTCAACGCTGTTGGGCATGAGTGAAGGCTTGGGCATGAGTATCGGCTGTTGGGTGTGAAGGGAGGTCATTCGTAGTGTTTGAGGGTTCAGTTCGGTTCGGTTTTTTGCCCCAAAAATGGGTGGACTGAGACTGGACCAGTCTTTCAATCACTCAGAAATACGATAGACCAAGACTGAACTGGGGGGAACCGGTCTCGGCATGTCATTTTGCTTGGACCGGACCAGTCCAAACTGGTCTAGACCAGTCGTAACTACAGTAATACACTAATAATCTAAAAACATGTGTTGGGCGCGAGACGATGCTGTTGGACGCGAGTGGGGGGGCCGTTGGGCATGAGTTGAGGCTGTCACAAAATAAATACATAGAAAGTGACATATGATGCTATAATACTTAATTGATATTGTGCACAAACTGTGTTGCTTCTGTGTAAGACATGTAGGCAGATGTCCGATGTTTTTTGTAAGTGTGTTTACATTTATTTGACACATTTGATGCATGTCCAAATGAGGGCAGGCGCAGGCTCTTTGCCCTTGTTTGCTTTTCTGGGCCAAACCCTTTGCCCAGTTCGCCATCTGACTCTGATGCCCAGCCCTCTCATGCCCAACTGCCCTTTCTTGTGCCCAATGGACCTCTCTCATGCCCAACGGCCCTCTTTCTTGTCCAACGGCCCCCATTGGTGCCCAACAGCCTCAAGTCATGCCTAATGCTGTCCATTCATGCCCAATGGCTTCGACCCATGCCCAATGCCCACCACTCAAGCCCAACGGCCCTCTCTTGTCCCCAACGGCCCCCACTGGTGCCCAACAGCCTCGACTCATGCCTAACACCCTCCCTTCACACCCAACAGCCTCGACTTGTGTTATGCTTAACAAACCGTTCCAAGGTTTGGGCAGAGTATGCAGGAAGTGGAAAGGCAAAGAGCAATGTGATTGCTAAATCTAAGGAATCTAACTATGCTACAGAGGGTTTATATAGGTACTGACTATAGGCGATAGCAGATGAGTCAGTACTGCGGAAGGCAGTGCACATGAGTCAGTACTGCGAAAGGCAGTGCACATGAGTAAGGTGACTGCGGAAAGCGAGTCAGCATGGGAGTGAAGTATACTAAAGGGGATGACAAAGTAAGATAGTGAGTCAGACTGGGAATCGAAGGTTGCGAAAGTAGACATTAGACATAGTAAGTTCATAAGAGGGCGCCGTGTTTGGATGATAGGTAAAAGATATGATGTGGTCCTCATACCATAGAGTCCATAACATGTTCCCCTCCTCAAGCTCTGTGTCCTCACAGAGTCACTGTCCCCATCCCTCATTGTTGGAATACGTCGATTTTCAATGATGAGGGTGCTGGTGTAATTCCAAGAATTTGTTTCTCCTCGGGACTTGCGGTGACGGGGAGGTTGGACAGTGAGTGAAGCCGGATATGCATCTGGCGATGAAGGAGATTGGCGAGGGAAGTTTCAAGGGCATGGATTTGGTCTCTCATGGAGAGTGCTTCATTCATGAGGGCGGCAATGGCGGGGTTGATGTCGGCAGTGGAAGTGGAGGTAGCGAAGTCTTTGGAAGATCAAGAAGGTACGCGCTAGCTCCTTTCTTCTCTAGGACTTTGAATGGTCCATGTTGGAGTGCATCAAGTTTCTTTGAGGGGCGATCGGTCCTGATGTTAGTCCCTTCTAGCCACACCTTATCTCCAATGCGGTAGTTGTTGAGGTGACGCTAAGTCAAACGACGTCGCGAGCCCAAACTTAGGAACTTAGAGTGAGGAATGTGGAAAGATGAAGAAGGGGCTGTATTGCCAAGAGACCCAGCAGGAATCTCAAGAGAACAAGCTATCAAATACAAGTAAAAGTACCCTACTTATATATGTAAATACCATGAGGCTGCATTGAGGCAGCGTCATGCTGCGCGACTTCGGATCCTTCGGATCCTGCTGCATTATAATGATAAGATGTCCTTGTGTACGATACAATGTAGATAAGATATAAGATCGAGATAAGATAAGATAAAGTGAAAAAGTGAAAATACAATCATAACAATACCCCCTTTCTAGATCTCGACTTCCAGGCGAGATATGATGTCGTCCGGGGTGTCCGTGAAATTCTCATATGGTTTAAGTTTTAATCCTTCAAAGATGTTTGCGTGTAAGCACGGGGGTGCATTCAGGTTTAATTTAAAGAAGTCCTCCACCGCTTCCTTGGCATGTTCTAGGTGATCCTCGGGTTCCCAGATGTTGTGGTCCAGAGTCAGACCTTCCCATTGCACTAAATATTCCAGCTTTCCTCTCTTCAACCTTGAGTCAATAACTTTCGCAACATCGTACTCCTCTTCGCCATTGATAACTATCGGGTTTGGTGCCTGCACCCTTTGTGATCTAAATAGTGGTTCCTTAAATAATTGGACCTGTGATACATTGATAACTGGGTGGATTTTCCACGACTTTGGCAATTTAAGTTCCACAGCATGTGACGAAATGATTTTGGTTATGATATAGGGTCCAATCCATCGCTCGGCAAGTTTCTTTAAGGGTCGGTTCAACTTCAGGTCTCTAGTCAATAACCAAACATTGTCGCCAACTTTGTAAACTGGTGCATCATCCCGTTTCAGGTTCGCATACCATTCCATCTCTTCTCGTGCTTTTACCAGCGCCGTTTCTGCCTCCTCATGAATCTTCTTCATTCGCTTTGTGAATTCTTTTGCTGGTTCTGACTTCTCTGCCCTCTGAGGTTCTATGCCCATCCTCGGGTTGAATCCATAGTTTACATAGAATGGTGAAAACTGAGTTGCTGTGTGTATCTTATTATTGTAGGCGAACTCCGTGCTTGCCATCCATTCGGGCCAATCTGTTTGCCGGTGGGAAATAAATGATCTTAGATACTGTTCCAACTCCTGTTTGATCCGTTCCGCTTGTCCGTCTGTTTGTGGATGGTATGTCATTGATAATTTAGTGCTCTTGGGCATGACTCGACGCTGTTGGGCATGAAAGGGGGCCGTTGGGCACATGTCATGGCAGGTGCGCAGTGCCGTACAGCGCAAAGGGAGGCCGTTGCACGCGAAGGAAGGGTGCTGGGTGTGAGTCAACGGCATTGGCGATGCGAGGCGGCCATTGGGCACGAGGATTGGGCAAGCAAGCTGGTTGTTGGGCATTAGAGGGGCCGTGGGGCACTAGTCGGGGCAGTTGGGCAAGAGGGGCAGCCGTTGGGGACACGAGGCAGCTGTTGGGCGTCAAAGGTGGCCGTTGTGCATGGGTTGATGGTGTTGAGGGCAAAGGGACGGTGTTGGGGGCAAAGGGACGGCGTGGCATGGGTCAATGGCAGTGGGCACAAGTTGGGACCGTTGGGCATGAAAGGCGGCCATTGGGTGTGGGTCGACAGTGTTGGGGGCGAAGGGATGGCATTGGGGGCGAAAGGATGGTGTTGGGCATGGTTGACGCGTTGAGGGCAAAGGGATGCCGTTGGGCATGAATGGAGGCCGTTGGGCATGAGTTGGGACTGTTGGACACAAAGGGACGCTGTTGGGCGCAAAGGGATGCCATTGGGCGCAAAAGGATGCCATTGGGCATGAAAGGTGGCTGTTGGGTGGAAGAGAGGGCCATTGGGCATGAGTGGTGGCCGTTATGCGTGAGTAGTGGCTGTTGGGCAGATGTGGTGGCCGGGTGGAGTGGTGGTGGGGGATAAAAAAAGGGTGGGAAGGTTTTGCTGGCAGTTATGGTTCGACTTTTGGTGATTGCTGAGCCATGCACATTGTTGAAAATTGTGCCCTCAATGCCCAAACCGTGGCACCAAAACCCACAAAAATAATTCTTACCTTATGTAGACATATCTAGAAACTCATAGGAAGTATATATAGAGTTATATACATGAGCTATGGATAGTAGAAAGTTGGTGCTCCAAATTGATGCATCAAAACACAATGTAAATCGTGATGAACAGTGTGGCATGGTGTTTTCAAACACAAAAAACAACATTTTCTAGCTTCCTCCTTTGCACAACATTTGTACTCTAAATATACTATACATATGCTATTGAAACAGTGTATGTAAACCTATTCAGACCCTTCAAATGAAATTAAAGGACTTGATGAGGTGAATATGAGCAAAATAGGTCGAAAATTTGACCAAATTTTTTTTTGTTTCAGCTTTGGATTCTCCTCATTCAGGGGATCTCACAGCACATTTGTTTTCAAATTTGGCTCATTCATTAGGGAGATATAACACTTTTACTGAAATCTGCACATTTCCTTATTTCTATCTTATCTGGACTTCTAAAAATTATACAAAGTGCTTCAGAAGGTGTATACATATCTATTTATAAGTTCTATCTCTTCAAACTATTATTGGACCATGAGGAAGGCACTGCGCGCGCCTGTGCGATGCATTTTGCACATTGTTTACTATTATTTGGTGTAGAGCATGGCACCTCTATGACTTAAAATCCATGGCATCATTCCATAAAATCAACACATATTTATTGACATATGATACTCTGCTACATAATTGATATAGTTTGTAAGCTGACTTGCTCCTGTGTAGCCATATTAAGGAGAAATGCGATGTTTTTTGAGTTTGTTTATATATATTTGACACATTTGATGCACGCGTGATGTGTGTCATCCAACGTCGAAACGATGCATCCACCCATTGCTGACTCTGCAATGAGGGGCACAGATCTGAAAAGGCCAGAATATATTTATAGATTTTATTTATAATCTGTCTACTTGTGATCGAGGCAGGAGGGAGCACACTTTATTTTTATTTTTATTTTATCTTTGGCGGAGTCGGCCCTCCAGTTTTTCCGGGTGTATTACCGCCGGGCCGGGCACCAACTGGAGTCTCGGGCTTTGGGATGTGTAAAGCGAGCTGAGGTATGCAATTTTTTTTTTTTTTAAAACCTCAATTTATATACCGGCGCCCGATCGCAGTCTGGTCTGTACTAGGTACAAGGGGTAACCACTACTGCTGAGCAGGGACTGCGGTATGAGTAGTATGGTAGAGTAAGGCCCTCTGGGGACGGCCTATGTGCGTATCCGATAAGTAAAGGATAGAGATGGACACTGAAACATCCGTGAAAGGATATTGAGACAGCGTGTTGTAGGTGATGTGTTGTATATAGAAAAGTAGGACAAAACAAAAACCAGAAAGAGAGACGTACGGGGGTGCTAGCCCATTCCTTATACGTGAAAGAAAGAAAAGACGGAAGGGGACGAGAACATTTGCCACGTAATCGTTGGGATCCCATCGGCGGCCCATCAGATCAGCGGGAGCGTGACCTTGGACAGGCCAGATGAGCGGAAGAGAAGGGGAACAGAGGGGGTGGGTTGAGGCGCAGTCTTAGGGTTGGAGTTCTTCAAGAACGCAGGGAGGTAGGAGGGCTGTGGTTGCGGCAATCCCAGCGGGGGTCCCATGTAGGGGAAGAAAGGGGGAGAGGGAGGGCATGGAGAGCGCATCCTGGGGGGGAAAGGTGGAAGCAAAGGGGAGAAAGCCTTCCGGAGAGGGGGAGGTGGGCCGCCGCATTTGGGGGCTCAGGACTCAAGGGTCTTGAAGAGCAGGGGACAGGTGCCGGTTTGGATGGCAGGGGGTGGGGTGATCTGGGTGGAGACTGACAATGTCTCTTGCCAGAGGGAGGGGGTCGCCATTCATGAGTTGACAGAGGAGCCACTGAGGCCCTTTCAGGACAGGAACAGGGAGGGGAGAGGGGGCATGAGAGGATGCAGGGGAAGTGGAGGCCACAGAGGCGTAGGAGCATGTGGGAGATGAAGGCGCCGGGGGAGGCGCTAGAGGTGTGGGTGTTCGTGGGTCTAGGGCTGAGGCCTGGACTGCCACAGAAGCGCAAGCACGAGGTGGCGCCTGGGAAGGCACAGAAAAAGGGTGGGCACTTGTAGCGGGTCTGGACCAGAGGTCTGGGCTGCTGCAGAGGCGTGGGGGACATGAGGCGTTTGCGAGGAACGTGCCTTGTGCGTGGGAGGGAGAGTCTGCATCGAGCAGGACTGGCGGGCAGCTGGTGCTGGTGAGGGAGGGGGTGGTGAGGGCGTCTGGGTGGATGAGTTCACCAACTGTTGGTGTTCTGTGTAATGGTCAATCCATGACGAGAAGTACTTTAGACGGTTTCGGAATGTTGGGGACAGTTCAGAAAAGGTGAAAGGGGACTCGCAAAAGTAGTATTTCATAGTGTCCATGCAGAATAAACATTCGAGATCGCCGAGGAAATCAGTGTGTTCTATGTTGGCAAAAACAGGGCAAACCAAGTATTTGTGGAGAGGATGATTATCTGGGAGAAGATCATTGTTACGGGGGGGAGCACCAGGAATGGGCACACTAGGTGCGTTCTGCTGCTTGGAAGGCTTCTTGCGTTCAATTCTTGCAAATGGCACAAATTTTGCACTTTGCCATTTCATGATCTTGATTTCCATTCCTCGGATTGTTCCGTGGAAAATACCGGTTTAAACCGATCTGAACCAGTCTTTGGCCGGTCTTTCAAATTCTAAAGTTTTGAGTGAACCGAAGACCGGCCGTGATCCGAAACCTTAAAAACCGAGACCGTCACTGGTTCGGTCCTGTCTGGTCTTGGTCTGAAATCAACAAAGGTAAACTGGACCTTGAAACACTATCCATTCAGGCCAATTTGTTTGCTGATGGGAGATAAACAATCTTAGATATTGCTCCAACTCCTGGTTGATGTGTTCCGTCTGTCCGTCTGTCTGCAGGTGATATGCCGTTGATAATCTAGTTGTGATTCCCAATATTTTATTTAGTTCCTTCATAAATATTGCCGCAAATTGTGGTCCATGATCTGATGTTAACAATTCTGGAAGTCTGTGAAGTTTCCAGACTTCATCCCGATATAATTTAGCTAATCCTTCTGCTGAGACTTCATTGCGTGTTTTGATAAAGTGTGATTGCTTAGTGGATCTGCAAGCCACAACTAATACCGCATTGTACCCCTGAGCTTCTGGGAGTCCTACAATAAAATCTGCTGTAATGGTCCAGCATGTTCTGTGTTTGCTTTTAATTTACCAGCTAGCGGTTGAGGCACGTTCTTTGATCATTGGCATTTGTCGCAGCCCTTGACATAAGCTTTGACCATGTTTGTGATTCCGGGCCACCAATAATTACACGTAACTAATTCCAGGGTTTTCCGTTGACCCGAATGTCCAGTGACTGGATTATTGTGATGTAATTTAATGATTTCCACCCTGAATTCCTGATCCTTTGGAACATAAACCTTTCCTCTGTGCAACCATAAACCCTGCTCCTCATGCCATTGCTCCGCTCGTAATGTTTTTGTGTTTGTTTTCTTTAGTTCTTCCACCGCTTTGAGCACTTGCTCATCAAACTCTTTTGCATCCCTGATGTGTTTCAATAGTTTAGTTTCTTCTCCATCAATAAGTAGATGTTCCCGATCCATTGCATGCAAGTGGAAATATTTGGGTTTCAATAGTGTTACATCCTCATTGTCATTTTCTACCCCCTTTCTATGGTCGACTCTTCTTGAAAGAGCATCTGCCTTCTCCATTGAAGTTCCTGCGTTGTGTATTAATTTAAAGTTGAAATGTGTTAGATAGACGAGTGGAAAGCAGCATTTACGACCCCTGATGGAGCCTTTGAACCAACAGTCATGTTTTTCGGATTGAATAATTCCCCGAGCACGTTCCAGACCATGATGAACGATATCTTTAGGGACTTGATCGACCAGGGATATGTGGTTATTTATATCGATGATATATTGGTGGCAACAGAAGGAGAGGAAGGACACGACACCATAGTGGAGGAAGTTTTGAAAAGATTATGAGAAAACAATTTATTCTTGAAACCAGAGAAATGTTTCTTTGATAGAGATGAAATGGAGTTCTTGGGACTAATTATTGGGAAAGATGGAATTCAGATGGACCCTTCGAAAGTAGACACCATCAAACGATGGCCGACACCGACTAAGGTCAAGGAAGTACAATCATTCCTTGGACTCGCCAATTTCTATCAGAGATTCATCAAGGATTTCTCTAAAGTGGCCAGACTATTACATAAGTTAACAAGGAAGGACATGGTATGGAAATGGAGTACGGAACAGGAGGAAGCGTTTGATGTGCTAAAGAAATTATTTATGGAAGCACCCATATTGGTATCTCCTGATCCGGATTGGAAGTTAAGAGTAGAATCAGATGCATCGGACTTCGCCATGGGAGCGATTCTATCTATGGAATGTGAGGATGAGAAATGGAGGCCATGTGCCTTTCCATCTAAGGGATTGAACGACGTGGAACGAAATTACGACGTACACGATAAAGAAATGCTGGGCATAATTTGAGCACTGGAAGCATGGAGACACCACCTTGAAGGAGCCAAACATAAGGTCGAGATCTGGACCAATCATAAAAACCTCGAGTACTTCATGCAGGGTCAAAAGCTTAATCGCAGACAAGCATGTTGGGCATTGTATCTAACACGTTTCAACTTTAAATTAGTACACAAGGCAGGAACTTCAATGGGGAAGGCAGACGCTCTTTCAAGAAGAGTCGACCATAGAAAGGGGGTAGAAAATGACAATGAGGATGTAACACTATTGAAACCCAAATATTTCCACTTGCGTGCAATGGATCGGGAACATCTACTTATTGATGGAGAAGAAACTAAACTATTGAAACACATCAGGGATGCAAAAGAGTTTGATGAGCAAGTGCTCAAAGTGGTGGAAGAACTAAAGAAAACAAACACAAAAACATTACGAGCGGAGCAATGGCATGAGGAGCAGGGTTTATGGTTACACAGAGGAAAGGTTTATGTTCCAAAGGATCAGGAATTCATATTTTCACTTTTCACTTTACCTTATCTTATGTTGATCTTATCTTATCTACATTGTGTCATACATGAGGACATCTTATCAATATTGCACAGCATAATGCTGCCTCAACGCAGCCTCATGGTATTTACATATATAAGTAGGGTACTTTCACTTGTATTCGATAGCTTGTTCTCTTGAGATTCCCACTGGGTCTCTTGGCAATACAGCCCCTTCCTCATCTTTCCACCTTCCTCACTCTAAGTTCCTAAGTTTGGGCTCACGACGTCGTTTGACTTAGCGTTGCCTCAACACTTAGCATCATTTAGTCGGACCCTTTGGGAAAATCCTTCTTGTCAGCTTCTAAGATTGTGGTTTCATGATTCTCAGCATCTTCCTCAGACACCTTCCTAACCCTTCTGGAGTTCTTCTTTGGCTTGCAGCAGTTGCGCGCAATATGGCCTTCTTGGTCGCAGTTGAAACACTTGTGACCATCTTTCTTCTTTGGAGTGCTACAGTCTTTAGCCAGGTGACAGAAGCGTTGACAGTTGTAGCAACAGGCTACTCCTGCTTTGTCAATCTCCATGGCCTTGCCCTGACCACCATAAGTGGTACCCGATCCGGTGCGCATGTTGCCGCCACCTCGGATGACCAGTGCGTGTCCTTCCATCTGTTGTCCCTTGTTTTGGATCTCTTTTGCATACTCGGAGTATGTCTTGCCATCACTGGCCACTTGTTCAGAGATTCTGCGGTTGATGTTCTTCTCTAGGATGTATTTCCCAGTTTCTTTGCCAAGGTTTGACAGCTTCAAGAGCTCTTCAAATTCATCCAAGAATTCATCAATGGTGCATTTGGAGAATCGTGTGGCGATATCATCGGAGAAGCCTAGCCAGGTGATGTTCTCATTGTCAACACCAAGAGCATCTAACTTGTTACTGGCCCAGTGCCTGCCGGACCCTTCCATCATGCGGGATAGTACCGCAAGAATCTTCTGATCATCTGTGAGGCTCTTTTGGAACCTGATGTATGGTTTGGTGGCTTTCCACCACTCGTCAAAGGTGTGTCTGTCTTTGAACATCCCAGGATCCTTGATGATCTTGGATGTATCCATTGTTTGTACTGCCAGAGCTTCTGCCATGTCTAGAGTCTGCAGAGGAGAAGAGGGGTCAGGTTGTTGGGATGAAGATGGGGTTCGGGCTACAGATAAGGATTGAAAATGAGTCCCTGTTCTAGGCATCTGTTCGATATCTGACTGCGCGGAGTCAAAATAAATTCGTCAGGAGACTCGTTGGCGGAATTGGTGGCAAAATGCTCAGGGTATTTCCTTTGTAGATCTCTAAGGAATCTCTGTTCCTGCGCGTCTGTTGGTCGCGAGAAGGGGTCAAGTCTCTCGTTTCGTGCCCAACGGTTGTACTCGGTCTGTTGCTCGTTGGTGGTGAAGTGGGCGTAGATCTGCTGCTTCGAGTAAGACGTGGTGATGCGGCTCTGGGACGTCTCAATGTGAGCGTCCTAATCAATCTTCTGCTAACAGTTGTCTGGACACCGATAAACTCTCTGATCTCTGTGATCCGACCTGTCTGAGGTCCTCCTTGAATGCAAAAGCTTTCGAGTTTGTTCTGTTGGGCGTTGTAATGCGTGATCTGGTGTTGCCAAGCAAGATGGATGCTCTCTGCTATCTCGCCGTGGGGCGATGCTCATTGTTGTCTAGTTCTTCATCAAGCACCTGCTGTAGGATGCGATGGATCTCCAATTTGATGTACTGCTGGATGAGCATAAAATCGATACTGTCTCGAGGACTTAGCTCCTCCTGTCGGGCTTCTGGTGTGCTGAATGGGTTACTGGTGAAGTCTTCAAAGAAGCGCGACATCTTGACTCGTCTGGTAGTTGCTCTCTTCGCTCTGGGCGAACCTAATGAGATTTAGCAACTTGTTATACTTAACAAACTGTTCCAAGGTTCGGGCAGAGTATGCAGGAAGTGGAAAGGTGAGGAGCAATGTGATTGCTGAATCTAAGGAATCTAATTATGCTACAGAGGGTTTATATAGGTACTGACTATAGGCGATAGCAGATGAGTCAGTCAGTACTGCGGAAGGCAGTGCACATGAGTAAGGCGACTGCAGAAGGCTATGTACAGTGAGTAAGCTGACTGTGGAAAGCAAGTCAGCATGGGAGCGAAGTATACTAAAGGAATGACGAAGTAAGGTAGTGAGTCAGACTGGGAATCGAAGATTGCGAAAGTAGACATTAGACATAGTAAGTTCGTAAGAGGGCGCCATGTTCGGATGATAGGTAAAACATATGACGTGGTCCTCATACCATAGAGTCCATAACAACTCACATGCAACGGCCACCACTTGAGCCCAATGGCCCCCACTCACACTATCAAGAGAATCCATGCCATGTGGAAGACTGGAGATAAGACTTTGTCCAATGACACTTTTCCTCAAATCGGCACATTTGATTATTTCTATCATATCTGGACTTCTAAAAATTATACAAAGTGTGTCACGAGGTGAATACATATGTGTGCGATATTTTTGGGGATTTGTTTACATGTATTTGACATGTGTGATGCGTGTGTGTCGCGCATCATGCAACATTGAACCCACACATCCACCCATTACTGACTGTGCAATGAGGAGCACACATGCCGAAAAGCTCAGAATATATATATGGATTTTTATTCAATCAGTCATGAGCAGCACAAACTGGTCATAAGCATCAAAAATGGTAAAAAACCATTACATCAGCATGGATTAAAGGCTTGCTTTCACCAATGGCCTGTCGCTGGTTTGTCGCTGGTTTTTTGCCAGTTTTTTGCTGTGGTGTCTTTCGCTGGTCAATGATATGTCGATCTGTCATTAGCATTGTTATTTTAATTTGCAGTGTTGCTGGCCCTCAAGACTTGGTTTTGCCGGTGGCCCATTCATTCGCCGATGGTTTGTCGCCAGTTTGTCACTGGTCTTTTGCTGGTTTTTCACTGTAGCATTTTTCGCCGGTGAATGATATGCCAATCTGTCATTAGCATCATTTTTTTAATTTGCAGTGTCGCTGGCACTCAAGACTTGGTTTTGCCAGTGGCCCATCCATTCGCCGATGGCCTGTCGCCATGTCGCCGGTTCGTCGCCGGTCCTTCCCCAGTTTTTGGCCGTGGTGTCTTTTGCCGGTGAATTATTTGCTGATCTGTTGTATGTTGTCACCGGCGACATTTTTTCTTTGCCGGTGACATTATTATTTCGCCATTCGCCGTGGTAAATTCACTGGTGCTGTAGCGAATTCGCTGCTTCTGTAATTTACCATACACTGTATGTCTTTGCTGGACCATAAATTACAATACAATGTAGGTTGAGTATGTGACAGAGGTACTTATGATGCACTATTTAAGGCTCCCCCGCTTTTTGGGTCAGGACCCCCAGCGACAACACTAAAGGACCATCCAGTGGTTTCGACCAATTCAGAGAGGAGGGAGTCAAAGAACGGGCCAAGGTTAGTGATGCCTCTGTGAAGTATATGAGTTTAAATGAACCCCGAACACATTGTAGAACACACTCAGCGTAGTCTTGAGGAGTAGGATTGTGCTGGTCCTGAGGAGCTTTGTTCTCTTGGAGTGCCCTTAACTTGGCTTTGATGCTGTCCTGGTAATCTTCTGTTTCCGCAAGCCATGCCGTGTTGGTATGCCATTTGATCACTTCAAGGGTTTGTTTGCCAGTGATCTTATTTTCTCAAATTTCCTTGAGCACAGCCGGCTTGATGTGTTCATCATACACTTTATTTGAATAGTACTCGATTGCATGCCACCCATGCTGTCGGATCTTCAGAAGTGTGACCAAGGGCTTTTTGAGGTTCACAGCCTTGCGAGTGTTTTCCTTCATATGGTTAGGAAACCATTCAAAGAGTTGCTGTGAATGTGTTCAGTTAAACTCAGGGTTGTATAATACATTTTCTATCAGAATGTATTTTCTTGATGCTTGCTATTTTTTGGCTTTTTCTTCCTCACGTCGTTCATCAATTGAGGATTGTTCTGCAAGTTCGCCTAGGTCGGAATCATTGACATGGAGCAATTCAGGAAACTGTTGGTGTTGAAACTTTTCCCATCACGTAGATTAGATTAGATTAGATTACATCACGTGACCTTTACATATCTTCATTACATACTTGTTTGGTTGGTACAAACAGTAGTACGGTATATAAGACCAGGAAACTGTCAATACCAACAAGTTGTCTCTTGACTCTTAACCAGCTCCATCGCTCTCACCAGCCTCAACCGCTCTCACCAGCCTTACCCCCCTCCAAACCATGTAAGTGACTATAGCGGTATCGTAGAGTACTTCCACTGTAGCCGTGTTGCTCAGTACGCCTGTGGCTAGCGCCCAGGTGGAACTTCAACAGGTTATGGGCCCCGGATAGCAGAGGGACTTGGGAAACGCTGGCAACAGCGAGTACCTGCCCACTCTACCCTGGTTGGCAAAAGAACCGATCGAAAGATCTAGGTTCTGAGTCATACTTCTTCACATATGAACCTGGGAACGTCATTACGACAAGTACCTGTCATGAGGCGTCCCTAAGGGGATTGACCTAGTACACTCCATGTGGAAACGTTGATCGCACCTTGTACGTTTCTGACATATAAAGGGCTTTCCCGTGACCGCTATTCCTAAAGGGAATATGTCATAAGGAATCATTTAATTGTTTTCTTAAATCATATTCATAACACATCACTGATTGGAAACCCTCTTTTAGATTCATCTAAAATGTCTACCTCTCGTTCTGCCCTCGACACAATCACTGCCTTTGACGGCATCAACTACAGGAGCTGGGCCGAAAAAATGAAGTCTTACCTCCTCCATCAAGGAGTCTGGCGTCTTGTTTCTGGCGACATCCCCCGCCCTGTCATCGCTGACTTCACCACCACAGTCTCCACCCCTGGGGCCACTGCCGCTGCTCCCCCTGTGCTGGCTACCACGGTCGACCAGCCCGGCTTCCGCAAGGAAGAAAAAGCCTGGATCAGGGACGATGACGTAGCTCTTGGGGCGATACGCCTGAAGGTCTCCGAAGCGATCAGACGCCACATCAAGGACGCCACTTCCTCGAAAGACGCCTGGAAGTCATTAAAGGATGCCTACTCCAAGGTATCCCCGGCTGTCATCTTCGGCGACTTCAAGGCCGCCGCCACCTACAAGCTCTCTGGACGCGACCCCGTCCCCGAAATCGAACGCCTGGGGTCTCTTTTCGCTCGGCTCGCCGATTCGAACTTTGACGTCCCCGATCTGATGCAGGCAATGATCCTGGCAAATGCAATTCCCGACGCCTGGTCGTCACTCTCCACCGCCCTCTTCCAGGTCTATGACGCCGACGATTTCACCTACAAGGCCGTCGCCGAAAGCATCATATCAGAGTACCGGCGCAAGTATTCGATTGGGTCCACTCGTACGTCCAACGAGCAGGCCCGGAAAATCTCCGGGACAAAGCGCAAGGGGCAAGACCCCAAATGGGAAAGGCAACAAAAGCCGAGTACCTCGCAGAACGATGCTGACGAGCAGCCTAACTCGACCGACCACAGTACCGCTTCTGAAAAGAAGAAGGGAAAAGGACGATGGCGCAATCAGAAGAAAAACGCCAACACTGCGGACAACGCGTCCGACCATGTGGAAGAAACGGTTGAGTTCGTTGCTCCCGCCATCCACTTCCCTCCTCTTCCGACACCGTCCTTCACAACCATCACTGGTCGCGGGAAAACGACAAGTACCGCCCAGCCCAATTCCGCAAATATGCAGTCGCTCCTGCAGCGTATGAACCCCCCTCCGTCACAGTACACCGGGCTTCCTTCTGGAAAACCATCCGTGTGGAAAAAGAACGACCATGTCCGCAAACTCGCGCGCGGCATTGGTGCTCGCCCCTCAGGATCGAATCTTCGTATCCTAGACACCATCATTCCTGACATCGACGAAAGGCCGGCTAAACAGCGTCGCGTAGCCCCGTCGATAGAAGAATCACTGAAAATGATGGACATAGACCATCAAAGCGAGCGGATGGGGCCGGAACAATTCGAAGATGGGCTGATCGAACTTGACGGTTCGTCACATTCTTCTCTCAAACTTGACCAAATGGGAAATGCTAATAATCACGCACAGACGTTTGAATATATATTAGCTAGTACCGATGCAGGTAGTATAGATCTCTTTAGCGATGATCTGTACAAAAAATATACCAAACATTTTGCGTCCTGCACACACTGCAAAGAGAAAGAACGCGCTCAGTGGATCTTAGATTCCGGCGCATCATTACACTTTACCCATGAGTTCAAAGACTTCGCGTATTACAGGCCTCTCAAGGCTAAGCGATTTGTCCAAACAGCTGCAAAGGGAAAGAAACTGGAAATTCTCGGAGTTGGGGCCGTTCCAGTACGGCATACCCTGAATGGGGAAACTAAAACCCATCTCCTACGACCGGTATTTTATATTCCGGATATGGACACACGTCTATTGTCCCTAGGCGTCTTCCTTAACCATGGTTACAAAGTTGATGGAATGCGCGGAGAAATTAATATCTCTAAAGGGCTGAACAAAATACAGTTTTCGCCTCATTTCATCGGACAAACCATTTACTGGTTAGACACTGAAATACGCTATGACCAAATCCACGCGATCTCTAGCGAAATCACTGTTGAAACCTGGCATAAACGTCTTGGCCACCCAAATGACCAGGCGCTTAATAAAATTCCCACTAGTACCAAAGGAGTACCCAGGACGTTAGTACGTGAGAAATCACAGGAAAGCTGCACGGGGTGCCTCAAAGGGAAAATGCCGAATCAATCTTATCCTAACTCGATGACAAGGGCTGTCAAACCCTTTGATTTGATCCATTCGGATTTGAAGCAGATATCCACGGCATCGTACCATAAGTACAAATATTTCCTTACCTTTTTGGACGATTTTTCATCCCATGTCTGGGTCGTCTTGCTTAGGAAGAAGTCAGGCGCCATCACGGCGCTGAAACAATTCCTTGCGATGATCCAGAATCAATTTGCCGCTACCCCTAAAAAGTGGCGGGTTGATGGAGGTGGAGAATTTAACGAATACAAGGATGTACTTGCCGATCATGGAATTCTGATCGATGTCACGCTCCCATATCAGCACCAGCAGAATGGTAGAGCAGAAAGGATCAATCGAACACTATGGGAAAAATCTCAGGCATTGCGCTTCGATGCATGCTTACCGCCCATGTGGTGGGAATTCTGTTTGGAACACGCAGCATTTCTCTACAACAGAACCCCCATGCAGCGTCTTGAATGGAAAACCCCTCACTTCAGGGTAACCAATGAGATCCCCGACATGTCTAGCATCAGAGTCTTCGGATGCCAAGCATACGTATATATCCCAAAAGAAAAACGCAGAAACTCCCTGGAGTCAAGATCTCGATTGATGATTTATCTCGGATCAAAACCAGGGGTCAAAGGATACCGCTTCATGGATCCTGAGACCAACACGATTTTCATGGGTGGGAAAGCTATCTTTGATGAAAGCAAGTACCCTAGATGCCACATCGACCCTTTGCCAGAAAACCATCCAGAAATGGAAAACCCAGAGCCGGCTGATGAGTTTGAGGATCTCATCCCTGGCAGCAACGACGACGAAAGTCACAACGAAACACCTCATGACCCACTTCCCATTGAACAGGATCAACCTGAATCAGACAACGAATTGCCTGCCAGTGAGCCTGATGACGAACCGCGAGTACCCACTCCGGAACCCGAGCAAGTACCAGATCGACCGATCAGGGAACGACGAGTTCGGAAGATGCCAGGAAGCATCTATGGGGAAGACACTCCAGCGTCTGATCTTGAAAAATTAGATCGAAGACGGAGACTGGGCGGTCAAACGGCATGGATGAATGACCTCCTGATGGAGGCAATATCAGTCCAAGTTGGCATTGTCGACATGTCCCATAAAGACATATACCCTCTTCCAAATAAAGAAGACTGGTATGCGGCTGAACGTAAAGAGCTAGACATGCTCAAACGCCGCGGGGTGATCACGGAGTTAGTACCCCTGCCTGCAGGGAGGAAAGCTCTAAGGAACAAATGGGTTTACAACGAAAAGTCCGACGGGCGTCTGAAAGCGCGCCTCGTCGCAAAAGGCTTCTCACAGGTAGAAGGGATCGACTTTGATCAGATCTTCTCACCAGTCGTAAGATATGAAACCGTCCGGCTAATACTGGCATTGACAGCCCTTGAAGGGTGGTTCATGACTCTATTGGACGTCTCATCAGCCTTCCTCTATGGAACGCTCCGTGAAGTCATCTATATGCGACAGCCTGAGGGCTACATAGTAAAAGGGAAAGAACACCTCGTGTACCAACTATTCAAAGCTCTATATGGACTTAAGCAGGCCGCATTAGCCTGGTGGAGGGAACTTGATTCCTCCATGAAAAAGCTCGGCTTTGTCCGGCTTCACTCCGATGCGGGAGTATTCATTCACAAAAGTACCAACGGGGAAATTGTAATTGCCGTCATCTATGTCGACGACTCTGCTTTTCTCGGCACAAACCGGGAATATACGCTAGAAAAGAAGAAGGCCTTCATGGCAACATGGGAATGTAGGGACCTAGGTCACCTAGTGCCCGATGGGGAACCAAAGGAATTTCTCTCAATCCAAATAAGGCAACGTGGAAAGAGGATCTTCATTGATCAAGTACCTTACCTTGAGAAAATTCTGGCACGCATGGGGATGAGCGAATCTAATGCCACCCATACTCCACTCCCTACGGGCTACAAACCCATGGCGTCCGAAGATGAACCCAATGCGGAACTCCGATCTAAATACCAATCCGTCATCGGATCACTCCTATATCTGATGATTGGAACGAGGCCTGACATCTGCTTTGCTGTAATCAAAATGTCCCAATTTTCCGCAAATCCCACCAAACGCCATTTAGAAGTGGCTAGGGATATTTGCAGATATTTGAAGGCAACGAAAAATTACGCGATCATGTATGATGGGGACTCAGGGAAAGGGATCTATGCATTCACAGACTCCGACTGGGCGTCAGATGAAAACACGAGGAGGTCTACCACCGGCTTCTTTGTATCACTGGCGTCTGGAGCGATAACATGGGTATCATCGGCGCAAAAGACCATCGCCCTCTCTTCTACAGAAGCAGAGTATATGGCGCTATCAGATTGCAGTCGCGCAGCAACATGGCTGAGAAGCATGCTTGCCGAACTTGGAATGCAGATCGGATCAGTACCGATCTACGGAGATAACAATGGCTCCGTCTTCATCGCATCCAACCCTGTAACTGAGAAGCGATCCAAGCACATTGACGTGCGATTCCACTTCGTCAGAGAAAAAGTCTCCGAAGGAATTATTACGGTCGAATTTATCGAAGGAGTGAATAACCCTGCAGACCTTTTGACTAAGAATCTGGGGAAAATCCTCTTTTCCAAGTTTATCCCGTACTTCGGACTGATAAAGAACTAGGCGAAACAAAAGTACCTATATATATGTGGGAAAAAGTAAGATGTATTTAGAAGTATGTACTAAATATGGGGGGGTGTTGAAACTTTTCCCATCACGTAGATTAGATTAGATTAGATTACATCACGTGACCTTTACATATCTTCATTACATACTTGTTTGGTTGGTACAAACAGTAGTACGGTATATAAGACCAGGAAACTGTCAATACCAACAAGTTGTCTCTTGACTCTTAACCAGCTCCATCGCTCTCACCAGCCTCAACCGCTCTCACCAGCCTTACCCCCCTCCAAACCATGTAAGTGACTATAGCGGTATCGTAGAGTACTTCCACTGTAGCCGTGTTGCTCAGTACGCCTGTGGCTAGCGCCCAGGTGGAACTTCAACAGTTGGAACCACGCCGCTTCAACTGTTGCATGCCAACCTGGGAGCAACTTGGTTGCTTGGGCATCGCAGAACCCCTGCTGGTGAGACTTGAGGAACATGACTTGCTCAAGGGTGGTCCAGGATGGGGGCGCCATCAGTCTGTTTTTAGTTTACTTACCGAAAGTCTTTCCCAGTGCAAATTGAACTGGGGTCACATGGCCTGAGAGTGGCACATTCCGGCCAACTGTCAAAACAAGGGTTAATGCACACATACAAGACTTCATCTCTGTATTCTCTCCCTCTTTCATCCCCCCCACATGTCATGCATTCCCACCCCGCCTCTGAGGGACAGCCTCTCAAGCTGTTGGAGCTGCTCCACCTGAGTAGCTATGTTTTGTTCGTTAACACCATTTGAAGTTAGAGAGGGTAGAGTCTACAAGAACCAGTCCTGAAACCCCCTCGCACTGTTACTGCCATGTCGATCCACTGTTAAGTAGGTGAAACGTCGGAGCTTCATCGGAGTCCGTCGGAGGTCGGACGTAGGACTGAGACCGGAGCGGAACTCCGGAAATGCGGAGGAACGATGAAGGGGAGGGACGTGGCTTCAACGTATGTGTTGCGCCGCCGTTTGTTGGATAAGGTGTCCCAATTTCAGGAGGTCGGAGGAGAGGTCGGAGGTGCGGAGGTCCTCAGAGAGATCTCGGTGAGAGACACATTGACATGGAAGTGGTCGGACGACGTCAGAGTTGTGACTCGGACACAGTACTGAGCTCGTCGAAGGGTAATGATGGAGGAAGAGCAGTAGATGAGGATGTCGTCGGCGTATTGTACCACGGCGAGGATCTCTGGCATGAACGGGGAGTAAAGGAGTGAACTTTGTTGATATTCGAACTGAGGAACTACAGGTATGGTACGAGCTTATATATCTAAATGTGATTACTTTACAGAGATGTCAGAGTAGGTCCAGAGTTGTGGCATAAGTTGCCAGCGACGGTAACAAACACCGGAGATGTCGGTCAACGGACCATGCGGAAAAGGCGATGCATAAGTAAACAGGAATATGAATATGAAATGCATAAAGGCATGGAGTTATGAATGTGAAATGCATGATGGCAACGTGCGGAGATGCGGAGGTAATGGATGTCTGGAATATCGGAATTGATCGGAGATCATTGGAGCGGAATTGATCGGAATTGATCGGAGATCATTGGAGCGGAATTGATCGGAATTGATCGGAATTGATCAGAGATGATCGGAGGTTGTTGGAGCTAGAATGGTATATAACATCCACCCCATATTGCATCCTCGACAGCCTTTGCCCCATGCCACGTCACGAACACCGAACCAACATCATGCCCCCACCATCGAATAAGCTAAAAAAACCGAATAAGAAGAAAACTATGCCGACAATACCCGCGAACGACCCCAGTTCCCCACCCCCTGTCGATTCCACGTCCACGCCCGCCCCTGTCCCGATGACTCCACCGCCCTCTACAGCCAGATCCCCCAGCATCCCGATTTCGTGGTTGCCGACAATGCCAGACCTTTCATCGCTGAAAGCATTGTTCGCAGAGTCCGCGACCTGACTCCCTCCGAGCGATGAGCCGCCGGACCTCGTTCTACACCTGAACCATCCACAGCTCGAGGCCATGCTAGCAGAGCAGTATGAGCACGTGTTCAAGGAAGGCTGGAAGACTGGCTATGAGGAAGGAAGAGCAGCAGCCCCACCTCCTGCGACGATACCACACCAGACATCGACGCCCGCATCCCCTACCCCATCGCCATCGCCGTCCGCGCCCATGTCCCCATCACTGCCGACATCCACGACCCCACCCACATGTCCGTCCACGACTATGTCTGCATCCCCATTGTCGCCCTCGTCCCCATGTCCACCTGCGCCCACGCTTGCAAACCTGCTGCCGCACCTTCCTTTCCCATTACCCATCCGAATACCCGAACACGTCTTGGCCCCAGAGCTACATGCCGTCGTTGAGGAGCTAGCCCAGGACCACCCCATCCTTTATGACTATGTCCCAATGGTATGGCGCTTCGCGTCCGAGGAAGGACAACAATCTGGATACCTCGAAGGGTTCAAGGCTGGCAAAAAGACAGGATACTCTGCAGGAATTGAGAAAGGGACTGCCATGGGTTATCGAGAAGGATATGATGCTGGTGAAAGGTATGGAGTTATGAATGGAGGCTTCGACGACAACGAGCCCAAGGCATCCCTCACTACGACGGGAACTCAAACTGACCCAACCTCGACCTCGACAGTTTCAACACAAACCCCCACAGCCCCACCAACACGTCTCGACTGGGCAACTGATGCTGAGTCACCACCACCTTGCCCTTCTGCCCCACCTCTGCGTGACCTGTCCGTCCTCTGTTCCCCCTTGTCTGAACCATTTGCAACACTTCAACATTGTTCTCGTAGATGCAACATCAAGTCTCGCCCCTCACATATGTGCAATGAAGATCACCACCACACGTCTCCACAGCGTTCGCGTCACCGCCGCCATCGCCACCATGACTCACCTCAATCTCCACCAGACATGTTGGGTCTTGATCAGGCCTTGAAGGTTTTACGTGATGGTTTAGAGTCTCTTACAGTGTTTCTAGAGGCGACGAGGACGCCGCCATATAAAAAGGGGGGCACCTGGAGTAGGGCCTCTGGCCCGACTCCACATGATCACATGATGTAGACTACATAGCACGTTCTGCATGTTGTAGACAGACCATCAGCTATCGATATGTGCTGTTGCGCCTGCTTCCTCCTCTTGTCGAGCCTCGCTCCGAGCTTGCCTAGCCGCTCCCCACCTCTCCACTAAACATCTCCTTCCAAAGGATTGACCTCTTCACGCATGGACACCATTATTGACTTTGTATCTCACTGAGCTCTTGAGGCTCAAGGGACGTGGTCCCTCCAGCAACTACCATTCTTGTGCTGGCCGCGGAAAACGTGATGACATTCAGTACCAATGTGTGGATTGCATGGATGACCGAATGATATGTTTATCTTGCCTGAGCGAGTGTCACCGCACACTGGTGTTTCACAAACCACAGGTATGCCATCATATCCTCGAGTTTTTTTATCATATCTGACTGATTGACAGAAGTGGAATGGCATCTTTTTCAAGCATGTTTCCTTAAGCGACGCAGACCCCCACTTCTTCATCCAACTTGGACACCTGCCGGGCGAGCACTGCACCCTCTCCAAGCCAGCCCCTGGTGGAAAGCTGGTGATTTTGGACGTGAATGGGATTCACTCCATTCCTGTCTGATACTGTGGCTGTAGCCCAATCAAACACCACCGAGTCATCCAGCTTCTCCGCCATCGTCTCTTTCCTGCGACAGTCAGCAATCCCATGATGGCTGCGACATTCCGAGTACTTTGCCATTTCCAGATGATGAGTTATATGTCCAAAGTATCCGGTTGGGAATACTATCAAACCCTGGTATGGCTTATGGACAATACTGTTTCAATAACACTTCTGGTAAGTCTCGAGATTCTTTCTCTTATACTTCCACATTGAATACTCAAAATAGGACCGTCGGCAGGAATTTATGCAAATGGGCTGTGAATGGCGACACCTCCAGCTTCTCAAATGGGGTGGATGTGGCTACAAAAATGGCAGTGTCGAAATGACGAAAGAAGGTGAATGTGCTGTGCTATGCCCTGCACGTCCTCAACCGGAATCAATATCCCAGAGAATTGGCATGAGACCCCTAACAAAATGTGTGTTTCTTTTCGTTCCCCCCTCCGCTTTTCTCATATGAAGTGTAGGTGGCTGCAGAGCTTGTTCCTTGCGATGGATGCAAATTTCTGCACCCGGCACCTTAATGTTTTGTCAGACGTGAACGACCCAGGCCTGAACCACAGCTATGCCTACTTTGTTGAAAATAAGGGCTATTGTGAACACCTTGCCACCTATGATGTGACCTTCCAAGAGGATCTTTCAACATGCAGTAATTTCAATGCAATCAAGTCTGCGAGCATCCGAGGTGGGCAAGGCATAGCCACCAGCAGCCTGGCCTCGTGTTTCTGTAGCTGACATGACATGAGGTGGCCAACTGCTATCAGGGATCTTCAAAAAGGAGAGCTGGGGGCTCCATTAAACCATCATGTGGCTTGCCTTACTCAGGATCCCTCAGTTATATCAATATGGATTATGTGTTCCTCCGCAGCATGACAAACTTCAGTCACGAGGGTTTAGTGGGGCTTCCGATTGTGCTCTCCTATGACATCACCTGCCAATACTGGAAGAATCTTTTTGCCCAGATGAGCCAATACCCTCCCTCTCTCCATCTCAGCCAAGCACAGCAAGATGTTGTGTTCCTTGTCCCAAAGTTTCATCTGTCCACCCATTAGTTTTTGAAAGTCCAGTCCAGTCCGGTTTTTTGCCCAAAAAATTAAGAACCTAGAACCAAGACTGGTTGAGTGGTTTCCCCAAACAACTGAAACCAGGACTGGACTGGTCAAAGACTGGTGAACCAGTCTTTCCTTTCTCAAAAAGTAACCCAGGACTGGTTCGAACTGGTTTAAACTGGTTATTTTCCAATTTATTAAAACTGTTTCAAAATATCATCTATGACACATTTCAAAACATTTTATAGAAGCTTTGATGAAACAATCTATGTGAACCTATGACCAGTTTACATTTTTTGAGTCTCAAATCAAGACTGATGTCAAACCAGTCTTTTTTTTTTCCAAAAATTGAAGAACCTGAGACTGGTCAATCCTCAAAAATCTGAAACTTGAGACTGCAGTCCAGTCTCTCACCAGTCTTTATTAGTCTGGTTCTGGTCCAGTTCTAGGTCTTTGAGACTGGACTTCAAAACACTACCGCCCATGTCGTTTCTTGTTAGCTCAATTATTCATTCAACTACACACCACACTTTTTTTTTTGGTGTCAACAATTTATATACCGGTACCCTGAGGGCAGTCCGGTCGCCTACTACTACAAGTCAGCAGTAAAGACTTTTAATGTGCATGTGGGCTAGCACAGAAATGTCCAAAAAAATAGAAAAGACGGTACAGCGATAAGATGCAATCAAGGGACTACAGAGGAGAGCATACACCAAAAGTAACACGATATGTAGAGAGAGACGACATACATGTAGCTGGATACTCCTTGAGGGGAGTATGACTTTAAGCGTCCCCATGACCAGTTCACACCTCCCCATCATCACGGCCGCGGCCAGAGGCAGGAGCTTTCCGACGAGTACCGGTTTCCCCAGTCAAGGGACGTACATGGAGGTCGAGCCCAGATGGCTCGCCCCTTAAATATCGGGCCATGATCCAGCCCCGGTCAAAACGGTGCTGCCAAAACTGGCAGCGTGGAGAGTTGGCAGCGTGAGGTTTGCCGCAGTTCTTGCAATAAGTGTTGTGAGGACAAGGAGTCCCCTCAGCGGTGGGAGGAACAGGAGGGTTCACATCAGGGCGTCCCTTGCAGCAGGTGGCAAGAGAGCGATGGTTTTCTTCGCAGTGAGGACCCCTACAGATGGGGCAGAATACACGCGTGGAGTTGCAGAAGTTCGTGTTATGTCCCCATGAACAGCAGCGGGTGCAGAGAGGCATACCAATCTTCATGGAGGCCTTTCGGAAGAAGCAGACCGTCGTCCCCAAGTTTAGGGAGCGGTTGACGAATGTCTTCATCCGGGAGCCAGTTTGGGAGTCCCAGATGTTGAAATAGATGGTGCATGTGTCGGCGCGCCTGGAATCACAAACGATCCGGGGTGGAGCCGCAAGGCAAATGCTGTCTTTGAAGACAGAAGAGTGGAGGGCGCTTTCAGCATCCTTGGAGGTGATAGGTCTGTCACCGCGGTAAAATGGGACACCTACAAGTTTACAGAATGAGCGGGATGAAGGCACCTCGCAGCGGACTGTGGATCCTTCGGGAACGACGGAGCATACGAAGGTTTCCAACCTGGAGAGGTCGGAGGGGGAAGGGACGCTGGTTGTGGTGAGGCAGAGCCCACCGTAAGCCAGGCGGAAGGATTCGACCATGATTGAGCTCTGGAATGAGTCAACATGGCGAGAGATGCGTGTGGCCAGTGGGAGAAGGTCTACCGTAGTATCCTTCGCATCCACAACAACAACGATGGAGCGGCGTGAGGGGCCGTTGGATGTGTTGTAAGGGCGACGCCTAGCAACAGGAGGTGTGTTCCGCCCAGGTTGGGGGTTCACAGGGGGAGGAGGAGGCGGGGGGCCACTAGGTGCCTGAGCAGCACGAGGCGGCCTCTTGCGACCGGAGGGGGGAGGGCCAGGGGGGCCAGCAGGGGCACGGTTCGGTCCGGGGGGTTCCACGTCCAGGTCCATGGCACCACCACCTGTAGCAGCACCAGCAGCCAGAATAACCGGCGCCGCCGCAGGGGCAGTGGGGGGAGGAGGTCGAGGAGGAGGGGGTCAGGGGGCCGACGTGTCAGAGGAGGGGGAGGGGGAGGCAAAGCAGCCACAGCTTCCACCGGGGTGTAAAGGCCAATGTCGTTAAACTTCATCGCCATGTGTTGGTAGACAGGACCAAAAAGGTCCTTCGCACCTGGATTGTCATGAAAATGTTGGAGAGTCTCGGGTTTACTCACCCACTCTACCAGATAACCAAAGACCTGGGTGGCCGCTTCAATGTCGACGCTGTTGGGAACCGCCCCAGTGCCAGAGGAGTTATTCTGAATAAATTGATCCAGGCGTTCAACCACGGATCTTAGGAGGGGCGAGAGGGCAGTAACTCGCTCGAGAGAGGACAGAGGAGAAGGAGAGGGAGAGGGGGAGCCGGGGCTCGACCCCTGTCGGGCCTTCTTTCGGACTTGAGGGGACACACTTGCGGATGGCGGAGTGCGAGCACGAGCTTCAGCTTGGGAGCGAGCATTATGTTCAGCGAAGGTTTCATAGCACCAGTTGGTCATGCTAGAGAGAGCGGACGGCTCCTGGGGGAGTTCACTCCACATGGATTCGTCCTGTTGCGAAAGGCTGGGAGTTGGAGCATGAGAGGGAGCAGGTGCCCCCCCCCAACCCCCCCAACCTCTGGATCAGCCTGATCTCGATGCCATTGTATAAACGATGACAGGGAGGATGCCTGGAGAGTGTTTTGATACCGATCAGAGTGCTGGATGTCGCGCGATGTGGCGATAAAGCGAGGTGTTGGCTCCACTGGTGGCTGTGCACGTGGTGGTAGCGGATCAAGAAGCGCTTGAACTACACACCACACATTGGGCAAACGGATGGGGAAGCTCCAGAGCGGGGCTGGGCAGCGATCAACGCACTCGCTCTGAGTACAAAGGAAATGGGCCCTGGTTCCCGTCGCGACACCCTCGATGACCATTTTGGAGACCAAAATTGGCGGAAGACTCTTGATCTCAGTATGTTCTGTCTTACCTGTCATATTCTTTTACTGACAAACTTGTATCCCCCTTAGCATCCCACTTGAAAGCCAAATTAAAGCATGCCATGAACGAGGCCAAGAAACACCCAGACACTTTTAAGGACATGACACAGTCAATTGATAAAGACTCGCTCTGCATCTGGTCAAAAATGGTGGAGATGTGGGAGCATAATCATCATGCAGCCAATCCATATGCCCCGACTGTTTCACATAAGTCGGATGATTCCATCACTCCTTCTTGAGCTTGTTGATGACATTTCATCAGGAATAGCATTAACAATTAGCAAGGTCCGACTACAGATAGCAGAAGAAGACCATACACATTCCATAGATGACCCTGCCATCCTCCATCGCGATGTTACACCTGCAAAATTAATATTCAAGGGCCTAGAACTCGAGGGAAGCCAGTTAGTAGATCTGAGATGCTCCTCCTTTCACGACGGCTCATTCTTTCTCCAGGTGCAAACTCTGAGCAGATAGTCTTGCTCTATCCACCAATCCTATGGATATACAATCAGCAAACATTATTGACCACAGGAATGCCTTACGGAGGAGAATTGTGGCATGGACAGCCATTCAGCACCTATACATGCCCGCTGTTGCATGTTTACAAATGCAGGCCCAGGAAGCTGGAGGTACTGTTCTGCACCCTTACGACGTGCCCCTCTACCTCCCCTCCATCATTACAGGTAAATTAGCCTGCGATCAGTCTCTTCTAGAATACAAGTGGAGTTTACGTCAAGCTCATGCTCTCAATGTGCTTGCTTCTTTCTGGCAGCATCTTCTTTGCTGATCGCACCTTTGTGTCACATAGCGTGTTTCTCAACATCAGAAAACATCGGATGAGTCGGAGCGGAGTAGCAGATGAGCAGATGCAACAGATGCAACGTCTGGCGGAAAGGACCTGGCTTCAACTTGTATGTTGTGTCCCACTCTTTGACGTGGTCCTCAATTTTTGATTGGCAGATGTTGGATGAGTGGAAGTGCGGGAGAGCAGAGGTGACGGAGAGAAGGCTCAAAGGCAAGGAGAGGCTGGTGCGAATGAGGTGTAATGTATGATATTTGAACTGAGGTTCTACAACAGGTTTGGTACACTATTTATAGTAAACTAGAATGGTCAGTATTACTATAAGTGATGTGCAGATATCGGAGTTTACCATCAGAACATTCAGAGTACGGAGAGTAGCAAATGAAAAGTGAACAACATACAGTGCCTCACAAAACTGATTCAATGTTTGCTACTTTGTGAATATCTTCAAAATAACTTTGCAAATAATGCCAATCAAAAGAAGGTATTGGTACCTGGTTAAAAGCCCTGCTTCAGGACTCTCGGAATCTGCAATAATTATGTAATTCCCATAAAAGATGATCAATATATGATTGAATTACTCCAGGGACTCATTGAATCAGTTTTGTGAGTATGTACAATAAATACAGTATTTTATACTTTAGTACTTGGTATTACCCCCCTTAGCTTTGATTACTGCCTCTACCCTTCTTGGCATACTTTCTATCAGGTTTTGACACACTTCTGGCTCTATATTATTCCACACCTCTGCTGCTCTGTCCCAAATCTCCCAGACTCCCTTGGGTGGTGTTGGATATTCATTCAACTTCCTTTTAATATGAACCCAGAGGTGTTCAATAGGATTGAGGTCTGGGGACTGTGCAGGCCAATCCAGCAAAGCAATATTCTTGCTGTCCATCCATTTTTTGGCCTTCTTGGAGGTGTGCTTGGGGTCATTGTCCTGCTGAAAAATATTCAGAGATTCCACTCTCCTCCATGCTGGGCAGCAAATTGTCCTCCAAAATGGACACATACTGATCAGCATCCATCCTCCCCTCAACCTCTGCAAGTCTCCCCACACCTTCCCAACCCATACAACCCCAAACCATAATATTTCCTCCCCCAAACTTGACTGTGCCCTGAACCTCTCTTTCAATAAGCCCCTCACCCTTCTTTTTCCAGACCCATTCCTTGCCATCTGACCCAAACCTGTTGATTTTGGTCTCATCTGACCAAATGACCCTCTTCCAGTCCTCCACTGTCCATTTCCTGTGCTTCATAGCAAATGCCAACCACCTCTTCCCATGTATGGTCTTTAAGAAAGGTCTTTTCTTCTTTGTTACAGTCTTGAATTCATGTTTTCTGAGAACCCTTCTCACAGTTTCTGGGGAGACAGGATTGGAGATGACAGTGTTGATGTGTTTGGTAGTCTGCACAGCATTGGAGGCTCTCCCTGAGGTGATTTGTGAAAGTATGTTTCGTGTGTTGGTGGGAGAAAGCTTGGATGGACGACCACCAGAAGAGAGATTGCAATGAGGAAGAAGATTCTGAAGCACTCTGGAGTGGCT
The DNA here is from genome assembly GCA_963565915.1 of Entoloma clypeatum. NCBI lineage: Eukaryota > Fungi > Basidiomycota > Agaricomycetes > Agaricales > Entolomataceae > Entoloma > Entoloma clypeatum. Next base: position 3,832,239 of record OY751495.1, read on the forward strand.
GACACCCAGGTTAGAGGCAATATGATGAGTGGAGTGACCATTGGAGGCCAGAGAAAGAATGTTTTCCTTGTGGGAAGAGGAGATAGGGCGCATGATTAATTATGGAGGCTGTTGAGGTTGGATTCTTCTTATACAACTTTCCTTGACAACCCATCAGAGTTCTATTCAAGTTCCATCAGTAAGTCATGACAACTGGTTACCATACAACCAGTGAAGCATTTGATTCTGATAATTGCCATAGGTACTCACAAAACTGATTCAATGAGTTGCTGATTTAATTTAATCATATCTCCATGAATTCTGATCTAAATCATATGATTCCTTTATATTCTGAAAGCCCTGAAGTAGGGCTTTCAATTATATACCAAAGGTTTAATTCAATTGGTATTCTTTGCAGAGTTATCTTGAAGGTATTCAAAAAGCAACAAACATTGAATCAGTTTTGTGAGGCACTGTATGTCTACTTGTAAGTATGGTTGAGATGTTACATAGTAGAAGTATAATCAAATATAAATAGAATGTTATTGGAGCGGATGTTGGATCAGATAAATCATCAGAGTCGTCGGATAAGTGGGATGTGAATTGTATGGTTATGACACCTTGGTTGGACCATACACTCAATGTTCCTGGCCAACACCAAGGAACACAGTCCTGGAATACACTCAACAATTTATCATGTTCCATCACAGCAGATGCACAGAACTATCAGGCAGCACATAAGGCCCTTGAGCAACTCTCAGTCCCACCTCAAAAGGGCGACGAATGGGCCTGCATTTTCAAGGTATTGAAGGATGAGGACATGCATGGGCTTACAGTGGATGAGAATAACCCAGCGACAGCTAAAGGCGGCACAAGCATGAGGGGTGCAGATTTGACTGGGACTACTATGTTGGAATGACAAGCTGTCGCGAGCCTTCCATATCTGGACTCGGTGTGCAGCCACCTCCATAATTCATGCCACCATCATGCATTCCATTCTACATACCTCTTTTAGCTGTACCTTTATTGTACCACATGTTTCGAGACTCTCCTCTCATTTCCCTTTGTTTTTCGTTAAGGTAAATTTGCAAAACCTTATTTACTTATTATGGCATAGTTTTCGTCGCCTCCCCTCAGTCGTTTGACCCTGCTCTCGCATGCAAACACTGAGGTGAGATCTCTTACTTATTATTGAATACCTAGTACATTATATTCTAGGTGATTATAATCGTTTGACCCCGCTCTCATGTGCAAACACTGAGTACATTATATTCTAGAATTCTTACAGGTTATTGGGCCCCACATACCTCTGCATCGACCCTGCTGCATTCTCTCTCATTGTTCACCATGTCTTCCATCACCTCTGTAACTGCTACCTCACTTGCCGATACCCTCCCGTTGTCTATCCCAAAGCTTGATGCCCCTGGCGTGAACTGGGTAATCTTCTCGCTCCATTTCCAGGATGCTGTTGAAGCAAAAGGCTATGGGGGCCATTTTGATGGCAATGAACCCCGTCCTGTGCTGGCTGTTGTTGCCTCCCCTAATACCAACGAAGCTGCTGCCATGCTTCAGTGGGACAAGGATGAAAGGTCGGCAAAATTGTTACTTACCCAGAAGATCCCTGATTCTGCCCTGATGCGCATTCGAAACAAGAAGGTTGTTAAGGAATGATGGGACACAATTGTTGCTGAGTACACAGAAAAGGGTGCATTCACGCAAATGGACCTACGGACACGTTTTCTGGAGTTGAAGTGCCCTGAAAAGGGTAACGTTCAACAGTTCCTCAATGACCTGTGTGTCAAATGAAAAGAATTACATAGCAACCATAGGGGTGGACATAGATGAAAAAGATTACCGTTCCACAATTATTTCATCCCTTCCCTATTCCCTTGTGAATTTCACGTCGAACCAACTTGCGGCTGTGAAACTCTATTCTGCCACCAAAACTGTCACTCCCGATGCTCTAATCTCCCTGATCTCGGAGGAGTATGAGCGCCAGCAAACCCAGCATGCGCGTCGTAACAGCAGAAATGGAAAGAAAGTCCAAGGACCAGGACCGTAATGAGGCCCTCAGTGTCACATCCTCCGGAAAGTCCAACGGCAAGGGAAAATTTGAAAGAAAACCCCAAGGAGTATGCTGGAACTGTGGGGAGAAGGGGCATTTCAAAGACAAATGTCCCAAACCTGAAAAGAAGAACGACTCACCAAAGGGCGGTGTTGCAAACGCTGCGATTGGATCCAAATCAGAAGATGAAGGGGCCTTCTTTATGGAACCTAAATTTGACACCGATTCCAAATCCAAACTTGAGGCTGTGTCTGATTCTGATGAAGACAAATCGGACTATGGGGACCATGACAGCAATGGTGACTGGTTTTCTGAGGTTGGAAGTGACAGGGCTGACAGCGGCTGGGATACTGAGGAACTATCCAGGGTCGAAGGGAGCAAGTGCAGCTCGTTCGTTGATGTTGACCTGGACTCGGTTGTTGATGAGCCTGATGAGCTTGCTGTGCAAGTTGGCGTTGGCAATATTGACTTACCTTGTGCCAAAATCTATGATTCTGGCTGTTCCAAGCACCTCACACCATATTGTGATGCTCTTGACAACTTCATCGAGATTCCCTCCAAATCATTCCAGGCCACAAACAAACAAAGTATGTCAGCGGTTGGAATGGGTGCGATGAGGATCAACGTACCTAATGGCGCCGATACCTTGCAATTAAGACTTACCAAAGTCTTGTATTCCCCCGAAGTCAGCTACACACTCATATAAGTAGGACGACTTGATGAAAAGGGTTTTGAAATTACCTTTTCGGGTGGCAAATGCATGATCAAGGGTCCTGATGGGGAGAAAATTGGTGCTGTCCCCAAGACCAAGGGTCTGTACCGTGTGGCTCATGATGAGCCCAAAACGGCGAACACGGCCGAAGAAGTACTCACCCTGGATGTTACGGACTCTACGGTATGACGACCACGTCATATCTTTTACTTATCGGCCCGACTTGGCGCCCTCTTATGAACTTACTATGTCTAATGTCTACTTTTGCAACCTTCGATTCCCAGTCTGACTCATTACATTACTTCGTCATCCCCTTTAGTATACTTCGCTCCCGCGCTGACTCACTTTCCGCAGTCAGCTTACTCACTGTACATAGCCTTCCGCAGTCGCCTTACTCATGCGCACTGCCTTCCACAGTACTGACTCATCCACTACCGCCTATAGTCAGTACCTATATAAACCTCTTGTACTATAGTAGATTCCTTAGATTTAGCAATCACTTTGCTCTTCGCCTTTCCACTTTCCTGCATACTCTGCCCAAACCTTGGAACGGTTTGTTAAGCATAACAAGTTGCTAAATCTCGTTAGGTTCGCCCAGAGCGAAGAGAGCAACTACCAGATGAGTCAAGACGTCGCGCTTCTTTGAAGACTTCACCAGTAACCCATTCAGCACGCCAGAAGCCCGACAGGAGGAGCTAAGTCCTCGAGACAGTATCGATTTTACGCTTATCCAGCAGTACATCGAATCGGAGATCCGTCGCATCTTACAGCAGGTGCTTGACGAAGAACTAGATAACGACGAGCATTGCCCCCATGGCGAGATAGCAGAGAGCATCCATCTTGCTCGGCAACACCAGATCGCGCATTACAACGCCCAACAGAACGAACTCGAAAGCTTTCGTGTTCAAGAAGGACCTCAGACAGGTCGGATCACAGAGATCAGAGAGTTTATCGGTGTCCAGACAACCGTTATCAGAAGATTGATTAGGACGCTCACATTGAGACGTCCCAGAGCCACATCATCACATCTTACTCGAAGCAGCAGATCTATGCCCACTTCACCACCGAAGAACAACAGACCGAGTACAACCGCTGGGCACGAAACGAGAGACTTGACCCCTTCTCGAGACCAACAGACGCGCAGGAACAGAGATTCCTTAGAGATTTACAGAGGAAATACTCTGAACGTTTTGCCACCGATTCCGCCGATGAGTCCCCTGACAAATTTACTTTTGACTCCGCGCAGTCAGATATCAAACAGACGCCTAGAACAGGGACTCATTTTCAATCCTTACCTGTATCCCGAACCCCATCTTCATCCCAACAACCCGACTCCTCTCCTCCTCCGCAGACTCTAAACATGGCAGAAGCTCCGGCTGTACAAACAATGGATACATCCAAGATCATCAAGGATCCTGGGATGTTCAAGGACAGATACACCTTTGACGAGTGGTGGAAGGCCACCAAACTATACATCAGGTTCCAAAAGAGCCTCACAGACGATCAGAAGATTCTTGCGGTACTATCCTGCATGATGGAAGGGTCTGGCAGTCACTGGGCCAGTAACAAGTTAGACACTCTTGCTGTTGACAATGAGAACATCACCTGGCTAGGTTTTTCCGATGATATCGCCACACGATTCTCCATCGCCAACAAGTTGGTCGCTGCCAAAGCGAGACTCAAAGTCCTGAAACAAGAGAAACGCACTGTTGATGAATTCTTGGATGAATTTGAAGAACTCTTGAAAGTGTCAAACCTTGGCGAAGAAACTGGGAAATACATCCTAGAGAAGAATGTCAACCGCAGAATTTCTGAACAAGTGGCTAGCGATGGCAAGACGTACACTGATTACGCAAAGGAGATCCGAAACAAGGGACGACAGATGGAGGGACATGCATTAGTCATCCGAGGGGGTGGCGACACACGCACCGGATCGGGTACCACTTATGGTGGTCAGGGCAAAGCCATGGAAATTGAGTCGCCCGTTGCTACAACTGTCAATGCTTCGGTCATCTGGCTAAAGACTGTAGCGCTCCAAAGAAGAAAGATGGTCACAAGTGTTTCAACTGTGACCAAGAAGGCCATATCGCGCGCAACTGCCACAAGCTGAAGAAGAACTCCGGAAGGATTAGGAAGGTGTCCGAGGAAGATGCCGAGAATGATGAAAGCACAATCTTAGAAGCTGACGAGAAGGATTTTCCCATTTGGGAGCACATCAGGAAACCATGGAAGCAATGGTACTGGACATTGGGAGAACGGACATGCTCTTGGGACATGACTGGTTGGTACACCACAACCCCACAATCAATTGGACAACCGGTGCGGTAACATTTAACCGGTGCCCAACAACATGTCAAACCAAACACTCAGATTTCAGGATTAACCTTAATGGTCGCAAACACCGGGTTCGCATGGTTGAGGTGCGCGACAAAGATGCACCCAAAAAGTTGGATCAGAAATGGAAGCCTGGAGACCCTACACCACCTCCCACAACCAAACGACCCTCATATGTTGAACGATTTGCTCATCTTTTCAAGAAAGAGAACTTTGACAAGATCCCAAAGGAGAGGGAATGGGACCATGGTATTGAACTTACACCGGACGCACCAAAGGAACTAGGGGAAAATACATATCCTATGACGCAAAAGGAACAAGAGGAATTGGATGCATTCATTGACGAGGGTCTAGCAACAGGAAAGATCCGCCCGTCCAAATCCCCTTACGCCTCCCCTTGCTTCTTCATCAACAAGAAGGATGGCTCCAAACGATTGGTACAAGATTACCGCATGGTCAATAAATTCACGGTCAAAGACAAGTTCCCACTCCCATGAATATCCGATCTCTTGGACGTACTGAAAGATGCAGTCTACTTCAATAAAATGGACATCATGTGGGGCTATAACAACATCCAGATTAAGGAGGGCGATGAATGGAAAGCTGCCTTTCTCACCAGTCGAGGATTGTTCGAACCATTGGTCATGTTTTTCGGTCTTTGCAACTCCCCGGGAACGTTCTCTCGAATGATGACTAGTCTATTCTGGGACCAGATCCGCCGATGTATCTGCGTGATCTACATGGATGACATTGTGGTTATCAGTAAAACCAAGGAAGAACTCGCGCAAAACACCAAAGAAATCCTACAGATCCTATCGGACAATGATTTGTTCCTAAAGGAGAAGAAGTGTTTATGGGAAGTAACAAAATGTCCTATATTGGGATATGTGGTTGGTGAGGGACGTGTTGAGATGGAAACTGAGAAGGTGGATACAATTCGAAGCTGGCGAGCACCCACATCAAAAAAGGAAGTTCAGAAGTTCCTTGGATTTGCTAACTTCTATTGATGTTTTATTGAAGGGTACTCAAACATCGCGAAACCTCTCACCGCGCTCACAGGCGGTACTGCATTTACTTGGGGACCAACAGAGCAGCAAGCTTTTGAAGGTCTCATACAGGCAATTACATTGGCACCAGTCTTGGCATTACCGAAACCAGAGGGACAGTTCAGGGTTGAAACCGATGCATCGGGCTACGCAATTGGAGCAGTACTCTCTCAGAAGCAAGACGACAAATGGCACCCCATCATGTTCTTGTCGCGGACCATGTCCGCGGCCGAACAGAATTACGAGATATACGACAAGGAACTCCTGGCGGTCGTGGAAGCATTAAAAGATTGGAGACACTATCTGCTCGAAGCCAGGGAATGTTTCGAAATCTTGACCGATCACAAGAACCTGGAATATTTCCGTCGTCCTCAGGACCTGAATCAACGACAGCGATGCTGGAAAATGAAGTTACAAGACTATGACTTCAAATTACGGCATGTGCCTGGCAAGACCAATGCGAAAGCGGACATCCTGTCACGCTTACCCTGGTATGAAGCGGAACTCGAACCACAGAACAGTGACCAAATGCTCAAGGAGGGACTATTCTTGAAACGGTTGGAATCAGAAGATGTGGTACAAATGGAGATGTTCACGGAGGAACAATTCTTTGAAGGGGGTGAAACATCTGATTCCATCAAAATTGGAAACGTCACAACCATTGAAAATCCGTGGATCGCACGCATCAAGGGTTCAAACCGCATGGAGACAGAAGTAGCGCAGGGCCTAAAAAAGAATCCTCATTGGTATCAGCAGGAGAATGGGATCACCTATGCAGGAGAACGAGTCTATGTCCCACCAGATCCACAATTACAACAAGAATTGATGTTCGAGTCACATGATGCACCAGTGGCTGGACATCCAGGACAGTACCGGACACATGAACTCCTCACTCGCACCTACTGGTGGCCTACCATACTGCATGATGTGAAGAAGTACGTGAAGGGTTGCGACACTTGTCAACGCAACAAGATTAACCGACAAAAGCGACATGCTCCGCTACATCCCCATGCAGCACCAAGTCACCCATGGGAAGACATAGGAATCAATCTGATGGAAAAAATGCAATTCTGGTCATCATGGAAAGACATTCGAAGATGCTTCACCTCATTCCGACAACCGTGGAACTATCAGCTGAAGGATTAGCCAAGATCTATCGGGATCAGATATGGAAGCTTCATGGGATCCCCAAGAAGATCATGAGCGATAGGGGACCGCAGTTCGCCGCGAAGTTCATGGAGATACTCAGCCGCATGCTAGGGATCAAGAGGAACCTGTCCACTGCATACCACCCACAGACTGATGGACAGGCCGAGCGATCGCATCAGGAGACGGAAGCGTTCTTACGAAACTTTGTCAACCATCTACAGGATGATTGGGCTGAATGGATCACAATCGCAGAGTTCCAGTACAATGACAAAGAACATCAGGCGACGAAGCACACCCCATTCTACCTCAACTACGGTTTACATCCATGGAAGGGAGAGCTCGTGTTAGAAGATACCAATCTGGCTGCCAACGACTTCTTGAAAAAACTCAAACAGGCACGAGAAGAAGCCAATGCTGCGCTGAAACAAGCACAGGATCAGATGAAGAAGACAGTTGACACACGGCGAAGTCCGTCTTGGAACTACCGCATCGGAGACAAAGTGTGGCTGGAAGGGACTAACATCAGGACCGATCGCCCCTCAAAGAAACTCGATGCACTCCGACATGGACCATTCAAAGTCCTAGAGAAGAAAGGAGCTAGCACGTACCTTCTTGATCTTCCGAAGATGTCATAACCATATGATTCACATCCGACTTATCTGACAACTCCAACATTTCATCCGCTCCGACATCTGCTCCAACAAACATTCTATTTATATTGAATATACTTCCACTACGTAACATCCCAACCATACTTACAAGTAGACATATGTTGTTCACTTTTCATTTGCTACTCTCCGTACTCCGAATGTTCCGATGGTCAACTCCGATATCTGCACATCACTTATAGTAATGCTGATCATTCTAGTCTACTATAAATAGTGTACAAACCTGTCGTAGAACCTCAGTTCAAATATCATACGTTATACCTCATTCACATCCGTCTCTACTTGCCTTTGAGCATTCTCTCCGTCACCTCCGCTCATCCGCTCATCCGCTCATCCGACATCCGCCAATCCGAAATTGAGGACCACATCAAAGAGTGGGGCACAACGCACAAGTTGAAGCCAGGTCCTTTCTGCCAACGTTGCACTTACCGCATTCCGCTCCTCCGCTACTCCGCTCCGACTCGTCCGATGTTTTCCGACGTTGAGAAACACGCTACGTGACAGTATATTTGAACTACCACCATTCTTTGATTTACCCAACAACCTCTACCCACATGTCTCAAACCCGTAATACAGTTCGAACAACTAGGACTGCTCGTGCAGCAGCAGAACGTTCATCCTCCACACCACGCTCTGCTTTTCTTCGAGGAACACGCAATGTAACCATTACCCCTCGAGGAGCCACAGCATCATCATTCGCTCCTACCCCCGGACTGTTGAACATATTGCCAGATATGTCGCACCATGTGCTTGTCACAGGAAGTGACTATAAGTCACTATTACCATATATGTGAGTTTATGGTATAACCACGGACGCATGACTTGTTTATGTATTGTTTGTACAATGGTCCGTGCGCATATTGGATTAGTATAAATACCCATGTATTTAGTACGGTGAATCCTAACTTCTTGAACACCCCAGTTCTTTGAGTTAACTAACAAGCTAGTACAGCTTCTAGAATTCCTTTAGTTACTCTTAACCAGGTTAGTTGAGCTTCCTTCATGCCTTCGTACCGTTACATCTTGAGCGCCCTTTGGGCTGCCTATGTCGGTTACTTCATTAGGTTATGGGCCCCGGCCCTAGCGCCGCATGCTCTGAGTATCTTAGCTTTTGCGCTATTATTGGCAGCATCCGCTTTGTATGCTAGCCTGGAGACTGGTTTCCTCAGTATCGAATACGTCGAGCTCGATGGTTCCCTTAACGGTGAACCTCGCAGTGTTCGAGGTATTGAATGTACCTTTCAGTGGGTCATTCTTGATCGATTACTTGAGAGAATCCCTGTTACAATGATCGTATCACGAGAGCAAGTCCATATGGTGCCAACGGCACAGGGCTCAGTCCCTTCAGGTCTTGATGACAATGGACGCATCGTTGCACGTTGCGGGGTGTGTCGACAACTTGTTGTTGACAGTCAGCATTGCCCGAGGCATTGCATAGACAACACCACTTTTGACTACTCATGTACTACGTGTGATGCAGGAGGAGCAAGGACTCGAGCTCTAAACCGCAGACGGCGCAATCGCCGTACTGAGGTACCTGTTGCGGTACCTACCCAAGATGGAGATCCCACGGATCCTCCGCCCGTGTATGTTGATGATGGGACCATCCCTGAAGCACACGGAGCACCTCCTCTTTCGCCTCCGACCCGACAAGTTCGGTTGCCGGATAATGACCCCTTAATTGAGGCGGCGAACAGAGCGAATGAAGTCATGCTCCCTATTCAGGGAGGATCTTGCACCTGTGGGCAACATCGCACTCAGGGCGCACATGACGATTGGGTAGAATTAGTGATGGCATTTCATATGCTACCACTAGACCAAACAGAGAACGAAGAATGATGATCGACAAGGCAGCTCATCAATTTATTTTTCTGATGCGCTTTTTCGATATTACATATGCTGATTCTATTTATGTGTCACAGCATCATCATGTCTTCAAACTCGAAACTCGACCTCGCTTCCTCCGTTCCCAAACTCAACACCACAAACTTCTCCATCTATCAGGAGAAAATGAGCGCCTACCTGAAGGCAGCTAAAGTGTGGAGGATCGTCACCGGCGACAAAAAGATCCCGGCTGACCCTAAAGAGACAGATTTCCAAGACAAGTTAAACACTTGGCATGAACAGGACGATCAGGCCCAAGGCCTAATTCAGATGTCCATTTCGGACTCTCTCGTCCATCACATCAAGGGAGCTAAAACCTCCAAGGAGATGTGGGACCTGATCGCCACTAAACTGTCCACGGTCGGCCCGTCCACCGTTTTTGCTGATTTTCAGCAACTCCTCCGCACCTCTCTTTCTCCTGCTGATCCTTTATCTGGCATCGATAAGATGCAGACCCTTTTTCAACGACTCGAGCACAACCACATAGACATCCCCAAGTTCGTCTGGATCATGATGATCCTGAATGGACTGCCTCAAGGCTATGATGGTCTAGTACACAGCATCCTTTTTGATGCGGTGCACTATGTAGCGCCTGGCGGCAATCAGTCTACTGTACTCGAAATCGGGAAAGTAATCGAGCAAGTACGCTTGGAATACTTCCGTAAAAACCCGCACGCTCCACAGTCCCAAGGAGGCGCTCACGCAACAAAATTTCTGCGGTAAAACGCGCTCGTCCCAATCCCCCGAAGTACCAGCCTCGCACTGGACCCTCTCAGGGATCTTCGGAAGGACCGGCTGCTAACCAGCAGCATTCGCATCAGCACTCCAAGCCCTGGAAAGGCAAGGGACGTGGAACTTCCGCTGGGAAGACCAAGGGCAAAGGACCCTGGAAAGGTAAAGAGAAGGCGCATTTTGCCTCCTCTGCCATGGATAGCGCCCCTGATGGGCAGCTTCCAATCCAGACCTTGCCCAGCACAGTCATTTACGGAAATGGGTCTATCTTCACTCCGCACCCCTCATCATCCACCGACTGGAGGATAAGGAACAACCAATCGCTTGCGATCGGTAATATTCCTGGCCCAGGCCCTTTCACGGACCTGGATGGAGCGCGCACACTAGCTAACAGCATTGGTGTCCCTCCAACAGCTCAGAATCTAACTCGCCTCGTCGAGGTCCCTGCACTTCAACGCAATGAAGCTGCAACGTCAAGGCCGCTCTCAGCGCCTCCGACAATGGACCCCCGGAATCACCGCATTCCGGTTTTCGAAGAAACACTGAGTAGAATCAGCTGGGCCGATGAGATGGAAACAGAAGACATAGCCCCCACCATAAGGGGTTATTACGATGAAGGATACGTCGAAAACTATATGGAGTATGAAGTTTCCCGTGGTGATGGAAACAACGACGACATGGGGTATGTTTCACATTCAACAGCACGTACAATGCAGTTAACAAATACTTCACAGAAGCCTCTTTGGAGACGAGTGAATGGACGGCGGTCCAATGTATTTTTATCACCTGCTGTACGCGCTTATAGCGCAAATAAATTCTCATTATGCGAATTGTGCTGAATGTAAGAAACAGAATCAATCCAATTGGATTCTTGATTCAGGTGCATCATTGCACTTTACTTATGATATCAATGATTTCATTGAGTATACCCCACTAAAAGATCGTCAATCTGTGCAAATTGCACAGAAAGGTCACACTATTCAGATCCTTGGACAAGGAACGGTGTTGATTAATCACACCATCAAGAAAAATGGGCGAGAACAAAATAAAATAACTCGTCTATCACCCGTTTATTATATACCAGATTTAGACGTTCGTCTTTTATCTGTAGGCGAGATCCTTAAACAAGGAAATGAAATTAGCGGACGATTTGGTTCGATCACGCTAAAGACCAATTCAGGTCTTCCTTTGTTTATGTGTTATCCTCATAAGGCAAATGAATCGATTTATTGGCTAAATGCCACGATCATTAAAGAGGAACGAATACACTTGGTTAGTCTTAGTGTCTCACAATCTGTTGATTATGACACCTGGCACAAGCGATTTGGACACCCTTCACATGAAGTACTGCGACATGCTTCTAAACATGTCAAAGGTTTCAATGGAGTGGACAAACCGTCCACTGAGCGGCCCTGCAAAGGATGCGCTCTTGGAAAGATGCCTTCAAAATCTTTCCCACCATCTCAGACACGCGCTAAAGCACCTCTTGAGCTAATCCATTCGGATTTAAAGCAATTCAAGAAGGCGACTTATGGCAAATATAATTATTATATCAGCTTTGTTGATGACTACACGTCACACGCCTGGATCTCTTTATTGAGACTCAAATCCGATGCACACTCTGCACTTCGTGATTTTAATGCCATGGTTAAAAACCAATTCAATACAACAATTAAAACTTGGCGTTTTGATGGCGGCGGTGAGTTTGTCCCTTTCCAAGCAGATATGCGTGAGATGGGAATTCAGGGTGAAGTTACTGTGCCGCACCAGCCACAACAAAACGGTCGTGCGGAACATTTTAACAGAACTTTAATGGATAAAGCACTTGCTATGTTGCATGATGCTTGCCTACCCGAAATATGGATTCAATTTGCGGTAGAACATGCACTTCACTTGTATAACCAAACTCCATTGAAAAGACATGGATGGCTTACTCCGTATGAGTCCCTTAAAAAGGAAAAGCCTGATGTGTCGAACCTACACGTTTTTGGATGTGGTGCTTACGTCTTTCTTCCAAAAGAAATTCGTACTACCACTGCTAAATCCGAGCTGATGATTTTCATTGGATTTAAAACTGGAACTAAAGGTTACCGGTTTATGCGGATGCCAAACAACGTGGTCTTCATAGGTGTCACAGCAATGTTTGATGAACAGCTGTTCCCAAAATGTTCTACATTGAACAAAATACCTTCGATAACACAATACCATGATCCAACATCAGACGATATGGGAAACGATGATGTAAATGGACATGATGGCCCGTCTGATTTACCAACCGACGATTTCCATTCGGAAGACAATGATGCACATGGTCCTGGCGGTTCACGTTACCCGTCTAATCCAGGAACCAATGATGACAATCATAACCTCCCTGATACAAATAGCGACCAAACTGGTCAGCTTCCCGAAGGTTCCAGTCAGGCTTCTGATAGAACAAACAGACAGGACACCGCTGAGAATCAGCAGTGGGTTCCCCGGACTCGCAATCCAGGGAAACGTGTGCGCATAGATGCACCAAACGATGATCGTGCCTTACCAGGAGATTATCGCCCACAGACTGATCGTCCTCGTCGTACTCGGGTTACACCCCAGCATCCTGGAAATGTTTATGGGAATAACCCGGCTGAGGCCTTGCATCAAAATCAGCGTGATTGGAGCAGAACCGTTCAGGAAGATTCACGGCGATACGCCTATAATCCCCGATCGGAGACCAGACCCCAGCAATCTGGCGCTGATCCATCAACTAGCTCCGCTGATCCTCAGATGTATCAGAACAATTCCAATCCGAATCCGGATATAGATATGGAGGAATTACTCTATATTAGGGAAGGGGGAGGACAGTCACAAATGCTTGCGCACTTGCTATCTAAAGCAATCCCTGCATATGACGAAATTCCACAAGACCCAAAGTCTTGGCAAATGAAGGACATAAATAAGCTACCTGAAAAGGAAAAGCTTGAATGGAAAGCAGCATGTCGTGAGGAACTAGAAGCCCTCCGAAAGCGCAATGTCTTTAAGTTGGTTGACCTGCCTAAAGGTCGTAAAACCATCAGAAATCGATGGGTATTCGACGTCAAAACTGACGGACGAAAGAAGGCACGACTCGTTGCCAAGGGTTTCTCACAAATCGAGGGCATCGATTTTGATGAGATCTTCTCACCTGTGATACGTTTCGAGACTATCTGAATCCTCTTCGCCGTAGCTGCGCTTGAAGGATGGTTGATTGAAGGAGTAGATGTAAAATCAGCTTTTCTCTATGGAGAGCTCGATGAGGAAATCTATATGAATCAACCCGAAGGCTTTGTTGTCAAAGGCCAAGAACGGAAGGTTATCCGTTTATTAAAAGCACTCTATGGCCTAAAACAGGCTGCAAGAGTGTGGTGGATCGCGCTCAATGCATCAATGGAGAAGCTAGGTTTTACTCGATGTAGAACTGACTCAGGCGTCTTTGTTTACCACAACAGACAATCAGGTGATTTGATAATCGCTTTGATCTATGTTGATGACGGCCTGTTCATGGGATCAAACCCAGATCTTGTTCGCAAGATAAAATCTGACTTTAAAAATAAATGGGAAAGTCGTGATCTTGGTATTGCTAAAGAATTCTTGCGTATGAGAATACGACAAGATTCGGAAAAGCAGATCGTAACAATCGATCAGTCAGAATACCTGAAGAAGATCATTAAGCGCTTTGGCTTAGAAAATGCAAAGGCTGCTGACACTCCACTCCCAAAGGGTTATTACCCTGCACCAAATGAGGGGGAGGTGGATCCCACACTTAAAACAAGGTACCAAATGATCATTGGATCGTTGTTGTACTTGTCCATTGGAACGAGACCGGACATTGCTTTTGCAGTTGCAAAAATGTCACAAATGTCTGCAAACCCTTCCAAAGAGCATGAGAAATACGCTCTACGGATTATCAGATATCTTGTCGGTACTCAAGACTATTCTATAATCTATGATGGTCGATCCAAAGCTTCTTTTGAAGCATGGACAGATTCAGACTGGGCATCAGACCCATCTGATAGAAAGTCCCAATCAGGATATTTCCTTAAGCTTGCAGGAGGACTTGTTCTTTGGAAAAGTCGCAAGCAAAAGACAGTGGCACATTCGTCCACTGAGGCGGAAATGGTTGCTGCCAGTGAATGTTCGCGGGAGTGCGAATGGGTTACTCATCTCTTCAAAGAGCTTGGACTACAGGACATTACCAAAATGCCGTTCCATGTAGATAACCAAGGCGCGATTTTCAATGCGCAAAACCCAGTCACTGAAGGCAGAACCAAACATATAGCAATCCATCACTTTGCTATACGCGATAGAGTTCAAAATGGATTGATCGAACCACGGTTCGTTCCGGGAACAGAAAATCCGGCTGATATGTTTACCAAGCCACTTGGTCGCCAGGAATTTGAGAAATTCCGTGCTCTACTCCGAATGGAGTTTAAAGAGCCTTATACTCCACTTACGAAACCTACCCGGGATTCTAAGTGAGGGGGAGTGTTGAACATATTGCCAGATATGTCGCACCATGTGCTTGTCACAGGAAGTGACTATAAGTCACTATTACCATATATGTGAGTTTATGGTATAACCACGGACACATGACTTGTTTATGTATTGTTTGTACAATGGTCCGTGCGCATATTGGATTAGTATAAATACCCATGTATTTAGTACGGTGAATCCTAACTTCTTGAACACCCCAGTTCTTTGAGTTAACTAACAAGCTAGTACAGCTTCTAGAATTCCTTTAGTTACTCTTAACCAGGTTAGTTGAGCTTCCTTCATGCCTTCGTACCGTTACATCTTGAGCGCCCTTTGGGCTGCCTATGTCGGTTACTTCATTACGGACCATCCGTTCCTCCGCCTTCTTCCGACTCTCAGCTCCCACCACTTCCTGCCAGTCCTCCACTAAACCCACCAACGGAACCCTCTGCACCCCTAAATTCTGGCTTATTCGGCGGACCTCCAGGAGGATCTTCTCCTCCTTCCGACGGTAGTTTACATGGAGATTTGGACGACTCCGATTCCAATCCAGATCAGGAACCCAATCTAGCTGAAGCCATTCTGCTCATGACCAAAGAGTTGAAACATCGAGATACAAAGAAGAAAAAGTCATATGCCAACAAACCGGATACTCCGCATTCATTTTACAATGCAAACTTTACTTCTCCGACAACGACAACTTCGACTCAGAACATTCCAAAGTCAACTTTGCCATGTCTTACTTCCGAGGCACAGCACTCGAATTTTTTGAACCCTTCATTCTAGATGATGATGAACCCAATTGGCGGGGTTCTTTCCCCGAGTTCGTCCGACTTCTCCGCTCCGAGTTTGGTACCATTGACCCTCAGGGCGAAGCCGAAGAACAGTTGGACAACCTACGGATGAAGGAAAATCAAAAGATATTGAAGTACAATGTTGAATTCCAATGTCTTGCTACCAAGACTGACTGGGATGAAAACTCCCTCCGACACCGCTACTACGTCGGACTTCCAGATCGGATCAAGGACATCCTCTCCCAACAACCCAAGATCAAGTCTTTACCAGACCTGCGATCCGCGGCTCATACTATTGACGCTCGCTACTGGGAACGTCAACGAGAGAAATCCAGAACCGATAAACCCACTCCCAAGTCCGACAAAAAACAATCCGCTCCGAACCAATCCACTCCACAAACATCATCAACCAAACCCTCCGCTCCCGCTACCACTTCCGCTTCCACATCCGCTCCGAAACCCGACCTCTCCAGTAAATTAGGCAAAGACGGCAAACTGATGTATCAAGAACGCAAACGTCGTTTCGATAATAACCTTTGCTTATTCTGCGGTAGCGTCGGACACGCTGTCAAGGACTGTCCCAAGTCCACCTCCTCCGCTTCCAAGGCTAAAGGGAAAGCCCCCCAAGTTGGCACTCAAGCCAAGGAAAAAAGTAAGGAGATCGAGTCAAAAAAATAGGCAGTGGTCCTCATGAAGCACGGTCTGAGGACTGCATTGACTCTCTCCGTGCCTCCGCTCCCATCCGACTTAACGCGTCCGCTCTCTCCGATCCGAACTCTTTACGTATCAATATCTCATCTTCTTTTTTCTCTTCAGATTCTGTCCCAGCACTTATTGATTCAGGATCTACTCACTGTTTTATTGACAATAACTTTTCCTCCGCCTATGATCTTCCGACCTCCGCTATTCCACCCTTAGAACTAAAGCTTTTCGATGGTTCTTCTAACGCGTTTATCACTCAAGTTGTAACAATACCTATATGTTTTCCTTCAGGTGAATCCTTTGAACAGGATTTTTATGTTACTCCGCTCGACTCCGCTTCTTCCGTGGTTCTTGGATACAACTGGCTCACCCGCCACAATCCTATGATTGACTGGGTATTGGGCAGTATCACTTTCCGTCCACAGATGCAAAAAGAGCCGTTTCCGACATCGACGTCGACCTCCTCCCAAGGTAGGACAGCTACGCTTCCTCCTCCGGAACCTCCGATCGTACCTCCGCAGTCCGCTCCGCAGATTTCACTCATTAACGCAGCTGCATTTATGAGGGCATGCAAATTGCCTGGTACACAATCCTTTCGACTTCACCTTTCGACTCCCTCCGTTTCCGCTCACTCCGCATCTGCTTCCGACACCCCCGACTTGACAAACGTACCCGAAGAATACCACGACTATGCTGACGTCTTCAGTAAAGGAAAAGCAGACACTCTTCCACCCCACCGTCCCTACGACCTCAAAATTGAACTTGAAGAGGGCTCCGCTCCTCCGTTCGGTCCGATCTACTCCCTTTCACAAACCGAACTCAATGCCCTTCGTGAATTCATTGACGAACACCTCACCATTGGATTCATCTGACCCTCTTCCTCCCCGCACGGTGCTCCCGTCCTTTTCGTTTGTAAAAAGGATGGCTCCCTTCGTCTTTGCGTCGATTTCCGTGGTCTTAACAAAATCTCAAAGAAGGACCGATATCCGCTTCCGCTCATATCCGACCTTCTCCAGACCGCTGGAAAAGCCAGTGTTTATATGGCTCTCGACCTCTGACACGCCTATCACCTCGTCCGCATAGCGGAAGGAGATGAATGGAAAACTGCCTTCCGCACGCGCTACGGGTCTTTTGAATGGCTTGTCATGCCATTTGGACTCACCAACTCCCCAGCCGTTTTTCAACGCTTCATGAACGACATCTTCCACGACCTGCTTGATAAGTATGTTACCATATATCTCGACGACATCCTCATCTACTCCGACTCTCCCTCCGAGCATCGGAAGCATGTCCGCGAAGTCCTCCGACGTCTCCGACAACACGGCTTATACGCACGCGCAGACAAATGCGAGTTTTCTACGGATACTGTTGAATACCTTGGCTTTATCCTCTCTCCGACAGGCCTCCGCATGTCGGATAAGAAAGTCAAAATTATTCAAGATTGGCCTGAACCAAGGAAGGTCAAAGACATTCAGTCTTTCTTAGGTTTTGCCAATTTTTATCGACGATTCATTCCTTACTACTCCGAAATCACCGTTCCGCTCACTCGACTCACCTGCAAAAACACACAATGGCACTTCTCCGACTCCGCTCGCGAATCTTTCAAAACTTTGAAGAAAGCCTTTACCACGGCACCTGTTCTTACGCATTGGATTCCCAACAGCCCTATTATCGTCGAAACCGATGCCTCCGACTACGCTTTGGGTGTGATCCTCTCCATCCGCACCTCCGACGACGAAATCCATCCGGTCGCTTTCCACTCCCGCACCTTTACACCTCCCGAGTTAAACTATGACACCCACGACAAAGAACTATTAGCGATCCACGATGCATTCAAGGTTTGGCGTCACTACCTTGAAGGCTCCGCTGCTCCGATCGATGTCATAACGGACCACAAAAATCTTGAGTACTTTTCTACTACCAAGATTTTATCACGTTGACAAGCTCGTTGGTCCGAATACCTCTGCCAGTTCAATCTCGTCATCCGCTTCGGCCCTGGCCGTTTAGGTACGAAGCCCGATCTTTTAAGTAGACGATGGGACATCTACCCTAAAGAGGGAAATAGCGACTATTCGTCCATCAACCCAAGCAACTTCAAACCCATCTTCACACAAGAACAGCTCACCACTTCACTTCACGCAACAGAGTTATATACACCCATCCTCCGTGCCACAATCATCATGGATACAGATCAGCTCCGCTCCGACATCCTCTCCGCTCTTCCGACCGATCCCATTTATACCTCTTTCCTCGACAATCCTAATCCACGCTGGATCGTGAATGAAGCAGGTTATCTACTCCACAATGGACGTATCTACATTCCTGACTCATCCGACCTCCGTCTCCGCATCCTCCGCAATAAGCACGACCATATCCTCGCTGGACACCCTGGTCAAAATAAGACTATTAGTCTTATCCAACGAGAATACACTTGGCCTGGAATGCGTGACTTCATCAAAAAGTATTGCAAGTCATGTACCACTTGTATGCGCGCCAAACCCCAATGTCATAAACCCTACGGTCTGCTTAAACAACTCCCTATTCCTGAACGTCCCTGGCATTCTATTTCCATGGATTTCATTGAACCCCTTCCGACATCCGCTGGCTCCGATGCGATTCTGGTCATTGTAGACCGCCTCACTAAACAAGGCATATTCATCCCTACCACCATTAATTGCACATCCGAAGACCTAGCAAACCTTTTCGTGCTTCACGTCTTTTCCAAGCACGGAGTTCCGCAAAATGTCACATCCAATCACGGACCTGAATTCGTCTCCCGCTTTTTCCGCTCTCTTGCAAAAGCCCTCGATATGAGACTTCACTTCACTTCTGGATATCACCCTGAAGGCGATGGTCAAACCGAACGCACCAACCAGACACTCGAACAATACCTCCGCATTTTCTGCAACTACCAGCAAGACAACTGGTCCGCTTTGCTTCCGCTTGCGGAGTTCGCTTACAACAACACTCCGAGTGCCACCACAGGTGTATCACCATTCTTCGCCAACAAAGGTTATCACCCCGACATTACACTCCATCCGGAACGTGATCTAGCATCCGATAAAGCTCGACAATACATCGTCGACTTAGATGAATTACATCAAGAACTAAAGACTGCTGTCGCAGAGGCACAACAACGTTATCAAGGCCCTGCGGACGTCCGACGTTCTCCGCCTCCCCCGCTCCGCGTCGGACAAGAAGTCTTTGTTAAAGCTAAGTTCTTCCGCACCACACGACCCACCCAAAAGTTATCCGACAAATATGCTGGCCCATTTGAAATCATAGCCCAACCCGGCACGCACTCCTTTACACTACGTCTACCCGACACTATGCGTGCTATACACCCCGTCTTCCACATATCCATGCTCGAACCAGCAACTCCTAACGAGATTCCAAATTGGATACAATCTCCTCCGCCTCCGCTTGAGATGGATGGAGAAACCGAATACGAAATTGCGGAAATCGTCGACTCAAAGATCGATAAAAGACGACGCTGCAAACTCCTTTACCTCGTCCGCTGGTTAGGTTATGAAGACACCAGTGAAGAGTTTTCTTGGTTACCCGCATCTGAGCTTGAACACGCAGCAGATATGGTAGCGGACTTCCACTCCGCTCAACCAACTAAGCCAGGCCCCTTATCGCGCTTGTAACAAAAAGAAAAGAAAATATATTAAAATTTTATACTAACAAAAAACTACTTTCGCTGTTTTTTGTTAGATACCCCCTCTGTCTCCTCGTTCCACTCCGATCCGGATTCCTCTTCCGCTTCCTCCATCCGCTTCCGCTTCTTCGTTTCTTCTTCTTTTTCTGCTTCTTCTTCTACCTCCCTTCCCAACTCCTCCAATACCCTATCATACTCCTCCGCATCCTCGTCCTCGTCGGATCCCTCCTCCGAAGCCTCCGAATCCTCCCTCCACGCGATAACCGTCAAAAGCTCCTTGATCTCCCGCAATTCCTTCAACTCCGCCTTTATCAGCTGCATCTCCCTTATCATGCTCCTAAGCCCTCTCACCACCTCCGTGCCTATGACCACCTCCGGCGGACCAAACCCCTCTGGCATGAACTCCGGCTCCTCCGACGCTGCAGCTATCCGCGATCCCTCCGCGGTCCCCTCTCCCTTGGATGATCCCGCCTTCGCGTTCTTCGTCGCACCACCTGCCACCTTAGCCTTTCCGACCCTCACCGCCTTGGTCATCCTCCGCTTCACCTCCGACTCCGCTTCCGCTCCCGTTCTGCAGCTTCGTTTTAAATGCTGGCACCGCCAGCACGACGAAGCATTGTCATTCCTAAAGAACAAGTTAATAACGAAGCGTATAAAGAAATAGGAAAAACTCACTCCGATGGCCAAAAACACAAGTCCCCCGCTTTCAAGCAGGAGGTGCAATCCTCCTTCCCCTGCTCGTAACTCGCAGGCATATTCTTGAAAACCCCCTGCAGCCGGCCCTTCTTCACCTCCGCACTCGCCGCATCCGCATCCGCCTCCGCATCCGCACCTGCACCCGTGACCGGTTCCTTCACCTTCGCCTTCTCTGCCTTCCTCTCTGCTCGTCTCCGCTCTTTCGCCGCCCTCTTCGCCTCTGCGCGCTCTGCATCTTCCTTCGCGCGCTCCTCTGCCTCCTGCAGTTTCCTCTCCAACTCTTCGGTGACCTTCTTCTGGCGCTCCCTTTCAGCACGAAGAGCGGCGAGGGGTGAGTTTTCAGCGGACATAACGGATAGGCGTCGGGATAGATGTTGTGGTTGGGTGACAAGAGAGAAAGATCACGCACAAAGCTTTTCAACCAACGGTCACGTGGATTACCTCATCTGGGCCTCAGGGTTCAGCCCTAAGAGGGAAATACTGTCATAACCATACGATTCACATCCGACTTATCTGACGACTCCAACATTTCATCCGCTCCAACATCCGCTCCAACAACATTCTATTTATATTGAATATACTTCTACTACGTAACATCTCAACCATACTTACAAGTAGACATATGTTGTTCACTTTTCATTTGTTACTCTCCGTACTCCGAATGTTCCGATGGTCAACTCCAATATCTGCACATCACTTATAGTAATGCTGATCATTCTAGTCTACTATAAATAGTGTACAAACCTGTCGTAGAACCTCAGTTCAAATATCATATGTTACACCTCATTCGCATCCATCTCTACTTGCCTTTGAGCATTCTCTCCGTCACCTCCGCTCATCCGCTCATCCGCTCATCCGACATCCGCCAATCCGAAATCGAGGACCACATCAAAGAGTGGGGCGCAACGCACAAGTTGAAGCCAGGTCCTTTCTGCCAACATCGCACTTACCGCATTCCGCTCCTCCGCTACTCCGCTCCGACTCGTCCGACGTTTTCCGACGTTGAGAAACACGCTACGTGACAGAAGACATGGAAGATGATTCACCCTGTGTTCAACGAGACCCTGTTGTCACCATATGAAACTCCGAAGTACGCCATCCAGAAAAAGAAACCAGCCCCTGATCCAATCATCGTCGAAGGACGAGAAGAGTACCATGTGTCTACGATCCTAGACTCTCGAAAGTTCCGCGGAAAGATCCAGTACCTCGTCCAGTGGGAAGGATATGGTCCAGAAGAGAACACATGGGAACCTCGAGCTAATGTTCAGAACGCTCAAGATTTGATCCGTGATTTCCATCGGCAGAACCTGTCTCGCCCACGATAAAAGACAGCTCTCGGAATCCATGACAAGTATCGACCTCATCAGTCAACCACACACCGAGTTTCCCGCTCTAGTCCTTTCCCCTGCCCAATATAGCCTCCCCCTTCTTCTTCTATCTCTCAACCATCCTCGCCGCCATGTCCAACACCACTGTTACCTCCACCTCCACCACCAACATCAACCCTGCCATCGCCGCCCTCATGAACGAAGCACTCTCCATGAGAGACCAAATCCATGCCCTCGAAACTTCCCTTGCCGACCTCCTCCATCGCCAGATGCATATCCGGCTTCACTTGCTGTCCAACCTACCCGTCGCCCCGAGTCCCGAGGAAAAACAAATTCTCGGAAATTACACCAGCACCCTCATGATCGAAAATCGATGTATTCGGCTGGCTATCAAAGGCCTCGAACTCGCTGTAGCCATCAACGAGGAGTTGATATATGATTGGAGCCTCAAAGAAAGTCTGAACTGGTCCGATCCTGGCAACAACGAGGGATGGGGACAGTGACTCTGTGAGGACACAGAGCTTGGAGAGGGGAACATGTTACGGACTCTACGGTATGAGGACCACATCATATCTTTTACTTGTCGGCCCGACTCGGCGCCCTCTTACGAACTTACTATGTCTAATGTCTACTTTCACAACCTTCGATTCCCAGTCTGACTCATTACATTACTTCGTCATCCCCTTTAGTATACTTCGCTCCCACGCTGACTCACTTTCCGCAGTCAGCTTACTCACTGTACATAGCCTTCCGCAGTCGCCTTACTCATGCGCACTGCCTTCCACAGTACTGACTCATCCGCTACCGCCTATAGTCAGTACCTATATAAACCTCTTGTACTATAGTAGATTCCTTAGATTTAGCAATCACTTTGCTCTTCGCCTTTCCACTTTCCTGCATACTCTGCCCAAACCTTGGAACGGTTTGTTAAGCATAACACTGGATCAGTTCCATCACCACATGGGACACATTTCAGCAGGTGTTGCGCAGCATCTCATCGACAATGGTTTTGTCACTGGTGTTCGTCTGGAGCCGTCGTCTTCAGGTGAACCATATTTTTGCGAGTCATGTGTCTATGCCAAGGCTACGCACAAATTGGTCCCAAACACTCACGAGGGCGAGTGTGCCATCAAATTTGGTGACGAGGTCCATTTGGATCTGTGGGGCCTGTTCCTGTCGAAACAAAAGGAGGAAGGAAATATTACATCACCTTCACAGATGACATGTCCCGCCTCACGCACCTTTATCTTTTGCATGCAAAATCCGAGACATTTGAATCATACAAACAGTACGAGGCCTGGTGTGCAACCCAGCTCGGTGTAAAAATTAAAGTCCTCCATTTGGACCGTGGAGGTGAATATATGGACAAGGGGTTCATATTGTACCTCAAATCCAGAGGCACAGAGCAGAAACTCACTGTACATGATACCCCAGCGCAGAACGGCATCTCTGAATGCCGAAACCACACCATCATAAAGCACATCCAAGCTCTCCTCCATGCCAGTAGCCTCCCAAGAAATTTATGTGGCGAGGCTGCATGTCACGTTGTTTGGTTGATGAACCACACATCGACCAAGGCAGTTGATGGAAAAACACCATATGAGGCTGCTTTCAGAAATAGCCAGACCTCAGGGATGTGTGCGAGTGGGGCGAGAACGTATGGGTACGAATTGAGGGTGGCGACAAGCTCGGAGGGCATGTGCACGAGGGATGTTGGATAGGCATTGATGAACAGAGCAAGGGGGTGAGAGTTTACTGGCCAGACAAGAAGACAGTGAGCGTCGAACGGAACATCTATTATGACAGAACCGTGGCATCAGCCTCTCATCTCAAGGGGGAGGAACAAGGAATTGTTGAAACAAAGGCTAACACACTGAATTCATCAAGTGCGTCGACCTCTACCTCTACCTCATCCATGGACCCCCCAGCCAAATCCCCAGCTCCTACTGCACCTCCTAACCCTTTACAAGCTCCAGTTCCGGCTCCTGAACCCATCAAAGAAGAAGCCCCAGCCACAAAACACGTCAGAAAGCCAAGTCAGCAGATTCTCGACATTGTCAAAGGTTGTAGTGTCGCGTCGTCGCACCCATCCAATCCTGCCTTAACCCAAGGTGTCCAAGCCCCTGCTCCCATTGCCGAAGAAGAGAGAGTTGAGCTTGAGGGGGAGGGACAAGCTGACTGGATGATGGCTGCGGATTTTGTAGAAGAATATGCAATGGCGGCTAAGATCAGCGAAGCGGAAGCTTTAGAACCACGCACCTTGGCTGAGGTGAAACAATGGCCTGATTGGCCATTATGGGAAAAGGCTATCCATGAGGAGTTAGAGACCCTTCATGTAGCAGGAACATGGGAACTCACCGAAGCTCCAGAGGATGTGAACACCACTGGAGTTTTCCATGCGAAGAAGGATGCTGCCGGAAATGTCATTCAATACAAAGCCCGCCTTGTTGCGCAAAGTTTTTTACAAGTACCCGGCATCAATTATTTCAACACATTCGTGCCTGTTGCGAAACTGGCAGCTATCCATTCGGTTCTCGCGATGGCAGCCAATGAAGGCATGGAAATACATCAGATCAACATCAAAGGTGCATACTTCAATGGAGAACTCACTGATTGAGAGATCATCTTCATGCAGCAACCTCCTGGGTACCACATCCCCAACTCCTCCCAAAAACTCATGTGTCGACTCCAAAAAACCCTGTATGGCCTGAAGCAGTCAGGCCATCAATGGTATCAATGCCTCATTGAAATCATGTTACAGCACCTTGTATTTGTGCGCTGTGATGTCAACCAGGCCGTGTTTGCTGCCACATTGATGACCCTGATCTCCGATTTCAAGATCCAGATCGCAAAACACGTGGAAATTACTGATTTGGGCAAGCTCCACTGGTTGCTTGGCATCGAGATCAAACGCAATCGAGAGCGCCACACTATCCACCTCTCTCAGCGCTCCTACATCGACTCCATCCTCCGCCGGTATGGCTTGCAAGACCTCAAGCCCGTTTCCATCCCCATGGACACCAACATCCGACTTACCACCACTCAGTCACCATCAACAACTGCCGAATTCGCCCAAATGCATGACATCCCTTACCATGAAGCTGCCGGTTCCTTGATGTACGCAGCACTCGGAACTTGTCCTGACATAGCATTCGCCATTCAAACCATCTCGCATTTTTTGATGAAACCCGGTCTCACGCATTGGGAGGCCGTAAAACACATTTTTCGCTATCTGAAGGGCACAATGGATCTGTGGTTGAGCTATGGGATGTCGAAGATGGATTTGACAGGATATGCAGATGTGGATGGCAGCATGGCAGAAGATAGGCACACCATTTCGGGGTATGCCTTTCTGATTCACGGCGGCGCTGTTTCATGGAGTGCTAAATGGCAGGAAATCATCACTCTGTCACACATCGACATTCGATTTCATTTTATTCATTGGATCATCAAGGGTGGCTCTATTCGCCTCATTTACTGCCCTACTGACGAAATGGTCGCCGACATGCTTACCAAAGTGCTCCCATCCACGAAGGTGAAGCACTTTGCTTTGCAACTTGGCCTCTTGCCAGCTTGAGGGGGAGTGTTGGAATGACAAGCTGCCGCGAGCCTTCCATATCCGGACTCAGTGCGCAGTTGCCATATCATGCATTCCATTCTACATACCTCTTTTAGCTGTACCTTTATTGTACCACATGTTTCGAGACTCTCCTCTCGTTTCCCTTTGTTTTTTGTTAAGGTAAATTTGCAAAACCTTATTTACTTATTATGACATAGTTTTCTCGCCTCCCCTCAGTCGTTTGACCCCACTCTCGTGTGCAAACACTGAGTACAGTATATTTTAGAATTCTTACATACTACTTGGCAAGGAACCAAGCAGAAGAAGGCTACGGAGGGGACAAAACTTATGAGTTGAATATGGAAAACACCAGGTCTGGGAGGAAGGGAGAGCGAGGAGTTGCAGGATGGTACGTGATTCTCCTTCCTTTTTTCTATCTCGTAATGCTCATTGTCCATATAGCACTTGGAATAGAGTGGTGTAGGACCCGTGTGCGCGCACAATGATGGGCGCATGGTGCAGTTTTTTGAGTCCCAGCAGAGGGTGTGGCTACAGAAGGCATTATGGATTCAGAGTACAGCCATGGGCACAGCATCCCTGGAGCTTTCGGAAGGAAAGATCACATTTGCTGGTTGCCAGGCTATCATCCGAGAGCAATTGCAACACCGCACCGTGGAGATCTGGGCGACGGTAGCCATGTGGATAGCACCAAGCATTGTGGGGGGCCCAAGCATTGTTTTAGAAGATATTGAGAATGATGATGAGGGGGAGGGTGATGATGATGATGATGATGATGATGATGACAAAGGTGGCGAGGATTAGCACTGCAAGCTGAACTTTTTTTTTTTCTTATATCGAGAGCCTTGATATATAGATTCTAGTGCCAACAGCAACTTTTGTTTTTTTTTGGAGTAGTATTCACGGAATCAATAGATTTCATCGACGAAAGACAAAGGTCTAAGCAGCAGAGACATGTTGCTCTGTTATTGGCTCAGGAACAACAGAAACACTATTTTTCCACCAGATTGACGGAAGTATGTGTTCTATGGGAATTGAGAGCCTGGATATATAGATTTCAGTGCTGCAACAGAAACTTTTTGTGTTTATTTTTTGGGGGGTTTTCACAGAATCGGTAGATTTCGGCACAACAAAATTTTATGTTTTTTTTTCTGCAACCAGATTGGCAGAATTAAACATACTCATGACATTCCCTTTATAACATGAACATCGGCCAACATTGACATGTGAACCATCAGTGAGAAGCCTTGAGAAGCTCAACTGTCATGCCGAGATCTGTGCAATTGGCACATCAAACCAAAAATAATGCCGATGCAAAAGGGCATGAGAGGATTCATGAATGAGCAAGGGTGCTAGCATGGCGGAAAAGAGGGAGTGAGCTCACTCACCGACACAGCAACAGTGCGCCAATGTGTGCCAATGTGCCCTGCAATGGTGTCACATGACTGGTAAGGGTTTGATTAATCAGAGCCGACCTGGCTGCTAGAGGTCTGATTGTATCAGACTTTGACTGTGGTAAGAGGTTTTGATTAATTACCAACCTAGTCAGTAGGTGGAATATATTGAATTCTGTGGTTACAGGTCAGACATGATACATGGTGAGTGCTACTTACAGATGGTGATATATTGAGACCCTCAATATATCCTGGCCTCCCAACATGTGGTGCTAGGACTAGGCCCTCAATCGGGAGTCGGCATGCAGCATTCCCTTTTTAATTTGTCAGCATAGTTATTTATATTCCTTCCCAATCTCGATCCCATCCTCCGAGTTGTTCTTGTAGGACTCATGTTATTCCCAACATATGAGATCATAAAATATTACAATTATATCTGCATAGTAATGGGTGTGGGGGGTACAAAAAAGCTGTGGGTCTCCATATGCGCCGCTGCGTCTCCCATCCTGTGTCCCGTTGCGTCTCTCATCCTGTCCTGTTGATCCTGTCCCGCCGCATCTCTCGTTAGTCCAGCCCCTTGATTCCATGTCACTCACCTTGTTCCATCCATCTCACCTTGTCTTGGGCTTGCTTTCATGTCCCCAGGTGGTTGACAGGGCTGCTGGGCACAAGAAACGGCCGTTGGGCACGTTGGGAGCGAGGGATGGTAGTTGGGCATGAGGGATGCTGTTGGGCGTTAGGGACGGCCATTGTTGGTTAAGGACGGGCGTTGGGAACGAGAGGTGGCCATGGGGCACAAGGAACAGCTGTTGGGCACTTTGGGAGAGCGAGGGACGGTAGTTGGGCATGAGATGGGTGTTGTGGGTTAAGGATGGGTGTTGTGCACGAGAGGTGGCTATGGGGCACGACAGATGGCCGTTGGGCACATTGGGAGTGAGGGATGGCAGTTGGGCATGAGGGATGGGTGTTGTGCACAAGGGACGCTGTTGGGCATTAGGGACGGGTGTTGTGCATTAAGGACAGGCATTGTGCACGAGAGGCGGCCATGGGGCACAACAAATGGCTGTTGGGCACGTTGGGGGACGGCAGTTGGGCATGAGAGGCAACGAGTGGAGGCTGGTGGGTCCCAGTAAAGTGTGTGGCGAAAAAAACATATTTGACTCGTGCTACATGCTCTGCTCAATGGTTCTCTTAGATACAATGGGAATGTACTTAGTAAATGGTATTGTTTTGAATAAGACACCCCCGAAGCTGTACATCCAAGAAATGAAAAGGTCAGATGAAGGTGCAAGAAACAGCCCAAATCTCAACTTATAATCAAACTTGCCATATCTACTACGGTCGTCATTATCATTTCTCAATCTTGATGTTTTTTGCTGTATTGTATTCTTACTTGAATGTATCTTGAAGTGTAAAAATCTTGCAAATATATATATATATACCCCAATCTGTATGCCGAGCTGAGCTCTGATGCACATAAAATGGAATATGTTTCCGTTTATGTTTTTTTGGGAAGTTGTGTTAATAAGGCTGTCAGGATGGACAGTACAGGGAACTTGAGGGAAGAACTGTTCTAGCTATAGATCCTGTGAGTTGACAAGAACCAGCCAGAAATATGTCTTTCTTTTTTATGTCTTTTGCAGAGAAACATATTATAGAGTGGCGCTGCGCAGGCGGCAGGCCACACACCCATCAACCACAACAAAAATAGATGCCAAGAAATCCCTTGATGGGACCAAGATCGTAATCTTGCACCACCAGGGCGCGAGAAGCAACTGTCAAGATGACAGCATGTGATGAAGCTAGAGCTGATAAATCAGACTCAGTAAAAAGGCCGTGTAGGCAATGTGTCGTGTGAATGTCAGAATGTGCAGATTCATGCGGATTCAGTGCTTTTTCGAAAATTTACATGACAATTACATGCAATTTGCCCACTATTGTCATCAATGCATGTCCTCATGACAGTGGGCAAATTGCAGGTAAATTGTCATGTGAGTGCAGATCCGTGCGGATTCTGCTGTTTTTCGAAAACTTCCATGCATCAAAACCTTCTCACCTGCATTTTGCCCAAATTTTGCCTACCCGGCCTTTTTACTGAGCATGATGTATCACGCTTGAGCTGTAGTTACAATTGTTTGATATATCAATACTACGTCTAGGGCTCTAATTACCCCTACTGACTAGGTTGTGACCTGTCCAAAAACGGGTAACGAAAATTTCCACAGCTTCCAACGAAAATTTGGAATGTGTTGCAAATACACCCTAATGGCAAAATAAAACACTTATTTGTTCCATATACATTCAATCACATAAGCTCATCAGATATAATATATAGGAGCCAATGCCTGCGTTGTAAATTTGTGAAAATGCTGATGCCGTGTTCCGTCACCACCAAGTTGATGCCATCCGAAGAACAGCCCCCAGATGCTAATACTTGGAACTGCCGTGTGCAGCATCGGCCCACTGAACAAGTTCCAATCAATGGCAGATCTGTATTATTGTACAATATTTCAGCCCAACATTGCCAGACCTGACTATGATGTGAGATGACTTACGTGATTGACTTTCTTCCCGCCATTCGCGCGAGCGCTACTGATTTCGCAATTTATCCGTTCCTCACAACACGGCTTTTCGGCCTTTGGGTTGCAGGAGGCGCCGGTTTTACTGCATCCCCTGACGCTCGCAGCACAAATTGCGACCAGAAGGATGAGGCCAGAGCAGTGCATTTGGCTTGTGCTGGGGAGGGTGGGTGATGAACGCCGCACCATCCTTTTTTGCATGCTTATACACCAATGGAAAATGCCGTTCGCACAGCCCGAGGTCCAAAATTCGGTGGACGCTATAGTATGTAAGGGGAAATCAAATGTGTCACCGATAATACCATAAGTACTTCCTCTGTTGCAAAATGACTCCTAAGGCACGTTTGGCAATATTTTCCGTCTTCCATTTCATCGTGCCGAAGATTACATAAAACGAGAGTCCGAAGAAAATTGAGATGACCGATATAGAGCCTGAGACAATGCGATTCCACGGAGACGCGTCCACGAGATTGGCGCCAATCCTGCAGGCCTGAACGCGGAAGAGAATTGACAGAATTTGCAATGCAGGAAGGATGGAAGACAGTTAAACGTACAGTTTGACAGCGTCAAGGTGGCTGATTCAATCAGAGGAGCTTGCTGGGGTATACTGGAATCTCCCATTGAACCTTTTCGGCCGGTGAGCTTGTACCGGTTAGGTACGGGTTTCAACGGTGGTTCTACCATGCATGATCCACTGATACTCTAATGTAACCATATGTAGCTAATTTTAAGATTGTTCCAGTTCGCAGGGCGGCGTGAGTTTCACGCTGGCATTCGATGGGAAACAAGCAAGATGAATGCGGATAGCCAAGGCGAGACAAATCGTGCACGAATACTGTGTAAAGCAGCCAAAGGTTGCGTAGGTTATACCGACGAGCCAGCTGCGGTCCCACCCAGATCTGGCTGACCGAGCGGGTGGAGAATCAGCAAGTGTCAGGCTGTCATGACGACCCTTGTTGCCTCGTGAGACCCAAATAGCGGTTGATCCCCAATAGTCACCTGACTAGACTACTGCCCGTTCCTCGTCGAGCCTGCCTGACCGCTCCCACCTCTCCAACTTGTCATCACCTGCCCGTTCGCGTGAAAGATATGACACAATCCGCCTTTCAATTCATGCGCACCAAGGCCAACGCCCATCGCGGGACTGTATGTAACGATCAATTGAGGTATAAGGTACGCGACAAGCTAAGAAGACGGGTTACAAACTGACGATGTGCAGCTGGGTGGTGTATACACCCATGATCATTGACACCGAAACACGCAGTCTCTGCAACTAGAATATCGACTCATTATCTGGCGAGGAAGGCGACCGCCCCCTAGTTATACAATTCTGTGCTAACTCTACAGCCTAATTGCGATGCCATCGATATCAACTCGGGTGTACACTAGAAATCGCCCGGATGGGGTATAAATTTCGGCGGAAGGCTAGGATTTGATACATGAAAATGATGAGGTGGGTGCGTGGGTCTCTTCTGCTTCCCGTACGTCAATTGATGCGAACCAAACTGCAGTCGTTTTCCTTTTAGCACAACCTCCCTGTCCCCGTCATGACCAAGTTCCACGTCGTGGGAGTGGCGGTTCGTTTTCAACGTTGATTGCGCACATACCGACCCCTCCATGTCCATGTAGGGTCTAGCGTCGCACGCCCACATCGCCATCAAACAAGCCGTCTCAGCTCCCGTGTTTGCAAACGGAAACCTTCTCTTTGGCAGCGATGTCGAGCGGTGCCTCCACGAAACGGGTCCCGATGCGGTCGTGTCTGCTGAGGGCGTGTTGTATAATCCTGCCCTGTTTCGTGGACTGGTTTTTGTTCCGACACGACTCAACAAACTCTCCATTACCATCATGGGCAAAGGTTTCTTGAGCTAGAATCTAAGCACCCCCCACAAGACGCGGCGGGGCGTGAGTGCCGTCAAGAGGCATCTTTTCGTGGCAGGCTAAAGTTTTCTTCCTTGTTCCCTGCCCTGGCTGATCTTGTCTTCGTTCCTGCTTCAAAGTTTTGTTTCAAGGAGTGGGAGATCTTGTGCTTTCTTTAGATGCTCGTTGAGATCTTCTCTTGTGGAAGTTACTCGCAGCCGCTCAGGAATCCCCTCTTACTCACTCTCACGTTAAGGATTCTTTGCGGCGACGTTCGGTCCAGATTGACCATGTTCCCAAGACATCCCAATTTTCCCAAGTTCCTGCACCCTATGTGAGACTTGAACAGTGCAGTTTTGTCACCGATCGACAACGGCACACGCGGTGAAGCGCGGGCATCATTCATAACATGGTTCTCTTCTTCAAATTCGGTGCCAGGTCATTCGTCGACGCGCACAGTCATCAGAAACACCATTTCGAGCCGAACTCTGCACTGATGTTACGACATGCAGCTCCAACGCCCCAAAGCCTGGACTCTACCGTTGGAATATGCGACCGTGCGTCAGCCCTAAAACCGGACAGGGTGAATACGAAACTTTGGGAATGAGCGACGGATGCGTGGTGTGCTGCTGCGTCACACCGGTCTCATTGCTAATGAATGCCCACGAAGCAGTTCTGCCCGCCGTGTTCTCCATGTCATTTCCTAATATTATCAAGCAGGAATTACACACGAGAATCGGAGGGTATCACGAAGCAAGCTCGTTGAGGTCTTGGCCAAAGCAACCAAGAAGCGTTCGTGGTAGTGGCTGATCCTTCTCTTTTTGGACCAATTCTTTTCCAACGTGAAGGGGCGCTGATTCCAGAGGGGATATTGGGCAAAAGTATGTGAATATGTGACTCTGGGGACTTGACGTTATAGTATCTTGTCATGCAGGCCGGCTCCCCCATCTTTTCTCGCGTTAACAATACCTGACCTTCTCTCGCGTTTGGTGCTCCGTGGTTCGAACAGAGGCTGAGAACCTGCCAGGGTCTAGTGCGGAGCGAGGAACGAGTGCAGAAGAAGTCAACTCGCGATCAACAACGTCCGTGCTGGTCATCGAACAGATGCATGTCGCAGACATTGGCATGCCGAGCTCGAGAAAGACGACGACTTCAATCTCTGCTCGTATCAACGAGGTGGGACCAACGAGAGGATTCCCATGTCAACGCATGGACGGGTTCAGTAATCGTCAGCGTTCAACCTTCATTCAGCTCGCCAGCTCACTGTTCCCCTCCCCAACTCAGCATTTCATCTCTCTCATTTTATGGTCTGCACCCTGGCACTCCCTTTGCAACCATGCATGATTGATGTCCGCACATTATCACAGATTATCACGTTAATTGCTGTGAGCAAATTTGATGAATAAAACCTCGGTTACACCACGAGCCTGAGGCTGGAACGTTGAGAAACTCGAATATTCATTCTGAGCGCGTGCGGGGTACTTCGACTAAACGACCTACATAAATGCTCAAGTTGCATATTGAACCCTCCCACTTCCAATGCAAAGTGCTGTTACCGCTTCACAGACAACGGCCGGAAATAAGGCTGTGCAAGCCAATGCGGCAAGACATCCAGCCCGGTCGCAACATCCTTGGAAATCAGGTCTTGGAGGCGTGTTCTTCCTTGTTCGTGTATGTTCGGGCGTCGCGCTGCACGTATAGACCGGAATGAGCTTTGTACCATGAAGGAAGGGGGGAAACATACATCCATCCGAACCTTCATCTCTTCACATAACATGACATATTGTTCAAAACCATTGTCGGTTTTCTTCAGATTTACCTAGAGCGGGAACAAAGACCAGGTCAACTACGGAAAAGGGAAAAAAAAAAGAAACTTCAACCCACCATGATCTTTCCCAATCGCTCTCTCAGATCCTTCTCTCGTCCCAGCGCAGGCCGCATCAGTTTGAAGAGGTGCCCCTTGACGGCACTTACGCTCGTCCGCGTCTTGAGCGAACGCACAGTGGAGAGGTACTCCAGTGCGAGGTCAGCGTGTGGAGGGTTCGTGTATTCTAGGTCAAAGCCGGGATCTGGATCCAAGCGTGATGGTGATGGTGATATCTCGTCTCGTCGCGGGGGAGCAGGGACCAGTCCACGAAATAGTGTAGGATTGTACAATACGCCCTCAGCAGACATGACCGCATCGGCCCCCGTTTCGTAAAGACACCGCTCGACATCGCTGCCAAAGAGAAGGTTTCCGTTTGCAAACACGGGGACCGAGACGGCTTGCTTGACGGCGCGGATGTGGGGGTATGATGCTAGACCCTATAGGGATGTGGAGAGATGGGTATGTGCAATTGAGGAGTTTATTAGAAACGAACCGAGTTCTGCCCTCGCTGCTCCCGCGTCCGCCTATGGCAAGTCAAGATCTGTGCTTCTGCACGTTAAGACGCGGAACTTGGCCGTGACGAAGACAGAGAGGTTTTGGTGAAGGGCATTGACTACGTTTTGGTTCGCATCAATCGACGTTCGAGAAAGGAGGGGGAAAGAGATTCACGCACTCATTTCATATACCAAATCCCAGTCTTCCATCAAAAATGCCCCATAATGCCCTCTCCGGGCGATTTCTTGGGGGCACCCAAGGTTGATATCGATGGCGTCGCAGTGAGGCTCCAATATCTTAGCCGCGGCGAGAAGTTGGGTTGGAGAGTTGGCGCAGAATTGTATAATTAGGGGGCGGTCACCTTCAGGGACCGATGGTGAGGAAAAGGCGCCTTCCTCGCCGGACGGGACAGGTCGCGAAACGTCTTATGATGTTGCTCGTCCATGAACATCTGCTTGTCTCGGTAAGTAAAGGACTGTACAAACGGGGGAAAGGCGTGCTTTGGCGTTGATCATGGGCGTATACACTACCTGGCTGCACATCGTCAGTCTCGCAACTCGTCCTTGAAAACTGTCGCGTACCTGCGCTCCGTACCGCCTCGTGAGCCTCCTATATGCCTACGAATGGAGCTCAGCATCGGATCAGCAGCATTGGATACAACGAAACGCACCAGCTCACTCTGATCGACCATGGGTGCCACGATGAACTTTGCGTTGTTGAGTACCACGCGGTAAAAGTCGTAACCCCCCAATTTCTTTGGCGTTGGCGCCGTCTCCATTATTGGAACGGCCCAAGGTAGTCGCCTATATTGGCGCAATGATGGTGAAAGTCGAGAGATAATGGTGGTGGTAAAGTGCCAGGAGTGTGTTTATCGTTGTTTTACTCAAACGAAAAAAAAAAGTTTTCCATGCGCGCCAACGCAAACTTCATCGACCAAGAACTGGCAACTACTACCATGCGAGCTTATGGGTTCCTCGACAGATTTTGCCGCTCAATTGGGTTTTGAATCCAAAGCCCAGCTTGCAGGTGGACTGCGAAATAGAACACCCGATCAAGTGTTATTGCCGAACTGTCTATGTTCCAGTCACGTCAACGCTCAATATCCCGTCAGGAGCCCAATTATCGAATCTTTGATAAGTACTAGTTCTTAGTCCTCAATCCAGCCCTGTGGCGCCCTTCAAATATCCTGTCACTTGGCGCCCCCATGCAGCATTTACCAGACGACTCCTGCTCTATATATCGAGCTACAGCCTGGTTGCATCGAAAGATAAGCTCCAAATGACCAAGCAAATTCGAATACTGAGGCAAAGAAAAAGCGTCACGTGGGCAAAATCAATTCTTGGACACGATCATTGAGGAATACACAGCACTCCTCAAAAATCTCTCCTCTTCCTGTCGCGCCCTACTGCTATCATGCCGGCGGCGCCTTTTCAGATCTCTCCGCATTCGCCTTTCATTGGGGACTCCGAGACACCGGTCCCTGGACGTGTTCTCTCGGAACCGCATACTCACGTCTTACACCCGGAAGCTGACCCTCGAGATCGATTATTGGTATCATGAACCATGGGCCCCATGGTCCCGATACCGGGATTTCCTAGAAGCTATTGGCATGTTTTCCCGTCTCGATTCATTCATTCTCGAAGATTCAGGAACGCACGGCGTCAAACGCTCTCTGCAGAAATGACATCCGCAATCCAACAGATCCTCAACCTACCTACCCTTCGTACCGTAGCTTCCAAGCTGTGTACTTGCGTCCCCTTCGACTACTCACACCTCAGAACGGCCATCACTCTGAAGCGCGTGATATTCAGAGGGTCGAAGTGGTCGAAGTGTGTGCACGACGATGGTCCACCAGAGTCATCAGCGGTTAAGACGCAGCCGCAGCCCGAAGAACGCAACTGGGAAACGCTGACCACGGTGCGGCTGGAGACACTGTCGTTTGGGGGTTTAGGATCTGCGTCTTTCGTCAGAAGCCTAATGGGCCTTCCCAGCTCCAACAGCCCGGACATATTCACCAATCTCCGCAAACTGAAGATATGTCGATGGGTCGGGGACGAAATCGAATACGGGTGGTGGGTCATGCAAGCTTCTGCAGGCTCGCTGGAGTCTTTGATCTTTGACTGTCCGTCTTCCATTGATACTCGTAAGTCGGTCGGTTTCTTATCATGATGTCCCTCCCTGTATTTGACTTCAACGACTCTCGCATCCATCAATCTCCACACCTTCTGATATGCCCCTCAGACCCATCGACCCTCAAAGCCTAAAAAACCTTCATGCAGTGTCATTCCACGTGTCGCACGACATCTTTCTTGACAGTCTGGCATGGCCTTGGATCCAGCCCATCCTCGATACAAAATCGCTACCCAACAATATGCAAAACCTCGTATTTGTTATCAAAACCGGCTACGACGACGAATGGTACATGGGACCCGATATTAATGAAACGGGGTCGACTCTGTTGGAGCCTCTTGACAAGGTTTTGACTTGCCCTTTGCCGCTTGAAGCGTATCCGCGGCTGAAGAAGGTTCATTTTGAGATCCTCCTGACGGATCCTGCGAGGAGCGAGGACGGGGACCTGGAGAAATACTCCCCGTCTTGGTTTCCGACATTCCAGGAGCGGGGAGTTTTTTCGTTTGGAGTGGGTGGGCTAACATGTGGATAGGTTCTCAACGATACTTCCTTGCTTAGGTAGTTGTTATGCAGCAACGGTGCTTTACATGACAAATACAAACGAGGGCTTTTTATCAAAAGAACTCATACCGAATTTTCTTTCAATCTTGCTCTTGCTCTTGGGACGCGTCTACGAAATTTGAAGACTTCGTTTGGCATTGTGCTACGGTGTTGTTTGCTTTTGCCATCTGTCGTGAACCTCATGAATCAAAACTGAAGCCTTTATCGCATACAACACAGCGTAGAAGGGGAAGTATTTGGAGTTGTTCGACTGCATGTGAAGGGAATACCATAGCACGACGGAATACAAGCACAACCAGCATAATCTAAGAAATTGAGAGAACAAGCAGGGGTTTCGACGATGATGAGCGACTACGCCTTATTTGGGTTCGCAGATCTGGATTTTCACGAATTCAGCTCGACAGAGAGATCGTGGTAGCTGGTAATGGCCTACGGAGTACGTGACAGCACCCTTCGAATGAGGAGTACAGTAATAGCCATGAGTACTGCAACAGCCGGTGAAATCGCAAGAAAGTCTCGCCCCAGAGCATTTAGAGTGCCCCAACGAGCAAAGAGCGAGGGTAACGCCGAGAGCGCGGAGGATGTACATGTTGTATTGAGGATGGGGTGGTTTATTTGAGTGAGTGCACGATGGCTTTTTGTTCTGGGGTACTGTCGTCTCTGGCGGCATCCCTTTTTATGCAGATCAGTGATGTTGGTTGCAGTGTTAGTACCAGACAGAACAAACCAAAATGAGGGCATGGGGATTCACAGGAGCGCGACTCGGAGCTTGAAGCATGGAACCGCAAACGCGAGAAGTCTGGGATCCCAATAGATAGAGGTTGATGTGTCGCTGTCAAGTTGACGTCGACCCTGTCAGATCCAAGTGAGATCCTGTGCGGTCATCGTGGGATTCAAGTTGTGAGTATAGCAATAATATCGTCTTCATCAGCAAATCCTGGTTTTTGGTGAAGTTGCAGTTTGCTGAAGATGCTGAAGAAGTTGGCTATAAACTTTGCAGTACTTTTGCAGCAGGCTCCTAAACCCAACCTAAACTCGAGGGGGATGCCACGCCACCTGACTAATTTGTGTGTTCAACCAAATATTTATGTGCACAAACAAAACTGTTCAGCTGGCAAACTTATGAATCACATGACTTGCAGGCATCATGGAGATCAAGACAGAACTGTTCGCAAACATAGTAAACCTATGCTAGGGCTTATTCTCGGTCTTACCGACCCTCACCGCCTTGGTCATCCTCCGCTTCACCTCTGATTCTGCTTCCGCTTCAAGGGGGTGGCAGAATTCAAATCCTGAACCACACATGGGGGGACAGGGGGGTCAGCTGGTTAAAAAAAAAAAAAATTCCAACATCTGGGAAATATGATGTAATTAGCACCAAGTGCGTAGTCGGAGGCGTCCGTCTCGATGATAATAGGTCGATCAGGAATCCAATGAGTGAGGACCGGTGCTTTGGTACAAGCGAGCTTCAACTCGTTGAACGCACTCCGTGTGGAGTCAGAGAAATGGAACGGAGTACCCTTCCAGGTGAGTCGGGTGAGCGGAACAACGATGTCCGAATAACCGTGGATGAAACGTTGATAGAAATTTGTGAATCCAAGGAGAGACTGTACGTCCTTCACTTTTCGAGGTTCAGGCCACTCTTGAATGGTCTTTACCTTGGTTTCGGACATGCGGAGACTGGAGGGAGAAAGGATGAAACCAAGATATTCGACTGTGTCGACAGAAAATTCGCACTTGTCGGAGCGGACGTAAAGTCCGTTCTTGCGGAGACATCGGAGAACTTCCTTGACATTGTCGGGGTGCTTGGCGGGGTCGTCGGAGTAAATGAGAATGTCGTCGAGGTAGACCACCACTGTAACATCGAGGAGGTCACTGAAGATGTCATTCACAAATCGCTGAAAAGCAGCAGGGGCGTTGGATAGTCCAAAAGGCATAACAAGCCATTCAAATGATCCGTAACGAGTGCGGAAAGCGGTTTTCCATTCATCTCCGTCGGCAATGCGGACAAGATGATATGCATGCCGGAGATTGAGAGTGGTATAAACACGCACTTTTCCAGCAGTGGAAAGGAGGTTGGAGATGAGCGGAAGAGGGTATCGATCCTTCTTGGTAACTTTGTTCAGGCCCCGATAGTCGACGCACAGGCGGAGGGAACCGTCCTTCTTTCGGACAAAGAGGACCGGAGCGCCGTGCGGAGAGCGAGAGGGGCGAATGAAACCAATGGCCAAATGTTTGTCTATGAAGTTTCGCAGGGCAGATAGTTCGGATTGTGAAATGGAGTACATAGGGCCAATAGGGGGAGTCGATCCGTCTTCTAACTCGATGCGGAGGTCATATGGACGATGCGGAGCGAGGGTGTCTGCTTTTGTCTTGCTAAAAACATCGGCAAAATCGTGATATTCCTCTGGGATATGGGAGAGGTCCGGAGGTTCCTCGGACATAGAGATGGATTGAGCGGAGATCGTGTGGTCGGAGAGGTGAATTCGGAAGGATTGGGCACCCGGAAGTTTGCAGGCGCGCACAAATGCGGCTGCATTTATCAATGCAATATTCGGGACAACGTCTGGAGTTGCAGCAGGTGTGCCGGAGTCGGAGGTCGGAGTATCGGGAGAGGTCTGCGGAGGTAGTGGAGCTGACCTGGCAGAAGACGTCAAGGTCGGAGACTCCTTCAAGAGCTGTGGACGGAAAGTAATACTGCCCAATACCCAGTCAATCATAGGATTGTAGCGGGTGAGCCAGTTGTATCCAAGAACCATAGAACAGGAGGAATTGAGCGGAGTCACGTAGGCTGTAATGGCCATATATTCACCGGAGGAAAAGTATACAGGGAGATCAACCGCCTGAGTAATGACGGAGTTGGACGTTCCGTCAAATAATTTAAGTTCGATCGGAGGTATGGAGGTGAAAGGGAGTTTATAGGATGAAGCATAACGGGAGTCAATAAAACAATGAGTAGAGCCGGAGTCCACAAGGGCGGCTATCGGAGAAGAATCGGAGATAAGCGGAGATGTAAGTCGGACACGGAGGGAATTGGGATTGGAAAGAGCGGAAGCGTTGAGTAGAGCAGTAGTATGGATGGGTTCAATGCAGTCCTCAGGCCGTACAGAGTCCTGTGGACTGCCCGCTAATTTTTTGTTTCGTCTGTGGTCTTGGCTTGGGCAGCGCGCGCCTTAGCCTTAGAGGCGGAGGACGAAGACTTCAGGCAATCTTTCGCGATGTGTCCAGCTTTGCCACAAAACATACAGAGGTTGTTGTCAAAACGGCGTTTGCGTTCCTCCGGAGTTAGCTTTCCATCTTTTCCGAGTTTGTCGGAGATGTCGGACTTGGGAGCAGAGGAAGGCTTCGACTGTTTGCCCTGGTTCTGTGTCTGCGGTTTGGCTTTGGAGTTTTTATCGGAGTTTGCGGAGGGGGTTTTAGCTTCGGATTTGTCGGATTTGGATGCAGACTTGTCGGAGCGGGACTTCTCGCGATGACGTTCCCAGTGGCGAGCATCAATAGTCTGTGCTAGCTCCCTAAGTGCTGGTAACGTGCTTGGCTTTGCTTGAGTCCCAAGGACATCTTTAATCTGCTCCGCCAACCCGGAGTAGTACCGGTGATGCAGGGCGGAGCTGTCCCAGTGCGTTTTGGCAGCAAGGCGTGTGAACTCGATATTATACTTGAGAATATGTTGATTTTCGCGCATTTTGAGATTGTCCAGAGAGTCGGCAGCATCCGCAACGGGGTCAATGACCCCGAATTCCATGCGGAGTGTGCGGAGGAATGCGGACCAATCTTCGTACCAGTCTGGGGGGTTGTCCGGGTCTGGTTTGATGATGAAATGCTCGAAATAATTGAGAGCTGTGCCTCGGAGGAAAGAGATGGCGAGAGTGATTTTGGCAGAGTCATCATCATACTCGGAGTTGTCGCGGAAGAACAATGTGCATTGGAGGATGAACTGGTTCAGTTTCCGGGGATCGGAACTGTCGAAGGTGTCTGGATCCTTAGCCTTTTTATGATGCTTGTGACCTTTGCTGCATTTGAGTTCATTGGTCATTAAGAGGAAAGCATCCGCAAGGGCTTGTGGGCCGAAAATATTCTGAGGAGACGGGGGTGCGGATTCTATGGGGGAAGTGGGGATCGGAATATTATGCGGAGGTGTGATGGGCTGAAAACCCGGAGGTGTCGGAGTAGTGGGAGTTACGGGAGATAGTTCTGTTAAACGTTGTTCGACATTTTGTAGAACCTGTTGCCTAGAAGTGCCAGCTTCTGCGGCTTTTGCTGTCTTGGTGTTTCGGAGTGCCATGACTAGCAGGAATCCAAAAACGGTTTGAGTTCAAATATACTGTTAAGTAGGTGAAAAGTCGGAGCTTCGTCGGAGTCCGTCGGAGGTCAGATGTAGAACTGAGACCGGAGCAGAACTCCGGGAATGCAGAGGAACGACGAAGGGGAGGGACGTGGCTTCAACGTATGTGTTGCGCCGCCATTTGTCGGATAAGGTGTCCCAATTTCAGGAGGTCAGAGGAGAGGTCGGAGATGCGGAGGTTCTCGGAAAGATCTCGGTGAGAGACACGTTGACGTGGAAATGGTCGGACGACGTCGGAGTTGTGACTCGGACACAGTACTGAGCTCGTCGAAGGGTAACGATGGAGGAAGAGCAGTAGATGAGGATGTCGTCGGCGTATTGTACCACAGCGAGGATCTCTGGCATGAACGGGGAGTAGGAGTGAACTTTGTTGATATTCGAACTAAGGAACTACAGGTATGGTACGAGCTTAAATACCTAAATGAGATTACTTTACGGAGATGGTCGGAGTAGGTCCGGAGTTGTGGCGTAAGTTTGAAGGCAGTGGACCGGAAATAGGGAGGACGGGGGTCTATAGGATAAACGAGAGAACCTCAGGACGTGGTGAACACGGACTAAGTATATTGAATGTACCTATAGGATAAACGAGAGACTAAGGTACATAAGTAAAGGAATGACAGTGGGATAATATATCAGACTTACACCTTAGGACGTGGTGAACACGGACTGAGGTGTTGGCTACGAAAAAAAAGGATTGTAGACTATGAAAGATTAGGTAATGTGAGTGATGCGCCACAAATAAGTGAATGTCGGTAGACCTGTGAGTATCGAAAGTCTTAACACTCCCCCTCGATCTGAACATGGTCAAACGACATTGAGGAGTTCACGGAACAATGTGAACTTAACATGTGTGAGCGACTTGGTGAGAATGTCGGCAACCATTTCGTCGGTGGGAACATATTTGACATGAATGTAATCTTGGTCGACAGCCTGGCGAACAAAGTGGAAATGAACATCAATATGCTTTGTCCTGGCGTGAAGTCGGCTCCATGTTCCATAGGGGTAGACATCGGTTTTGCCTTGTCGAGACCGAAACGGGTGAGGATTTGATCGACATAGGTTTCTTGGCCGAGAGCTATGGTATGGTTCTCAACGTCGCGGGTGATGTTAACACCAAGGAGCCAGCTGATGGAGCCTAAATCGACAAGTTCGAAAAAGTCGCTCATTTCCCTCTTGATATGTGCGGAAGACTCAGAAGAGTTGGCGATGATGGTGAAATCATCAGTAGCAGCAGCCATAATGACGAAATTGTCGCCCTCAACGCGGTAGAAGGTGGCCTCATCGGCCTGAGAGATGTGGAACCCGAGGCTCGTGAGGATTCGTTTGAGCTCTTGGTACCAGTGGTGAGCACCTTGTTTTGTTCCATAGAGTGGTCGGCGTAGGCGGAGAACAATGTGTTTGCCAGATTTGGCAAGATCATCGGGAATGGTACGAAAAAGTTCGTAGTAAGGTGGTAAAGCCAGATAAATGACTTCATTTTCTTTGAGCAGAGAGTTGAGGTATGCGTTTTTGACATCGGCTTGCTCAATGACGACGTCGCGGCCTTTAGAAGCAGCTAACGCGAGTAAGATGCGGAGGGTAGCTGGGCGAACGGTGGGCGCGAATGTTTCGGTGAAGTCTTTGCCGAAAATTTGCACGAATCCTTTTGCGACGACGCGTGCGCGATAACGGACAATATTGCCTTGGGCGTTGCGTTTGCGGCGGAGAACCCAGCGGGAAGGGACAATGTTGGCGTCCGAAGGTGCTTCAACGACGTCCCAGGTGGCGAGTTTCTTGATCTGAGCGAGTTCTTCCTCCATCCCGGCCTTCCATTGTTCGGATTCCGTTCCGTTGATTACGTCATCGACGCATGGTTGATCATCCGACACAGCTGCCACGGCTGTGTGCACAGCCTCGCGGAACCAGTTCATTCCGGACTCGTTCGGCTCCCAGTCGACTCCCCCTGGTTCAAGACCTTCGTCCTCAACGATATGGGTGTCTCCAGCAGCGGTTCGACGTTTTCCGCGGCCGTATCTTTCTTCGTCGTACTGGGGAAGACCAGCTAGCGAATTGCGGCGCGTTTTCGTTGCATGATTGGGATCTGCTGCTGAGGACTTTGAGGAGTCGTTTGGCGGAGTTGCAGTGCTGGTATCAGGTGCTTTCGGTGTTTCTGGCATTGTGGGTTGTTCTGAAGACTTGCTGGGGGCGACAGGATTCGGAATAATCGGTTTTTCGACCGATTCCCACTCCCCCTCGAATTTGACGTCCCCAGGCTCAAGCATTGCCGTTCGGTCGACGTAAACGTTGCGTTTGACTGAGACCTTGTTCTTCCCTGGCCAGTAGACACGATATCCCTTGGATTCGTCATCGTATCCAACAAAACGGCCCTCTTTCGCTCGTGGATCCAGCTTACCAGCATGCAGGTCCTTGACCCATACAGGTACTCCCCACTCCAGCAATCCCCTGAGGTCGGGTTTGCGCCCTGTCGCTTTTTCGATAGGCGCGACGAGTTCAGGCATTGCACGGGAGGGGACCCTGGCACCGATCCAAACGCTGTGGCGGACGGCTTCGCCCCATAGGTTTCGAGTTAGACCTGCGCCAATTATCATAGAGCGTGCTCGCTCGATGTGCGTTCGGTGGCTGCGTTCGGCGGCTCCGTTTGACTGAGGAGAGTCGTGGACAGTCAGATGTCGAACTGTCCCGGCGTTTTTGAGGAGTTTCGTGAATTCAGTGCTGAGATATTCGCCCCCGCGATCGCTACCGAGACACTTGATATCAGCGTTTCGCTGCATCTTCGCCCATTTCTCATACTGCTGGTACTTCTCCATGGCTTCTCCTTTCGTCTTTAGGAAATCCGCTCGATCTTCGCCCGTCGCCATGTCGTGATAAAACTGGCAGTAGTTGTGTCCGCCGAGGGATGTGACCTGGGCTGGACCCCATAGATCAGTGACGATCTTTTCCCCGTACTTTGTGTACTTCGTTGTACTCTCCTTTGGAAAAGCTTGCTGGTGGGCCTTTCCTTGGATGCAAGAGCTACAGAACTCGGGTTTCGTTTTTGGATCAATAATGATACCGGAAATGGCACCTTTCGACACCATCTCGCGAAGGGTTCGGAAGTTGAGGTGTCCGAGTTTACGATGGAGTTTGTTGATGTCCATAGGGGCGGCTGCGACATTTGCATGGAGACCGGGGGTGGGATTTACAAGGGCCAAGGGATCAATACGGTATAGACCACGGATACGAGGGACTGAGCCGAGGATTTTTTGCTCGGGACGTGCGCCACGAATGACGCATGCACCGTCTTCAATTAAAACGGAGCATCCAGCGCGATCGATACAGGAGACGGAAATGAGTGTGAACACCATGCTAGGTGCGTAGTAGACGCTTTGGAGCGTAACGGTCATGGCTTTGTGCCCAGTACAGGCAGGTAGTTTCACCTTGAGATTCCCTCTACCGATGGCACTAAAAGTGCGACCATCAGCAGCTTTGATGGGTTCGGGAGTGATTTCTCGATAATTTAGGAATTTGTCCTTGTCGGGGGAGAAATGGCTACTCGCGCCACAGTCGATGATGACGCCAGCAGATGGAGCTGCGGCATGGGCAGCGTGATCGTGCCCAGATGTAACGACGAGCGCGACATTAGGGGTGTCGTCGTCAGTCTCCTCTTCAGTGGCAATGGCTATGATGGCATAATTGTCGTCGTTGTCCGAGTCGTTGTCGGCAGCGTTCGCAGACTTGTTGGCCTTCTCCTTGGCCTTCGCCAGCTTTTTCTTCCACCATTCTGGTGGGTTATCAGCTCTGCCTCCCCCTTTTTCGAAGCATCCTTCCTTTAAATGACCATCCTTTCCACAATTCGTACATTTCTTTGAACTTTCCCCACCGTTATCGCCTCTTCCTTTTCCCCTCGATTTTTGGCCACGAGAACTACCGGCAAATTTGGCATGTGCGGCAGCCATGG
Source organism: Entoloma clypeatum (assembly GCA_963565915.1). Taxonomy (NCBI): domain Eukaryota; kingdom Fungi; phylum Basidiomycota; class Agaricomycetes; order Agaricales; family Entolomataceae; genus Entoloma; species Entoloma clypeatum. Next base: position 3,877,219 of record OY751495.1, read on the forward strand.
CAGCATTTGATTGGTTAATGCTGTCTTCCATCGTCGCATTGTTGGCCTCTTCGGTGATGTGCCAGATGAGATCAGAACTTGAGATCTTCGTCTTCGTTTGACGAGCGGTGGTATTGAGGGTTGTAAAAAGGGGTCGAAAACAGGTGGTAAGGGAGAGAGAGGTGCGGATGTGGGTGTTAAAGCTGTCATCGGTGATCTGGGAACCAGTTTCGGCGAGGCATTCACGAATGGCCTTCATAGTGCCAAGATGGGTTCGCATGTCTTCACCCTCGGTATAACGGATTGTCTGGAGCTTGTTGAGGAGGTCTGTCTGAAACATGTCCCCTTTTGTGGCATGGATCGCGACCAGCTTCTTCCAAACTTCGGCGGCACTGCTGCCTTTGTTTTGGATGAACGTGGACGCGTCGACCGTGCCATAAATAAATTCGCGGACTTGGGCCTCTCGTTGTTCGTAGAGGTCGACAGCTTCCTCGTGCTTGTCAAGTTCGTCATCTGTCATTGCGGTGGTTGATTTCGGTTTGAACCACTTGCCATTCTGCTCCGTAATGGTATCCGGTTTGCGCGCGGTTCCGCGAAGGTGTCTCCGTAGTCCTTTCGTTGCTATTATAGCATTCTCAACACGCTCTTGGTACATGACCCAATTTGAGCCATCCTCCGCGAGCTTTGGGAGATTAACGACCTTAATGGTGGACGTGGAGCTTTCTTCGTTCGCCATCGCGGGGCCCATAACCTTTGAAGGCAGTGGACCGGAAATAGGGAGGACGGGGGTCTATAGGATAAACGAGAGAACCTCAGGACGTGGTGAACACGGACTAAGTATATTGAATGTACCTATAGGATAAACGAGAGACTAAGGTACATAAGTAAAGGAATGACAGTGGGATAATATATCAGACTTACACCTCAGGACGTGGTGAACACGGACTGAGGTGTTGGCTACGAAAAAAAGGATTGTAGACTATGAAAGATTAGGTAATGTGAGTGATGCGCCACAAATAAGTGAATGTTGGTAGACCTGTGAGTATCGAAAGTCTTAACAGTAAGTTGCCAGCGACTGTAATGAACATCGGAGATGTCGGTCAACGGACCATGCAGAAAAGGCGATGCATAAGTAAACGGGAATATGAATATGAAATGCATAAAGGCATGGAGTTATGAATATGAAATGCACGATGGCAACGTGCGGAGATGCGGAGGTAACGGATGTCCGGAATGTCGGAGGACGATCGGAGTGGATCGGAGGTTCAGAGACGGATATAACACATAGGAGCTAAATAGGCCATTGGTTAGATAGATGTTTCAAGGAGGCGGTGGCATAGGAGTCAGAGATAAGGCCTCAAGGCCGTGAGTCAGAGATAACAAGTGAAAATGTATCTAAAAGGGGAATCGTCCAAGTCGATGTGAGTCATAGTGCTGATAGGGGGGACACGTGTCCCAGGGTCATCGGAGTTAAGTGAAACGGGGTCTGATAAGGATCAAGGATTGAGGGGTTGTGTGAAGGCGCATAGGAAGAGGGTGAAAAGTGTAACATTACCCCCCGTTTATGCTTTGAAGTCACCGGCTTCAATGTTTTTCAGGTTGCCATGTTGTGCATGCCGTCGTCGTCAAATTCGTATGGTTCGCCCTCGAGGTCTGCATAGCCAGAGCCAAGACACTCATAGTCATAATGTCCAGGCGCCCTCTTCTCTCACTTCTTGCATTGATAGAGTGCGCACTGACACTCAATGTGTCCTTTAGCTCCGCACATGCCCCATTGGCGCCCTTTGTCAATGTGTGGCCATCCTGCAGGACGGCGCCAAGGTCCGCTCAGTGAGTGAGCGTGTCCGTGTGTGTCAATCTCGTAGCCAACACAATCAGGCTCATTGGTGAGGTCGATGGGGATTTGATATGAGGAACCATGCCCGAGTGGGACAGACATGATCGTGCACACTGTCACGTAGCGTGTTTCTCAACGTCAGAAAACGTCGGACGAGTCGGAGCGGAGTAGCGGAGGAGCGGAATGCGGTAAGTGCGACGTTGGCAGAAAGGACCTGGCTTCAACTTGTGCGTTGCGCCCCACTCTTTGATGTGGTCCTCGATTTTGGATTGGCGGATGTTGGATGAGCGGAAGTAGAGACAGATGCGAATGAGGTGTAACGTATGATATTTGAACTGAGGTTCTACGACAGGTTTGTACACTATTTATAGTAGACTAGAATGATCAGCATTACTATAAGTGATGTGCAGATATTGGAGTTGACCATCGGAACATTCGGAGTACGGAGAGTAACAAATGAAAAGTGAACAACATATGTCTACTTGTAAGTATGGTTGAGATGTTACGTAGTAGAAGTATATTCAATATAAATAGAATGTTGTTGGAGCGGATGTTGGAGCGGATGAAATGTTGGAGTCGTCAGATAAGTCGGATGTGAATCGTATGGTTATGACAGTATTTCCCTCTTAGGGCTGAACCCTGAGGCCCAGATGAGGTAATCCACGTGACCGTTGGTTGAAAAGCTTTGTGCGTGATCTTTCTCTCTTGTCACCCAACCACAACATCTATCCCGACGCCTATCCGTTATGTCCGCTGAAAACTCACCCCTCGCCGCTCTTCGTGCTGAAAGGGAGCGCCAGAAGAAGGTCACCGAAGAGTTGGAGAGGAAACTGCAGGAGGCAGAGGAGCGCGCGAAGGAAGATGCAGAGCGCGCAGAGGCGAAGAGGGCGGCGAAAGAGCGGAGACGAGCAGAGAGGAAGGCAGAGAAGGCGAAGGTGAAGGAACCGGTCACGGGTGCAGGTGCGGATGCGGAGGCGGATGCGGATGCGGCGAGTGCGGAGGTGAAGAAGGGCCGGCTGCAGGGGGTTTTCAAGAATATGCCTGCGAGTTACGAGCAGGGGAAGGAGGATTGCACCTCCTGCTTGAAAGCGGGGGACTTGTGTTTTTGGCCATCGGAGTGAGTTTTTCCTATTTCTTTATACGCTTCGTTATTAACTTGTTCTTTAGGAATGACAATGCTTCGTCGTGCTGGCGGTGCCAGCATTTAAAACGAAGCTGCAGAACGGGAGCGGAAGCGGAGTCGGAGGTGAAGCGGAGGATGACCAAGGCGGTGAGGGTCGGAAAGGCTAAGGTGGCAGGTGGTGCGACGAAGAACGCGAAGGCGGGATCATCCAAGGGAGAGGGGACCGCGGAGGGATCGCGGATAGCTGCAGCGTCGGAGGAGCCGGAGTTCATGCCAGAGGGGTTTGGTCCGCCGGAGGTGGTCATAGGCACGGAGGTGGTGAGAGGGCTTAGGAGCATGATAAGGGAGATGCAGCTGATAAAGGCGGAGTTGAAGAAATTGCGGGAGATCAAGGAGCTTTTGACGGTTATCGCGTGGAGGGAGGATTCGGAGGCTTCGGAGGAGGGATCCGACGAGGACGAGGATGCGGAGGAGTATGATAGGGTATTGGAGGAGTTGGGAAGGGAGGTAGAAGAAGAAGCAGAAAAAGAAGAAGAAACGAAGAAGCGGAAGCGGATGGAGGAAGCGGAAGAGGAATCCGGATCGGAGTGGAACGAGGAGACAGAGGGGGTATCTAACAAAAAACAGCGAAAGTAGTTTTTTGTTAGTATAAAATTTTAATATATTTTCTTTTCTTTTTGTTACAAGCGCGATAAGGGGCCTGGCTTAGTTGGTTGAGCGGAGTGGAAGTCCGCTACCATATCTGCTGCGTGTTCAAGCTCGGATGCGGGTAACCAAGAAAACTCTTCACTGGTGTCTTCATAACCTAACCAGCGGACGAGGTAAAGGAGTTTGCAGCGTCGTCTTTTATCGATCTTTGAGTCGACGATTTCCGCAATTTCGTATTCGGTTTCTCCATCCATCTCAAGCGGAGGCGGAGGAGATTGTATCCAATTTGGAATCTCGTTAGGAGTTGCTGGTTCGAGCATGGATATGTGGAAGACGGGGTGTATAGCACGCATAGTGTCGGGTAGACGTAGTGTAAAGGAGTGCGTGCCGGGTTGGGCTATGATTTCAAATGGGCCAGCATATTTGTCGGATAACTTTTGGGTGGGTCGTGTGGTGCGGAAGAACTTAGCTTTAACAAAGACTTCTTGTCCGACGCGGAGCGGGGGAGGCGGAGAACGTCGGACGTCCGCAGGGCCTTGATAACGTTGTTGTGCCTCTGCGACAGCAGTCTTTAGTTCTTGATGTAATTCATCTAAGTCGACGATGTATTGTCGAGCTTTATCGGATGCTAGATCACGTTCCGGATGGAGTGTAATGTCGGGGTGATAACCTTTGTTGGCGAAGAATGGTGATACACCTGTGGTGGCACTCGGAGTGTTGTTGTAAGCGAACTCCGCAAGCGGAAGCAAAGCGGACCAGTTGTCTTGCTGGTAGTTGCAGAAAATGCGGAGGTATTGTTCGAGTGTCTGGTTGGTGCGTTCGGTTTGACCATCGCCTTCAGGGTGATATCCAGAAGTGAAGTGAAGTCTCATATCGAGGGCTTTTGCAAGAGAGCGGAAAAAGCGGGAGACAAATTCAGGTCCGTGATTGGATGTGACATTTTGCGGAACTCCGTGCTTGGAAAAGACGTGAAGCACGAAAAGGTTTGCTAGGTCTTCGGATGTGCAATTAATGGTGGTAGGGATGAATATGCCTTGTTTAGTGAGGCGGTCTACAATGACCAGAATCGCATCGGAGCCAGCGGATGTCGGAAGGGGTTCAATGAAATCCATGGAAATAGAATGCCAGGGACGTTCAGGAATAGGGAGTTGTTTAAGCAGACCGTAGGGTTTATGACATTGGGGTTTGGCGCGCATACAAGTGGTACATGACTTGCAATACTTTTTGATGAAGTCACGCATTCCAGGCCAAGTGTATTCTCGTTGGATAAGACTAATAGTCTTATTTTGACCAGGGTGTCCAGCGAGGATATGGTCGTGCTTATTGCGGAGGATGCGGAGACGGAGGTCGGATGAGTCAGGAATGTAGATACGTCCATTGTGGAGTAGATAACCTGCTTCATTCACGATCCAGCGTGGATTAGGATTGTCGAGGAAAGAGGTATAAATGGGATCGGTCGGAAGAGCGGAGAGGATGTCGGAGCGGAGCTGATCTGTATCCATGATGATTGTGGCACGGAGGATGGGTGTATATAACTCTGTTGCGTGAAGTGAAGTGGTGAGCTGTTCTTGTGTGAAGATGGGTTTGAAGTTGCTTGGGTTGATGGACGAATAGTCGCTATTTCCCTCTTTAGGGTAGATGTCCCATCGTCTACTTAAAAGATCGGGCTTCGTACCTAAACGGCCAGGGCCGAAGCGGATGACGAGATTGAACTGGCAGAGGTATTCGGACCAACGAGCTTGTCAACGTGATAAAATCTTGGTAGTAGAAAAGTACTCAAGATTTTTGTGGTCCGTTATGACATCGATCGGAGCAGCGGAGCCTTCAAGGTAGTGACGCCAAACCTTGAATGCATCGTGGATCGCTAATAGTTCTTTGTCGTGGGTGTCATAGTTTAACTCGGGAGGTGTAAAGGTGCGGGAGTGGAAAGCGACCGGATGGATTTCGTCGTCGGAGGTGCGGATGGAGAGGATCACACCCAAAGCGTAGTCGGAGGCATCGGTTTCGACGATAATAGGGCTGTTGGGAATCCAATGCGTAAGAACAGGTGCCGTGGTAAAGGCTTTCTTCAAAGTTTTGAAAGATTCGCGAGCGGAGTCGGAGAAGTGCCATTGTGTGTTTTTGCAGGTGAGTCGAGTGAGCGGAACGGTGATTTCGGAGTAGTAAGGAATGAATCGTCGATAAAAATTGGCAAAACCTAAGAAAGACTGAATGTCTTTGACCTTCCTTGGTTCAGGCCAATCTTGAATAATTTTGACTTTCTTATCCGACATGCGGAGGCCTGTCGGAGAGAGGATAAAGCCAAGGTATTCAACAGTATCCGTAGAAAACTCGCATTTGTCTGCGCGTGCGTATAAGCCGTGTTGTCGGAGACGTCGGAGGACTTCGCGGACATGCTTCCGATGCTCGGAGGGAGAGTCGGAGTAGATGAGGATGTCGTCGAGATATATGGTAACATACTTATCAAGCAGGTCGTGGAAGATGTCGTTCATGAAGCGTTGAAAAACGGCTGGGGAGTTGGTGAGTCCAAATGGCATGACAAGCCATTCAAAAGACCCGTAGCGCGTGCGGAAGGCAGTTTTCCATTCATCTCCTTCCGCTATGCGGACGAGGTGATAGGCGTGTCAGAGGTCGAGAGCCATATAAACACTGGCTTTTCCAGCGGTCTGGAGAAGGTCGGATATGAGCGGAAGCGGATATCGGTCCTTCTTTGAGATTTTGTTAAGACCACGGAAATCGACGCAAAGACGAAGGGAGCCATCCTTTTTACAAACGAAAAGGACGGGAGCACCGTGCGGGGAGGAAGAGGGTCAGATGAATCCAATGGTGAGGTGTTCGTCAATGAATTCACGAAGGGCATTGAGTTCGGTTTGTGAAAGGGAGTAGATCGGACCGAACGGAGGAGCGGAGCCCTCTTCAAGTTCAATTTTGAGGTCGTAGGGACGGTGGGGTGGAAGAGTGTCTGCTTTTCCTTTACTGAAGACGTCAGCATAGTCGTGGTATTCTTCGGGTACGTTTGTCAAGTCGGGGGTGTCGGAAGCAGATGCGGAGTGAGCGGAAACGGAGGGAGTCGAAAGGTGAAGTCGAAAGGATTGTGTACCAGGCAATTTGCATGCCCTCATAAATGCAGCTGCGTTAATGAGTGAAATCTGCGGAGCGGACTGCGGAGGTACGATCGGAGGTTCCAGAGGAGGAAGCGTAGCTGTCCTACCTTGGGAGGAGGTCGACGTCGATGTCGGAAACGGCTCTTTTTGCATCTGTGGACGGAAAGTGATACTGCCCAATACCCAGTCAATCATAGGATTGTGGCGGGTGAGCCAGTTGTATCCAAGAACCACGGAAGAAGCGGAGTCGAGCGGAGTAACATAAAAATCCTGTTCAAAGGATTCACCTGAAGGAAAACATATAGGTATTGTTACAACTTGAGTGATAAACACGTTAGAAGAACCATCGAAAAGCTTTAGTTCTAAGGGTGGAATAGCGGAGGTCGGAAGATCATAGGCGGAGGAAAAGTTATTGTCAATAAAACAGTGAGTAGATCCTGAATCAATAAGTGCTGGGACAGAATCTGAAGAGAAAAAAGAAGATGAGATATTGATACGTAAAGAGTTCGGATCGGAGAGAGCGGACGCGTTAAGTCGGATGGGAGCGGAGGCACGGAGAGAGTCAATGCAGTCCTCAGACCGTGCTTCATGAGGACCACTGCCTATTTTTTTGACTCGATCTCCTTACTTTTTTCCTTGGCTTGAGTGCCAACTTGGGGGGCTTTCCCTTTAGCCTTGGAAGCGGAGGAGGTGGACTTGGGACAGTCCTTGACAGCGTGTCCGACGCTACCGCAGAATAAGCAAAGGTTATTATCGAAACGACGTTTGCGTTCTTGATACATCAGTTTGCCGTCTTTGCCTAATTTACTGGAGAGGTCGGGTTTCGGAGCGGATGTGGAAGCGGAAGTGGTAGCGGGAGCGGAGGGTTTGGTTGATGATGTTTGTGGAGTGGATTGGTTCGGAGCGGATTGTTTTTTGTCGGACTTGGGAGTGGGTTTATCGGTTCTGGATTTCTCTCGTTGACGTTCCCAGTAGCGAGCGTCAATAGTATGAGCCGCGGATCGCAGGTCTGGTAAAGACTTGATCTTGGGTTGTTGGGAGAGGATGTCCTTGATCCGATCTGGAAGTCCGACGTAGTAGCGGTGTCGGAGGGAGTTTTCATCCCAGTCAGTCTTGGTAGCAAGACATTGGAATTCAACATTGTACTTCAATATCTTTTGATTTTCCTTCATCCGTAGGTTGTCCAACTGTTCTTCGGCTTCGCCCTGAGGGTCAATGGTACCAAACTCGGAGCGGAGAAGTCGGACGAACTCGGGGAAAGAACCCCGCCAATTGGGTTCATCATCATCTAGAATGAAGGGTTCAAAAAATTCGAGTGCTGTGCCTCGGAAGTAAGACATGGCAAAGTTGACTTTGGAATGTTCTGAGTCGAAGTTGTCGTTGTCGGAGAAGTAAAGTTTGCATTGTAAAATGAATGCGGAGTATCCGGTTTGTTGGCATATGACTTTTTCTTCTTTGTATCTCGATGTTTCAACTCTTTGGTCATGAGCAGAATGGCTTCAGCTAGATTGGGTTCCTGATCTGGATTGGAATCGGAGTCGTCCAAATCTCCATGTAAACTACCGTCGGAAGGAGGAGAAGATCCTCCTGGAGGTCCGCCGAATAAGCCAGAATTTAGGGGTGCAGAGGGTTCCGTTGGTGGGTTTAGTGGAGGACTGGCAGGAAGTGGTGGGAGCTGAGAGTCGGAAGAAGGCGGAGGAACGGATGGTCCGTAATGAAGTAACCGACATAGGCAGCCCAAAGGGCGCTCAAGATGTAACGGTACGAAGGCATGAAGGAAGCTCAACTAACCTGGTTAAGAGTAACTAAAGGAATTCTAGAAGCTGTACTAGCTTGTTAGTTAACTCAAAGAACTGGGGTGTTCAAGAAGTTAGGATTCACCGTACTAAATACATGGGTATTTATACTAATCCAATATGCGCACGGACCATTGTACAAACAATACATAAACAAGTCATGTGTCCGTGGTTATACCATAAACTCACATATATGGTAATAGTGACTTATAGTCACTTCCTGTGACAAGCACATGGTGCGACATATCTGGCAATATGTTCAACACTCCCCCTCACTTAGAATCCCGGGTAGGTTTCGTAAGTGGAGTATAAGGCTCTTTAAACTCCATTCGGAGTAGAGCACGGAATTTCTCAAATTCCTGGCGACCAAGTGGCTTGGTAAACATATCAGCCGGATTTTCTGTTCCCGGAACGAACCGTGGTTCGATCAATCCATTTTGAACTCTATCGCGTATAGCAAAGTGATGGATTGCTATATGTTTGGTTCTGCCTTCAGTGACTGGGTTTTGCGCATTGAAAATCGCGCCTTGGTTATCTACATGGAACGGCATTTTGGTAATGTCCTGTAGTCCAAGCTCTTTGAAGAGATGAGTAACCCATTCGCACTCCCGCGAACATTCACTGACGGTTCTGAGTCGAAGTTGTCGTTGTCGGAGAAGTAAAGTTTGCATTGTAAAATGAATGCGGAGAGTTTGCGCGGATCGGATCCGTCAAAGGTATCCGGTTTGTTGGCATATGACTTTTTCTTCTTTGTATCTCGACGTTTCAACTCTTTGGTCATGAGCAGAATGGCTTCAGCTAGATTGGGTTCCTGATCTGGATTGGAATCGGAGTCGTCCAAATCTCCATGTAAACTACCGTCGGAAGGAGGAGGAGATCCTCCTGGAGGTCCACCGAATAAGCCAGAATTTAGAGGTGCGGAGGGTTCCGTTGGTGGGTTTAGTGGAGGACTGGCAGGAAGTGGTGGGAGCTGAGAGTCGGAAGAAGGCGGAGGAACGGATGGTCCGGGGGTAGGAGCGGATGATGATGCTGTGGCTCCTCGAGGGGTAATGGTTACATTGCGTGTTCCTCGAAGAAAAGCAGAGCGTGGTGTGGAGGATGAACGTTCTGCTGCTGCACGAGCAGTCCTAGTTGTTCGAACTGTATTACGGGTTTGAGACATGTGGGTAGAGGTTGTTGGGTAAATCAAAGAATGGTGGTAGTTCAAATATACTGTCACGTAGCGTGTTTCTCAACGTCGGAAAACGTCGGACGAGTCGGAGCGGAGTAGCAGAGGAGCGGAATGCGGTAAGTGCGACGTTGGCAGAAAGGACCTGGCTTCAACTTGTGCGTTGCGCCCCACTCTTTGATGTGGTCCTCGATTTCGGATTGGCGGATGTCGGATGAGCGGATGAGCGGATGAGCGGAGGTGACGGAGAGAATGCTCAAAGGCAAGTAGAGATGGATGTGAATGAGGTGTAACGTATGATATTTGAACTGAGGTTCTATGACAGGTTTGTACACTATTTATAGTAGACTAGAATGATCAGCATTACTATAAGTGATGTGCAGATATTGGAGTTGACCATCGGAACATTCGGAGTACGGAGAGTAACAAATGAAAAGTGAACAACATATGTCTACTTGTAAGTATGGTTGAGATGTTACGTAGTAGAAGTATATTCAATATAAATAGAATGTTGTTGGAGCGGATGTCGGAGCGGATGAAATGTCGGAGTCGTCGGATAAGTCGGATGTGAATCGTATGGTTATGACACACACGGTTTTTCTTCTGGAGCGCTTAGCAACTCTAAGGGACAGTTTCTTTTCTTTCACGTCAGTCTTGACGCTGGAAAGGCTTCGGTCGCTGGTTAAGGGCGACATGGATTCAGTGGGGGAAGGGGTAGTTGGGGGGTCGGGGTTTCTGATGATGAGGGGGACTGGGTTAGGGACGGGGGTCGGTTCAGGGGTGGGTTCAGGTATGGGGACCACTGGGGTAGGAGGTCTTGGGGCAGGATTTATGAGCGCGAGGTTGGGGTAGTTGGAGCGTGTGGGGAACAGTCTTTCAAAATGTCGGTAGACTCCTCTGTCTACCAGAAGATTGGCATGATTGTCAATGAGGTGGGCAATAGAGGCAGAGGTGTTGTAATGGTACTCCCGGATAGCAATGAGTCCGTACAACGTGTTGACCAGGAACTGGTCTGTTTCATCTTCCAGTCTTCTGAGGACGTTGTTCTCATCTTCGGGGTTGGTGAATAAGTTTAAGCGTCGGGATTGTCTGGTGTGTCTGTCGGTGTTGAAGCGCACTTCTTCGGGGGAGGCGATGTGGAGGTTGGACATGGTGATGAGAAGATGTGAATTGTTGGGGTTCAGAGGTGGTGGGTTTGTTTGTAATGACCCAGTGTTTCCTGAGCTCTTTTTAAGTTGGATTCCGGTTCCCACGTGTTATCACTTGATGGGTATCCCATCCACTTGACCAAATACTTGTACCCTCTGCCCTGTCGCTATGGGTAAGGATCACTTCCACTTTGTACTCATGTTCTCCTTCAATTAGATCAGGAGGTGGGTTGTGGAAGTTCGGTCCGTGTGTGTCGTTTTCCCGATAAGGTGTTAACAAGGAAGCGTGGAAAACGGGGTGGATCTTCCATTGTTCTGGAAGTTTCAGCTTGTACGTCAGGGGCCCGAGCACCTCGGAAATGGTGAAGGGTCCTTCTCTTTTGGGTGCCAGTTTTCTGGAAGGGTATCCGATTCGGAGGTTCTTCCCTTCTAGCCATACCTGTTCTCCTTTTCCAAACGGAGTGAAGCCTCGTGTTGATCTCTCTGCCATCATTTGAAGGGCCAGTTCGTGCGCTGCCAATGCTTCATCTCTTGCTTGTTTTAGCTCTTTGAGCCGTTCCTCTATGCTTGGCACATTCATCTTGTCAAATGCCAATGGTATGTCTCTTGGTTCGTATCCCATCATTAGATAAAATGGGGATCATTTCATTGTGGAGTGAGTTCTTTGATTGTGACAGAACTCCATTGTTGAGTTGTGATCGTGCCATGTTTCAGGATTGTTCGAACAGAACATCCAGAAATAGATCTCAAGTTCCTGATTTGCACGTTCTGTCTCTCCATCAGTCTGGGGGTGGTAGCCATACTCATCATTAGTTTAATCCCTAGGAGTCGTCCCAGTTCTCTGAAGACCTGAGAGGCGAATTGTGGCCCTCTGTCAGACAGAATAGAGTCTGGGAGCCCGAATCTTCGGTATACGTGGTCCAAATAAAGTTTGGCGGTGAGGGTCGCATCGGTGGTTTTTGTGCAAGGGATGGAAATTACCCCCTTCATAGAACCATGGTCTACTACGACCATGATACTGTCAAATCTGTTGCTCTCAGGCAGATCCATGATGAAGTCAATCGTTGTCTGGGAGAACGGTCTAGCGTCTTTCTGTGCCTTGATTGGCATTAGTCCAGGGTTTGTGGGGTGTGTGTTGACTTTCATTTGTTGGCAGGTTGCACATCCTCCAACATAATTCTTGACAAACACATACATTCCTGGCCACCAATAGTTTCATCTGACCAACTCCAGGGTTTTCAGGTGTCCTGGATGTCTGCTTGGTAAGGAGTCATGGTATTGTTTCATTATTTCCCAGCGCAGAGTCTCATCTGGTGGTACGTAACATCTGTCATGGAAGAATAATATCCCGTCTTCTGTTCTCCATTCTGATAAATGGGATTTAATCGGTGGGGTCCCTGATTCTTTTAGGGCGGTGATGGCTTTTGAGAAGAGCTCATCGTTTTCAGTTGCTTTTAGAATGTCTTCTTGTAGCTCAAGGTCCACTGTCTTGACGAAGATGTCATCTGGTAAGACAATGATGTCTTCGTTGTCTGTATCTTCTTCAGGTATATGGTCTGGCCGCCTTGACAAGGCATCAGACTGGATCATCTTTGATCCTGGGGTGTGTACTAGTTTGAGTTCAAACTTGGAGAGATACAATCTCCACTGTGCTTGTTGTCTGTTCAATTTCTGGGGTTCCCGGTAATACGTCAGGTTCTTGTGATCTGATAGAACAACCGTTGGAAACGATGATCCAAGGAGGTAATGCCTCCAGGTTTCCAGTGATCGGATAATTCCCAAGAGTTCCCAATCATAGATCTCATAGTTCCGTTCTGCCGCAGAGAACGAGTGCGATATATATCCACAGGGGTACCAGTCTCCATTTACATCTTGCTGGTGCAGTACTGCTCCTGTCGCCCATTTGAATGCATCAGATTCTATGATGAATGGTTTGTCAGTGTTTGGCATTAACAATACCGGTGATTCCGCGAATTTGTCCTTTAACATGTCAAATGCCGTTTGGCAGTCCTCATTCCATTCCCATTCCTGATCCTTTTTGGTCAGATTATTCAGGGGTTTGGCAATGTCCAAGTAGTGTCTTCCCAAATCCAAGGAAGGATCTGACTTGCTTCACAGTTACGGGTTCCAGCCATTTTGCTATTCCCGATAACTTAACAGGGTCCATTGCGATTTCATTTTCTTTGATAATGAGTCCGAGGTATTCGCACTGTCTGACTCCAAATTCGCATTTTTCCAGGTTGAGATAGAGGTCATTTTCTATCATCTTTCTGAGTATGCGGAGTGTCCGTCTGGTGTCATCTTCATCATTGATTGAGAATATGAAGATGTCGTCCAAATAAATGAGCAACCATCCTTCTTCAAGTTCTTCTTTGAAGATTTCGTTCATCATTGCCTGGAAGGTGGGTGGCATGCCTGCCAGTCCAAAGAAGGCAACCAAGGGTTCATACAACCCTTGATTGGTTTTGAATGCAGCCTTCCATTCATCGCCAGGTTTGATCTGTACGTTGTTGTATCCCCAACACATGTCCAGTTTAGTAAAGACCTTTGCTCCTTTCAGTTTGTCCAGTAAATCTCTGACCAGGGGTAACGGGTATGCATTCTTTATCGTTCCTTCGTTCAATTGCTGATAGTCTTGACATGGTCTGAGTTTATCTGAGCCCTTTTTTGCCACAAAGAAAAAGGGTGATGCCATTGGTGATTTCGAGGGTCTGATGTACCCCTTTCAAAGGTTCTCATGGGGGGGTGGCAGACAGAATTGCGTCGTTATCTCAAGAACCCATTCCCAGACATGAAGAAAGACACAGATTTAATCAAACTTTGGCAGGTATGTACCGTTATTTGAACTAAAAGCACTGCCAACATCCATGCAGGACATCGGTCCTGAGTACCCGACCATGCAAAGACTTGCCCTCAATTGTCTCCCCGCCCAGGCATCATCTGTGCCCTGTGAGCACCTTTTTTCGGCCAGCAAGCAGACTGCGACCGACAGACGCGCTCGTCTTGGTGCCAAGAAATTTGAACAACTTCAGCTGATGAAGTGGTTGAATGCGCAGCAGGTGGAGGAGGTCCATGAAGACTTGCAGGTATTCGGAGAGCTATTGTGTGAGGAGAACGAGGGCCATCAGTGGGACGACGAGGATCTTCAGCTCTTTCTGGGTGATTCTGAGGTTGATTAGCTACTGCGAGGCCACATTTCTTGTTTTTTTTTGCTGATATGCAGTCGTTTTTGTTGTCTACGTACCCCCCGCCCTCCAAACAAGCAATGAGACTCTGAAAACTGGTTCAGACCAGTTCTGACAGGTTTGGTCCACCCTCCGTGGAACTGATGGACCGGTCTGATGTGGTCCAGTTCGGCTTTTTGACATTTGGCAGTATAGAAAGACCGGTCTCGGTCTCGGTCCATGCCCCTCGGGGGCAAAAAACCGAACTGAACTGAACCCTCGAACACTACCCGGACCTCCATTCTTCACAGGTGACTGCGATCACCATCATCAGCAACCTGGTCCCTTGGTTTGAGGAACCTGGTCTGAAGTCCAAGGTCTTCTTTCACCATGTCCCTGACTGCTCAGATCATGGCTTCAAACCCCACCGTGCAGTGCACAACTTCGCCTTCTCGATTCACATCAAGTGTGGGGAAGCAGCCTCCAGATCCCTCAACTTCAACAAGAAACAATCCACGGATGACATGCTCGATGACTGGAACAGTCTGTATCAGTCCCCCAAGTATGTCGGCCGTCACTATCAATTCCCAAGATCGTGCGTCAGACACCAAGACCACGCCCAGGCAAAACACATGAAACCGTCCCATCTTAAGGGCGGTACATGGCTTAAGGATGTGGGTCACTCCCAATCCCTCACGGCACAAATGGTCCGCAGCCTCACCAGCCACGCCCCAATTGGCCACTATAAACATAGGTTCAACATTGGTGACAAAAATGAACAATGCGACTGTGGATCGGGGTCCATCAGGGACTTTGCCCATGTATTCTACAAATGTCTGCACCATCCCACCAGGCCCCCAGACATGCCCACCTTCTCAAGGAACACTCCTGTATGGGACGTCTTCGGGAAATTCATTATGGACAACCCAGGGGCATTTGCCTTTAGGGATTGTCCAATGCCCAACACAACCATTGGCGGTAGTCACGTGGTAGTGCGCTGGGTACAAAGGGGTGCAGCCTCCTCTGGCAAGCGAACACGACCGAAGGGTAAGAACCGCACAGGCACTTCTTTGGTGGGTAGGGCACATATACCCCCCAGCGCCGTCAACGGCCAACCTCGCAAGGTTGGAGTGCTCCCAAGAAGGCCGCTTTTGTGTTGTCAGCGGTCCAGGTGTCCGCTGTGATGGACACCTTTCCTGGGGTGGCCTTTCTAACAGTAAGTAATGTTTTCACTCATCCTAAGACTTGCGTTGCTCACCTCAATGTCTGCCTTTAGCTTCTTCAGCCATTTGGCTGTCTCGTGGTGCAAACAGACAATCATGTCCCACGCGCTGGGCAAGTCCGACTTCAAGGTCCTTGGGCGCATAGCAACGAGGCAATTTCGGAAGGCGGCATTATTGGCAACAGCAAGAGACTGTCCAGAGAAGTCAGATTCGTGAGCAGACAGAGAGTGGGGCACCTAACCTGGTCATCAATGGCTACAAATTTCGTCACTGCTTGTAGTAAGTTCTCTTTCGTAAACTCTTTTGCAACCTCTAACTTGATGAGCAGCTTATCGAGCATCGTTTGCGACGTACCAGGCTTCTCTGCCACCATCTTGTTCCACACATTTCGAGGGATTGCCCAGTGATGGGGCTTGATTTTGGCTTCTTCACAAAGTTTCTGATAAATGTTGAAGTGCTGGCGGATGTGCGTATGACACGAGGAATTGCCTCCAACAAGGAAACATTTGTGCAGGCCCTTTGCTTTCACAAAGTGAGGATCATTCCTATCCAGGTAAGTCAGCTAATAACTGAGTATTATTCCGACATCTCACTTACTTGCAGACTGTACACCAGTGGCCTCTCAACAGATTCTTCTTCCCAACTTTATTAAACTGGACCTGGACCTTCTCCGTAAAAATGAGGAGGATGTCCTGTGTTTGCTCCTCGCGGGTGTTATGATCGTATTTCCACTTTTCACTTTATCTTATCTTATCTCGATCTTATCTTATCTACATCATATCGCACATGAGGACATCTCATTATTATCACGCAGCATGACGCTGCCACAACGCAGCCTCATGGAATTTACATATATAAGTAGAGTACTTTCACTTGTATTCGATAGCTTGTTCTCTTGAGATTCCCGCTGGGTCTCTGGGCAATTCAGTTCACTTCACATTTCCCACTTCGTTCTTAAGTTTGGGCTCGCGACGTCGTTTGACTTAGCGTCGCCTCAACAGAAGAACAAGCTCTTATCATCATCGCCCGCCCAAACACACACACTTCCCACATCACCATCACTATCCCCGCCGTTTCGTGCTTTTGCGTTAAAAGTCACACCTCGCCACTACACGCGGACCCTAGCGTTAAGGGGGACCTCCCGGACTTCAGGGATAAGAAGAGAAACGCTTGGTGCACCCACTATAACTAGCGTTGCCGTTCGAGACACACAGGGAAACGTTGAGCCCGTCCCGTGTCGAGGTGACCAAAGGCCGACGCAACTGACCTTCGGGAAAGCTGCTGGCGCGTGTGGCGACTTGGAAAAGAAGGTCGCGCACGTTTAGTTCTCAAAAGGTGTTCCAACCCCCGATCTTTTCCCGGATTCAACAGAACCAGCGCGCGTAGGGGTGTTGACCGCGTGGTTTTCATTTTTCCCAGATCTTCCTTCATTCGGGCATTTCGGCTGCCTGGGTAAACAGATCGTTCTTTGGGTTTTTCTTTTTTTAGGTTTTCTTTTTCGCTTAAGTAGCAGAACAGGGTCGCGCGCCCGCTACAAAGCACTATTGCTCACACAACATGGCCGACAACAACGACGACGAGTTCGACAATCCCCTTCCCAATCCCCCTCTCCCTCCTCCCGCTCATAATCCCGCCGCCCCGCGTCCCAATGGAAGACGATTAGAAATCGCTGCAGACCCCGGCAGGTACAATGGGGCCAAGGCAACGTTCGGAGTATGGTGGACAAAGATGCTGGCATGGATCAGGGTCAACCGGGACCTGTTCCAGGGACAGGAAGAAATTTGCATTGCAGTATGGTCTCGCCTGGAAGGCGCTACCGCCGGCACCTATGGGGAAACACGCTTGAGGCAGTGCATGGAATCAGAACATTGGCCCACGTTCCAGCAATTAATGAGAGAGGTGACATCAAGATTCCAATCAGCAACAGAAATAGAATGGGCACGTGCCAAGATCGAAACCTTTAAACAAGGAAACATGCGGGTGGACGATTTTATTACACAATTTGGAACGTTGGTCATCAAAGGCCAAATTGAGGAAATGCATGGGATATCTCTGCTAGAAAGGAACACCAAGGATTCGATCATACAACAAATGTTCCAGCAGGGAAGACGACAGACCACCGTGCAAGACACGAGTGAGGAAATTTTAGCAATCGGAAGAGCAGAGGAAACTTACGCGGCAAGACCGGGCATGAGGACCGGCAACAACTTTGGACAGCAGAGAACCGGTTGGGGCAATCGGCCCGCAAACCAGCAGAATCAGCAGCGACCATTCGGACAACAACAGTACGGGGGGTACCGAGCCCCGCAGCAAAACGGACAGCAAGGTCAGGGATGCCGAGATCCCAATGCTATGGAGGTCGATAGAAACCAGCGCCGAGCGCCTGGTAATTGTTACAACTGCGGAGGACAGGGGCATTTCGCCCGGGAATGCAGACGGCCACAACGCAGGGTGCGAGCGGCTGTGATTGAACAAATCGACGAACATGAGGAAGAAGAAATCTTACGACAAATCACGGCAAGGCGTCAAGCACGACAAGCCGCAAACGGACCAAGGGGTGTGATTGGCGCGCCTGCGCCGAATCCCAATGGTCAGAACAATGGACAAGCTGCTGGGCAGCAGGGTTTTGTGAACGTCAACCAGTAAATCCCCCGCTGGCTCTGACAAATCGATATGAATGTTTGCCTATAGACTCTTACGTACATAAGGACATTGTAAAATCTTGGTTTCAGAAACTTACGGATGCTGCAGTTACGTACAATAAAATACTATTAGATAAACCTAGTAGGAAAGAAAAACCAAAAAAAGATGAATCGGACTTAGACACACTTGTAAACTACATCATTGGGGAGCCCTCAGAAACGAGGCTTGGTTCGTCCCCTACGGATGAATGCTTAATTCCCTGTTGCGAAGAATCAGATAACTTAACTAGGCAAACGGACTCTATGGGGGAACCATCTTTTATTCGATCCGCTTCTTTGGAAAAGGAGCTTATGATGAAAATCACGCTGGAAACGTTGCAGGACAAACGCACATTCGATGTTGAAGCATTATTAGACTCAGGGGCGACAGGGATGTTCATAGATCTGGACTTCGCCAAAAGGAACAACATTAAATTAAGGGAACTACCTTTCCCCATTCGGGTCTACAACGTTGATGGCACGCTTAACCAAGGAGGTTCGATCACGCATGAAGCAGTCATGGCTATGCGGTATAAAGGACATGTGGAGATAGCCGTGTTTGAGGCATGCAACCTAGGGAAAGCTAAAATTATTGTTGGACATACCTGGCTGAAACGCCATAATCCAGAAATCGATTGGGAAAAGGCGGAAATTAAACTATCAAGATGTCCAGAAGAATGTGGCATGCGTCGAACACGTTATTTAAATAAAACTGCAAGAACCAGATGGGGCGGAAGAATGGAAGAAGTAGTAGAAGGAAATGAGGAAGAAATGGAGGAGGAAGTAATCCACACGCTCAGGGCAGCTAAAGGAGAACCCTCAGATGAAGTACCGGCAGAACAGGTTGTCCCCCGGAAATATCACAAATATCTATCAGTCTTTGAAAAGAAAGCATCGGAGAGATTACCAGTCAGGAAACCATGGGACCACGCTATAGACTTAAAACCGGATTTCGTACCAAAGAAGGCCAAAGTCTATCCCCTGTCACCAGATGAAAGGAGAGAAGTATCCGAATTTGTAAACGATCAATTACGCAAAGGATATATTCGACCTACCAAGTCACCACAAACCTCGCCAGTATTCTTTATACCCAAAAAAGACGGAAAGAAACGAATGGTACAGGATTACCGACACATTAACGGCTGGACCGTTCGCAATAATTATCCACTCCCGTTAATTCCGGAATTGATCGATAAATTAAAGGGAAAGAAAAGGTTTACCAAAATGGACCTCAGATGGGGGTATAACAATGTACGCATCAAAGAAGGAGACGAGTGGAAAGCGGCATTCACAACCCCAGACGGAGCTTTCGAACCAACAGTCATGTTCTTCGGATTAAATAATTCCCCAAGCACGTTTCAAACCATGATGAACGACATATTTAGAGACTTGATTGATCAAGGAGACGTAGTTATCTATATCGATGATATATTGGTAGCAACTGAAGGAGAAAAAGGACACAGTGAAATCGTGGAGGAAATTCTAAAAAGATTACGAGAAAACGACTTATTCTTAAAACCAGGAAAATGTTTCTTTGACCGAGACGAAATAGAGTTCTTAGGGTTAATTATTGGGAAAGACGGAATTCGAATGGATCCTTCAAAAGTAGACGCCATCAAACAATGGCCGAAACCAACAAAAGTCAAAGAAATTCAGTCGTTTCTAGGATTGGCCAATTTCTATCGAAGATTTGTCAAAGACTTCTCTAAAGTGGCAGGGCCCTTACATAAATTAACAAGGAAAGAAACAATCTGGAATTGGAAAGAGGAACAGGAGGAAGCGTTTGATATGCTAAAGAAATTATTTACGGAAGCACCTATATTAGTATCTCCCGATCCGGATTGGAAGTTGAGAGTAGAATCAGACGCATCGGACTTTGCTACAGGAGCAATTCTATCTATGGAATGCGAGGATGAGAAATGGAGGCCATGTGCCTTTCTATCTAAAGGATTAAATGATGTGGAACGAAATTACGACGTACACGATAAAGAAATGCTGGGCATAATTCGAGCGCTGGAAGCATGGAGACACCACCTTGAAGGAGCCAAACATGAGGTCGAGATCTGGACCGATCATAAAAACCTCGAGTACTTCATGCAGGGACGAAAGCTTAATCGCAGACAAGCACGCTGGGCGTTGTATCTAACACGCTTCAACTTTAAATTAATACACAAAGCTGGCACCTCAATGGGAAAGGCGGACGCTCTTTCGAGAAGGGTCGATCATAGAAAGGGGGTGGAAAATGACAACGAAGACGTAACATTATTAAAACCGGAATACTTCCACTTGCGAGCAATGGATCGAGGTCACATACTTATTGATGGAGAAGAAAGTAAACTATTAAAACGCATCAGGGATGCCAAGGAATTTGACGAACAAGTGTTGAAAGCAGTAGAAGAGTTAAAGAAAACAAATACCAAAACATTACGCGCAGACGAATGGCATGAAGAGCAGGGACTCTGGTTACATAGAGGAAAGGTTTATGTTCCGAAAAGTCAGGAACTCAGGGAGGAAATAATTAAATTACACCACGACAACCCAGTTGCAGGACACCCAGGGCAGTGGAAGACCCTGGAATTGGTTACACGTAATTATTGGTGGCCTAGTATTACAAACATGGTCAAAGCATACGTCGAGGGCTGCGACAGATGTCAACGATCAAAAAACGTGCCTCAACCGCTAGCTGGTAAATTAAAAGCAAACACGGAACATGCAGGACCATGGAAACATGTTACAGCAGATTTTATTGTAGGACTCCCAGAAGCTCAGGGGTACAACGCAGTATTAGTCGTGGCTTGCAGATCAACAAAGCAATCACACTTTATCAAAACACGCGATGAAGTCTCAGCAGAAGGATTAGCTAAACTATATCGGGACGAAGTCTGGAAACTTCATGGACTGCCAGAATCATTAACGTCAGATCGAGGACCACAATTTGCGGCAATATTTATGAAGGAACTAAATAAAATATTGGGGATCACAACTAAATTATCAACGGCGTATCATCCGCAAACAGACGGACAGACGGAGCGCATCAACCAGGAGTTGGAACAATATCTAAGATCATTTATTTCCCATCGGCAAACAGATTGGCCCGAATGGATGGCAACCGCGGAGTTCGCCTATAATAATAAAATTCACACGGCAACTCAGTTCTCGCCGTTTTATGTAAATTATGGGTTTAACCCTAGGATGGGCGTAGAACCTCGGAGGGCAGAAAAGTCAGAACCGGCAAAAGAATTCGCAGAGCGAATGAAGAAGATTCATGAGGAGGCGGAAGCGGCGCTAGTAAAAGCACGAGAAGAGATGGAACGGTATGCGAACCTGAAAAGGGGTGATGCACCAGTTTACAAAGTTGGCGACAAAGTTTGGTTATCGACTAAAGACCTGAAGTTGAACCGACCCTTAAAGAAACTTGCCGAACGATGGATTGGACCCTATACCATAACCAAAATCATTTCGTCACACGCCGTAGAACTTAAATTACCGAAAACCTGGAAAATCCACCCGGTCATCAATATATCACGAGTCCGATTATTTAAGGAACCACTATTTATGTCACAAAGGGTGCAGGCACCAAACCCGATAGTCATCAATGGCGAAGAGGAGTACGATGTCGCAAAAGTTATTGACTCAAGGTTGAAGAGAGGAAAGCTGGAATATTTAGTGCAATGGGAGGGTCTGACTCAGGATCACAACACGTGGGAACCTGAGGATCACCTAGAACATGCCAAGGAAGCGGTGGAGGACTTCTTTAAATTAAACCCGAATGCACCTCGGCGCTTACGCGCAAACATCTTTGAAGGATTGGAATTTAAACCATATGAAAATTTCACGAACACCCCGGACGACATCATATCTCGCCTGGAAGTCGAGATCTAGAAAGGGGGTAATGTTATGATCGTATTTTCACTTTTCACTTTATCTTATCTTATCTCGATCTTATCTTATCTACATCATATCGCACATGAGGACATCTCATTATTATCACGCAGCATGACGCTGCCACAACGCAGCCTCATGGAATTTACATATATAAGTAGAGTACTTTCACTTGTATTCGATAGCTTGTTCTCTTGAGATTCCCGCTGGGTCTCTGGGCAATTCAGTTCACTTCACATTTCCCACTTCGTTCTTAAGTTTGGGCTCGCGACGTCGTTTGACTTAGCGTCGCCTCAACAATTGCAGATGACAACTTTGTTGTCTTCCTTTGCAACTTCAGCGACATTTGTTGCTGCTATCTCAGCACTTTGTGCTGTAATTATATTATTTCCGTGGATGACTTTCACGCCATCCACTTCATCATTTGCGACAACTATATTTGCCGCGGCAGCTACCAAAGCTGCCAGATCTTCCCTATTGCAGACAACATCTTGTCGTCTATTTTCCGACCTTTAATGACATTTTCTGTCATTGTTGCAGCACATATTGCCACAGAGTTTCTACTCTCTTGGATGACATTCCTTTCATCCTATTTCTTGTGCTTTTGATGTTCTGACTTGTGGACATCTTGTTTTTTGGGTGTGTCTATATGAAGCACCAAATGAACTTCACAAGTTTGTTCTCCAGTGGTCATGGCTTGACCACTCTGCTTCATTATGAAGCAAACAATCTTGTCATTACACTTAGAGCACAATTTTGTGCTCTCATCGTCAGTCAACACATGTTGTCGACTTTCACTACTCTTGCGATGTTGATGGCAACATTTTCGTCGCCGTCTCTTCTTCTCTACTGTGACAGAGTCTTCTGTACTCTGTCTCTCTTTTCCACCATCTCCCTGACAGTGAATATTTTGCCGGCAAATATCATTTTCGCCTGGGTTATGTTGACCCAGATGTTTGTGTTTATTTCGACAATCTTGTTGTCATTGATAACAAACCTGTTGTTCGTTACTCTCAGTCCAATGTGGTCTATTTGACCCACCATTGCTGGGCAATGAGATCTTCTCATCTTGAGGGTTATTAGAACCCTTTCGGTTACAATTTTTATGTGGGCAACAATTCTATTGCCACAGTTTTTGTGAACTTTGGAAGTTCAGAGAACTTCCAGCCCATTTTGGGCTCTCGCCGTGCATTTGCAGTTGACGGCGTCTTTCGGACCACAAATGTGGTGCCGATTCTTCTGTTGAGGGTAAAGGTACCCTTGGAACTCTTGTTTCCATTGTTGGTGGTTGCATTCTATGGGTTGGTGGTGATTTAGCAACCCATTCTGACTGCCACGAAGGCAGTTGATCTGCCTTTGATAAAGGTCTTTGAATTTCAAGACCTTCTTTTGAAGTTGACAGAACTTGTGTTCCGTCAAGACTGTCTATATCTCTTTTGCAAATGGGACCTATGGAGTCTTTACTCCATATTTCGAGACAACTGTTGTTGCTTCCTTCGCCGTTTTCAATTCAGCGATGATTTCCGGAGTCTCTTCATTGACTCTGGAGGAGGTTATTTTAACCTCCGTTCCTTGATTCGTATAAATGGAAATGTTTCCGTTCTCTTCTTTAGACTCTTTGAGAGAGTTGGAAGACTTAGAAGTCTTCTGTTCTAGTCCGTCAACTACATGTTGTGGACTTATTGAACTTTCAATTGAAGACTTAATAGTCTTCACTTCTTCACAATCCACTTTGGAGTGGTGGTCAACACCATCTCCGTGGTTCAGAAGTTGATGAGGCTCATAAGCCTCATGGTTTCTTTCTGCAACAATATCTTGATGTTGCGCGGCTTCTCTGTTTGAAGACATAGCTGTCTTCATATCTCTATTCTGTTGAACAGAGTGATATTCCGAGTCACCTCTCCAACTGTTGAGAGGTTCAGATGGCTCGCAATGAGCCATTTCTCCATGCACAACATGGTAAATGTGTTGTGAACTTTCCGCATGGATGTTAGAAGGTTCTTCATGAGCCTTCAGGATGTTCGCGTCATTTTGGTAGACTTTGCAGCCTTCCTCTTCATCTTAAAGACATGCTCAACATGTCGGACCACTTCTCCATAGAGGTCCTTGTAATATGCTAGAGGTTTATGAGCCTCTATAGGTGCATATGGCTTTGTGCACCTGTCCAACTCCATATTGAGTTCACGGACAAATGACCACATTGTTATATCCGTCTCCGAATCTCTGATCCACTCTGATCTTCCTCCGACATTCTGGACATCTGTTACCTCCGCATCTCTGCATGTTGCCATCATGCATTTCATATTCATAACTCCATGCCTTTATGCATTTCATATTCATATTCCCATTTACTTATGCATCGCCTTTTCCGCATGGTCCATTGACCGACATCTCCGATGTTCGTTACAGTCGCTGGCAACTTACGCCACAACTCCGGACCTACTCCGACCATCTCCGTAAAGTAATCTCATTTAGGTATTTAAGCTCGTACTAGACCTGTAGTTCCTCAGTTCTAATATCAACAAAGTTCACTCCTCTACTCCCCGTTCATGCCAGAGATCCTCGCTGTGGTACAATACGCCAACGACATCCTCATCTACTGCTCTTCCTCCATCGTTACCCTTCAACGAGCTCAGTACTGTGTCCGAGTCACAACTCCGACGTCGTCCGACCATTTCCACATCAATGTGTCGCTCACCGAAATCTTTCCGAGGACCTCCGCACCTCCGACCTCTCCTCTGACCTCCTGAAATTGGGACACCTTATCCAACAAACGGCGGCGCAACACATACATTGAAGCCATGTCCCTCCCCTTCATTGTTCCTCCGCATTTCCGGAGTTCCGTTCCGGTCTCACCTCTACGTCCGACCTCCGACGGACTCCGACGAAGCTCCGACGTTTCACCTACTTAACACACATGAAGTGGTCAATATACCCTCTATTGTCGCAACCTCATTCACACTTGCAAGAGTGAATCTATGAGCTTCGTAGCTGATATACAGTGCCTCACAAAACTGATTCAATGTTTGTTGCTTTTTGAATACCTTCACGATAACTCTGCAAAGAATACCAATTGAATTAAACCTTTGGTATATTAATTGAAAGCCCTACTTCAGGGCTTTCAGAATATAAAGGAATCATATGATTTAGATCAGAATCCATGGAGATATGATTAAATTAAATCAGCAACTCATTGAATCAGTTTTGTGAGTACCTATGGCAATTATCAGAATCAAATGCTTCACTGGTTGTATGGTAACCAGTTTGAATAGAACCCTGATGGGTTGTCAAGGAAAGTTGTATAAGAAGAATCCAACCTCAACAGCCTCCATAATTAATCATGCGCCCTATCTCCTCTTCCCACAAGGAAAACATTCTTTCTCTGGCCTCCAATGGTCACTCCACTCGTCATATTGCCTCTAACCTGGGTGTCAGCCAACCAACTGTCTCCAGAGTGCTTCAGAATCTTCTTCCTCATCACAATCTCTCTTCTGGTGGTCATCCATCCAAGCTTTCTCCCACCAACACACAAAACATACTTTCACAAATCACCTCAGGGAGAGCCTCCAATGCTGTGCAGGCTACCAAACACATCAACACTGTCATCTCCAA
Organism: Entoloma clypeatum; assembly: GCA_963565915.1. NCBI lineage: Eukaryota > Fungi > Basidiomycota > Agaricomycetes > Agaricales > Entolomataceae > Entoloma > Entoloma clypeatum. The sequence continues at coordinate 3,902,584 of OY751495.1, forward strand.
TCCTGTCTCCCCAGAAACTGTGAGAAGGGTTCTCAGAAAACATGAATTCAAGGCTGTAACAAAGAAGAAAAGACCTTTCTTAAAGGCCATACATCGGAAGAGGCGGTTGGCATTTGCTATGAAGCACAGGGAATGGACAGTAGAGGACTGGAAGAGGGTCATTTGGTCAGATGAGATCAAAATCAACAGGTTTGGGTCAGATGGCAAGGAATGGGTCTGGAAAAAGAAGGGTGACGGGCTTATTGAAAGAGAGGTTCAAGGCACAGTCAAGTTTGGGGGAGGAAATATTATGGTTTGGGCTTGTATGGGTTGGAAAGGTGTGGGGAGACTTGCAGAGGTTGAGGGGAGGATGGATGCTGATCAGTATGTGTCCATTTTGGAGGACAATTTGCTGCCCAGCATGGAGGAGAGTGGAATCTCTGAAGAGGAGATCATTTTTCAGCAGGACAATGACCCCAAGCACACCTCCAAGAAGGCCAAAAAATAGATGGACAACAAGAATATTGCTCTGCTGGATTGGCCTGCACAGTCCCCAGACCTCAATCCTATTGAACACCTCTGGGTTCATATTAAAAGGAAGTTGAATGAATATCCAACACCACCCAAGGGAGTCTGGGAGATTTGGGACAGAGCAGCAGAGGTGTGGAATAATATAGAGCCAGAAGTGTGTCAAAACCTGATAGAAAGTATGCCAAGAAGGGTAGAGGCAGTAATCAAAGCTAAGGGGGGTAATACCAAGTACTAAAGTATAAAATACTGTATTTATTGTACATACTCACAAAACTGATTCAATGAGTCCCTGGAGTAATTTGATCATATATTGATCATCTTTTATGGGAATTACATAATTATTGCAGATTCTGAGAGTCCTGAAGCAGGGAATTTAACCAGGTACCAATACCTTCTTTTGATTGGCATTATTTGCAAAGTTATTTTGAAGGTATTCACAAAGTAGCAAACATTGAATCAGTTTTGTGAGGCACTGTACTTGAGACAGTCATTATTGATAACCGTTGGAACAATGGACCATAGTTCCATCTTGAAATCCATGATTAACCTGTGGTCCAGCCACGGCATCTCTTGTGCAACTCTGCAAATAGTATCTCGATACCAAATTCTCGGTTCGACATAAGTTGACTGCAACGAGGCAGTCAAGTCCACCCTAGTAGACTTTGCTACATGTAATGTAGTACTTGCAGAATATGTAGACGAAGTCTTCAGTTTGCGACAACTGGACCTCAAGTCTTTTGAGAGGCTTCTCAATGTGTTCTGTTACGATCATATTTTCACTTTTCATTTTATCTTATCTTACTTCAATCTTATCTTATCTACATTGTATCATACATGAGGACATCTTATTATTATCACGCAGCAGGAGGCGAAGGATCCGGAGTCGCATAGCATAATGCTGCCTCAACGCAGCCTCATGGTATTTACATATATAAGTAGGGCACTTTCACTTGTATTCAATAGCTTGTTCTCTTGAGATTCCCACTGGATCTCTTGGCAATACAGTTCTCTTATCACTTCTCCACTTTGTTCCGAAGTTTGGGCTTCCCCAGCAAAACGGTCAGCAGCAACAACAACATGATCCAAACACAATGAATTGTTGAAGTGCTTGCCTCCATCGGTCTGGAAGGCTTCTGGGGGTGCGAAGTTATGACATATATCATTGAGAGATCTCACCGTGGTTTTTGCACTCCCATGTGTCTTGAGTTTGTAACCCCATACATGTTGCGAGGCCACGTCTAGGTACAGTCCAACCATATGGTATCTGCCTTTCCCTGTTGGCATTGACAAGTAATCGCCCACAAGGAGCTTGAATGGATGTCGCCTGACAATTGGCTGTAGCAATGCATTGAGGTGGGTTCCGCTGAAGTTCTTGCACTTCACGCAGGTTGTGATCGCCTTAACAATGGACTCATCCAAGCCAGGACTGTGGTATCGGTCTAAAAGCACAATCTTAACATTGTCACAGTGCCAGTGTCCACCCCGTTTGTGCTGCTCCTTTGCCTTGGCAACTGCCTCCGTTCATGAGATACACTCCCTCCTTGGCCGTGCTCTTACCCCTGTGCCTCCAGCAACAAACCACAGCTTACCATCCTCAATCATGTATTGCGAGGCTCGGTGCTTTGCTCTTATTTGACTGTGCAGTGGCCAAGGTCCTTCAATCTCTTCCAAGGCATTGATAACCTGCAGGTATAAGGACTCCCCAATGAAGCGCTTTCTGATTTTGGCATGCTTGGATTGGATGGGACTGACTCCAAAGACATCATTGGTTATCCCTTCCCGGGCCTCCCAGTCAGGGCTCACTGTCCAGTTGCTTCCATCTCCTGGCGTATATGGGGAGTCTTCATACTGGCGACTTAGGCCATCTGCGATGTTCGTTACCCCTGGGATGTGTCTGACATCCATAATCCTATGTGCTAGAATACCATCCCACCACCGTGCATGGGCCAGTGGTAGCTTGTCCGATATTAGCACGTCCCGGAGCACCTGGCAGTCCTTCTCAATCTCGACTAGAAACCTGTATAGTATGTCTGAAAATTTGTCAAAACTGAATTTGAGTGCAGCGAACTCTAGTAGATAGGGTTTGTACTTCTGTTCTGATGTGGATGTTCACTTGGACGTGAATGCGATTGGGTGTCGCTGTGTAACCGTCCATCTGCCCAGTAGGGTTGTGGTTACTTTTTGGCATACGATGCCCGCAAAAGCATCCACGCACCCGTCTGTCGTGAGGATAAATGGGGTTCCATCAAACTTTGGGGCAATGAGAATTGGCTGCGAAATGAGGATCAGCTTGAGCTTCAGGAAGGTACAGGTGTGCTCCTCTGTCCAGATCTCCTTCAACTTATATGCTTTCATCATCCGCTGGTATAAGCTCTTCTTGGCGCCCGCTGGCACTCCAACCCCTTTTAGGACATCCTGTAGTGGGGCCTCTATCCATGCATATCCTTGGATGAGATCGCGGAAGTATGCTGTTAGACCAAGAAATCCTTCTAGATGGGAAGCATCGGCTGGTATTGGCCAATCCACAACGGCGCTGAGCTTCGCAGGGTCTGGTGATACTCCGTCTGGTCCCACAACTGATCCTGCAAAAACCGCCTTCGTCATAAACAGGCGTAATTTGCTAGGGGAGAGTGATAGCTTTTCTCTTCGCACTCGTTTGAGGAGCCCTAGACGTAGTATTGATATATCACAGTCCTATGATTAGAGCATGGCCATGTGACATCTACATCATTAATTACAGGTCCACCAGGTGATACATCACACGTGATATATCACAGATCTGCCCAATCTGCTGGCCACATGGATTGTCATCAAGCTTACCAATACCAGCACAGCCATACACTGTGCCCCCCTCATTCACTTTGCCACTAGCTGGCCCGTGCACTCGCGCCCACTTTTTCCCAATTTGGTTGGTACAGCTATCAGATTTGTTGATGCCAATATTTGACGGTTTGGAATTCCACGGCATTTAATGCATGCCCACCATCAATAGTCAGACCCTTGTGATCGTCGCTCTCAAATAGTGTCCCCCGCCTCTCGCACGCTCCGATCACATATCAAAACCTCCTCCTACCTCCCCACCTTCTTTTCCTCATGCCTCCCACTTATTATAGGCCTCAATAGTTGATACTCTACTCCTATAAGAGGTGCTATGGACTATGGGTAAGCTCCCTCACCCTCCTGGGGCCTCCCTGTACATAATACTGAACTACCACCTCCCCCTCCCTTATCTAGCATCTTATATAATGTTGTAGATACTTTTACATAGCTTTCAAAATGTAATATAATACATTTTGAGACTCCCCTTGGCCTGGAAGTGATGATATAAGCAAAAAAGCGAATAAAAAGTGAGGGGAGAAGGAGGAGCACATACCCCCTCATGGGATTCTGAGGTCCCCACCCCATCGCATTTTTCCCCACTTCATTGTATTATATACTATGGTCTAGGGACACATGTGGGGGGGGGGGGGGGGGTATAGCATTGGAGAAACCAAGTGTAATTAGCAGAAATGGGCTTGTATGAGTATGGGTATCTACACATAGTTAGATGACCTAGGATTGTCAGGGCAGGTGTTCCCAGAGATAACCATATGTATATAGGTCTCCAAGCGTTGGTAGTACGATATCTGGGGTGTGTACATCAGGTAGAAATAAGCTAGATATTAGGAGGATGTCAAAAAAGCGCATTTCTACCTAGCACCAGTACTGGCCACTAGATAAATGTTGGGAGGGTCTGAAATGAAGGTTATAATGTATATCTATTGACAGGAAAAGACCCAAGATAAATTGGGTAAGTGTGGAAAATGGGGAGTGAGGAGCGAGGACAACTGTAGTAGCACTTATGTATTTTGTAAGTTTAAGTTGAGATTTGGGCTATTTCTTGCACCTGTCATCTGACCTTTTCATTTTTAAGGTCTGGCCTTTTGCAAGTATCTCATTCGAAGTAATGTCCTACACATTATATATTTTTGTAATATCTAAAAGAGGATGGCACATTGTAAGGTAATCTGTGTTTTTCCTGAGCCTCAAATGACGCAGATATTGTAGTCACGTGATGGAAAGTTCAACTGTCCACACATGTCACTGTACATCGCCCACCCTCAACACCCACACCAAGCCGTGCCATCATGTTATGCTTTAACAAACCGTTCCAAGGTTCAGGCAGAGTATGCAGGAAAGTGGAAAGGCGAAGAGCAAAGTGATTGCTAAATCTAAGGAATCTACTATAGTACAAGAGGTTTATATAGGTACTGACTATAGGCGATAGCGGATGAGTCAGTACTGCGGAAGGCAGTGCGCATGAGTAAGGCGACTGCGGAAGGCTATGTACAGTGAGTAAGCTGACTGCGGAAAGCGAGTCAGCGCGGGAGCGAAGTATACTAAAGGGGATGACGAAGTAATGTAATGAGTCAGATTGGGAACCGAAGGTTGCGAAAGTAGATATTAGACATAGTAAGTTCGTAAGAGGGCGCCGAGTCGGGCCGATAAGTAAAAGATATGATGTGGTCCTCATACCGTAGAGTCCGTAACATGTTCCCCTCTCCAAACTCTGTGTCCTCACAGAGTCACTGTCCCCATCCCTCGTTGTTGCCGGGATCGGACCAGTTCGGACTCTCCTTGAGGCTCCAATCATAAATCAACTCCTCGTTGATGGCTACGGCGAGTTCAAGGCCTTTGATAGCCAGCCGAATATGTCGATTCTCGATCACGAGGGTGCTGGTGTAATTTCCGAGAATTTGTTTTTCCTCGGGAGTTGGGGCGACAGGGAGATTGGACAGCAAGTGAAGCCGGATATGCATCTGACGATGAAGGAGGTTGGTGAGGGAAGTTTCGAGGGCGTGGATTTGGTCTCTCATGGAGAGCGCTTCGTTCATAAGGGCGGCAATGGCGGGGTTGATGTCGGTGGTGGAGGTGGAGGTAACGGTGGTGTTGGACATGGTGGTGAGGATGGTTCAGAGATAGAAGAAAAAGGGGGAGGCTATATTGGGCAGGGAAAAGGACTAGAGCGGGGAACTCGGTGTGTGGTTGACTGATGAGGTTGATACTTGTCATGGATTCCGAGGCTGTCCTTTATCGTGGGCGGGACGGATTCTGCCGATGGAAATCATGGATCAAATCTTGAGCGTTCTGAACATTAGCTCGAGGTTCCCATGTGTTCTCTTCTGGACCATATCCTTCCCACTGGACAAGGTACTGGATCTTTCCGCAGAACTTTCGAGAGTCTAGGATCGTAGACACATGGTACTCTTCTCGTCCTTCGACGAGGATCGGATCAGGGGCTGGTATTTTTTTCTGGATGGCATACTTCGGAGTTTCATATGGTGACAACAGGGTCTCGTTAAACACAGGGTGAATCATCTTCCAGGTTTTCGGAAGATCAAGAAGGTACGCGCTAGCTCCTTTCTTCTCTAGGACTTTGAATGGTCCATGTCGGAATGCATCAAGTTTCTTTGAGGGGCGATCGGTCCTGATGTTAGTCCCTTCCAGCCACACCTTGTCGGGGGCGGTGTCGGTCGAGGAGGCACCAAGGCCCTCGGTGGTGAGGACCAGTCGAGCTCATTCCATGACCACTGCATCAATGCCTCCTCCATGTGTACCTCTAACTATCCCTGTCCCCACTACTAATCTGCCACCATTGCTCTAGATCACCATCAACAAACAACGTCGGATGAGCGGCCACCTTCCCATTGGCAATCATGTGATCTCGTCTATCGCTCTCCTGCCCCTCCTCTGAAGCTGATAGCGCTGATAATTGAGACGATGACCATGCCCAAGATGCCCCTGCCACTGCGCTCTTTACATCCCCCTTGTTGCCAGCCCTGATCCCCGCGACCTGTGGCGGTGGCTGCCACCGCTCGCCTTCGGGTGCCTCTCGACTGCGCCGCCTGCCTCGGATTTGACTTTGACCTTGAAATTGCTCCGACTTGGAGAACTGCGTACTGAGTCTCTTTTGACCACCACCACAGCGTGAGCCCTGTCTCGTTCACTACCACTTCCAGGCAAGCGCCGATTACCAGCCGACTGGATCGACAACCAGTGGCGTCTAGTTGTACTGTCGAGAAGATCTTCGACATTGATGATGGGCGCGACGGGTGGGTGAACCAAAGGCAGAAGGATGATTGGTAGGAGCACCCCGAGGTGTGTATTACCCCTTGAATGAACCGGGGACAGTGCGTTTCGCGTTGTCCATCATTACTGACCTCTTGTTTTGTTTAGGTACTTACAATGTCATTTTGTCGCTAGATGCACAGGAACTCTCACCAAAAATAACATGACACAGTGAATGCTATGCCAAAAACGCCCCGGCCGCCACTCTCTCTCACAACAGTCACAGTCAGTCGTCCCCAAGATTCAGAGCGCCCAAGTCCAGATAAGTAGTATTCTATTCTCTTCAACTATCTCTGTCATCCTGGTCTCTCAGTTTTAATCATGTCCCCCAGTCACTCATCTGTGTCATCTCCGCCATTCTCCTCAAACAACCTGAGGGAGTGTATGCTAAGGCCTGGCTTTTCCATGAGGAAAAATCGTCCAGATGAGTCTGGGAATGGTGAATGTGGCACCATTGCCACAATGGATATGATGTCCTTGACGTCAATCACCTTGACAGATTGCAACGGGGCGCAGGAGTACAAAGTATTGTAGGACTTTTGCAATAACTCCGGATGAGGGGTAGGCAATAGCACAGGTAAACCCCCGGGTACCCAGCCGGCCACCCGTACCCCAACCCGGCAGGGTATGTACTCTACAAGCCGCGGGTCAGTAACAACGGGTATGGCGGGTTAGACACGGGTATGGGTTACCCTCTGGGTTCATAGCGTAATGTACATGAGATTAACTAAACCCTGTAAATATGATGAGAGCACGGTAAGTATTGTATATATGTGAAAAATAGCCTACTGCATAATTAAATCTTGCCCCGACATGTCCTACTAAGCATATCACCAAGTTTTTCCAGCTCCATTTTAGCCTCCACCTCGTCTAGGACTGCAACGGCCTCCACATCTGAGTCTTTGACCAGTCCAACAAGGCTCCATGAACCAAGGCATAGAAACGCGTGTGTGGATTCCGTTGAGAGACGGCTTCAGGTGTGGGAGAGAATCAAGCGGCTGCGGCTGAAGAGGTGTTCAACGTCGGTTGAGGTGGCTAAACAGCAAACGATGAGAAAAACAATAGAAAACATGATGAATTGAACATACCAGGGATAGATAAGTAATTGAGGGCCATATGGTGGAGCCAAGGGTACGTTTGTCGCTTCTCATACCACCAGCGGAGTGGTAAATGAGTGGCCTCGGGCAGGGTGCTGAGATAAAGCCGCAGCTCGTCGAGCAGAACCTTAGACTTCGGAGGTTTCGTGAGGGTGGGAAAATGTTCTTCGATTCCTGTATTTAAATGTTAGAGGACAAAAGAAAAGATTAATGGTTTGAGAACGCATTGCACGGCCTCTACCTCATCGTCCTCATTTCCATTCTTGCTGTCCGAATCCGATGTAGGCTTGTATGAGCGTTCTAATTCATCTCTAACAAGAGACTTGGCCGTATCAATCCACTCCAATGTCCAGCCTGCTCGCTGAAAGTATTCGAGTTTATGTTGAGGATGTAGAACTGAAATTGCAAATCAATCACAAGTATCTTTTGTAAATTAGAAGCACTTACCCATTGCAATACGATAGACTTCAGCCTCGTCAGTCAGAGAGTAGTATTTATTAAGAGTTTTCTTAGCGAGACGAAGGGAATGGCGAATGGTGGGGTGAGTATTGCTGTCAGACCTGATTGCGTTGGTGAAAGTCGTGTCAATGTGGTCCATAGCAGGGATGACAGTCGCTAAATTGGGAGTTCCATGCGAGAAACACTCGGTACCATCCTTGAGGATCTGAGGTAACAAGAGTGGTCATCAGCAAACGGGGGATGCATGTGATTCGAAATCAACAAAGCCACCGCATGACTGTGAGACAACGAACCAAGGTAAATGAAACCTCACCTTCAATGTGTCCTTGAGCTCATCTGCGATCAGCCATTCCACGTCCGTCAGCTCATACTTGCGCAAGTCATTCTTGAGGTCCGAGGTAACGTGTTCGATTGCTTTTCCGTACGTAAGTGCAAAGCTGAGCATGTTGTAGGTGGAGTTCTGACATGTCCTGATGTCCCGAGGCATAATCCGAATTGCCAACTCCAACTCCTCAAGACACGACTTCCACGCCAGTAAGAGGAGGGTAGTAGAATGCACTAGGGCATAGGCGAGTTTGCGAAGCTGGAGACTTTGTCAGTAAGGTATGTAATTGCTGATCATGTCTTACCTTCATGAGAACGCGGCTGACTGGTCGAATGTTTGCTGCTAGGACAAGCCGCTCCTCCTTGATCATCTCATTCAATACCTCGTCAACCCATTCATCAAGTTCTTCCAGGTCTTTGTCACTGGCGCCGTTGTCCTCATTTTCGGCTCCTGTTTCCTGGGCCATGGTAAGTTCTTTGTCGTCGATTCCTTGTGCCAAGTCTAATAACTCTCTTTCTTCAGCTGATAACATCTGATCCGAATCGCCTGTCATCGCCGTTGCCTGTCTTCACATCAAACTGCCTCAACAACGCCTTACCAGTGAGGTTTAGAATGTGGTTGAAGCAGCGAGTTCTATTCACGGACGAGTAAGTGGTCAACTGGTTGTCAAGATGTTTGCTCATTTTATCCATGTTGGTAGCATTATCCGCCGTTATGCCAAGAATCTGTGGGGACTCTCAGGTTAGACTCCACTTGTGCTTGTCGTTTAAATATTACCTTGTGCTCAATACCAAAATCCTCTAGAATCTCACGAAACACAACAGCCATGTTTATGCCTGAATGTGACTAAACATTATCTTTAGTGACGACGAAACTTCATGTCAAGGTATCGCCTAACCACAGGGAGCTCTACAACGTCAAGTACGATGCAGATTGGCTCGCCTTGAACTTCCAGATGTGCCGTGACGGCAACATAGGCGTAGTGATTGGGTGAAGTCCAAGCATCAGTGGCGAAACTTATCTGACTGGGGTGTTCCTGTGTTGTCAGTGAGTCACGATCTGTCTCTGGGTCGAACACGACTGATGTAAAACTTACTTGAAGCATTTGACCAATACGTGCATGCATTCGGGCGAACACAATTTGTACGTCCCTTGATGCGGATGGGACATAATACTCAGGCCTTCCTGTCTTCATTAGTGAAAGAAAACCACGGTCTTCAACAATCGTGAATGGTCAAACACTCTCCGATACCCAACGAACAATCTTGGCCCTAAGATCAACTATTAGACTGGATCCAAAAAGGTATTTAAATGTCGACTCACTTTGTTTTGGTCTTTGTGTGTTGACGATGCCTATAGTTAAGTTTACCCTTGGCTTTGCAGTCAAACACAGCCGTGATTGTTCCCATGGTCATCAAGGGCTTAATGACGCTTGTGCGAGCATCGTTTGCATGTTGACAGTCCATTGCGGCGGCATAAGCAACATCACCCCAGCATGACTTGGCGTGTTTGATAAGGTTGCCGGTGGATGAGCGGTCAGGACCATCAAGGAAGGGCCGACATTTGTATGAACAGGATTTCGCAGCACACTTGAAGAAATGTGCACCCCCCCCATCAACATACTCAATGTCTGGGATGGGGTGGTAGAACACGTACACCGGAGAGGTCCACCGTTTCATCATGTGTTCTAATTTAAAGTAAGTCTCGTTCCTCATGACAAACAATAAAAGACTTACTAAGTTCAGCTTCGTCGTCTTCAGCAGTGCTCTCCAATGTGTCATCATCATTGTCGACATCAATGACGGTGGCCTTCGGATTGGCTTTCTTTAGGGCAGCCTTCACCGGTGCCTTCAAACCAGCTATCAGGATTGTAATATATGGGAGTATGTTTATGTACCTGGGTCTCGGTGTCCACAGGGACGCTAAAACCCTTTTTCCTTTTTGGGCTTAGTACCTCGGTAGCTTTGCACTTTAAGGTTGCGAAGCTGGATTTTGCCTTTTTCGTGAGCAACGAGGCTGTAGTCTTCGTGCTCGACTTGCTTTTGGTGGATTTGGTAGACTGGCTATTGTCTTTCGACTTCGCCATTGTGGTCGAGTAGAATGGTCATTTTTTTCCTTTTAGTTGGGACTCTCCTGCCATTTTTGGGTGGCTTATATAAACTGTACAGTTGAAGGTCTTGTGTACCAAACTCCCACCACCCAAATTTGATGTACGGGTACTCCAGGTATTACTGCCTGGAAAGTCCAACCCATACCCTGACCCGTTGATACCCCAACCCGTAACCTGTGCCATTGTCTATGAACCGGTGGTCTAGGTCTTTGCCATTTGAAAGTCTCGTGGTCCATGGTCCAATCATTTTATCAAACTCAAATAGACCGATGAAAAACCGGTCTAAACCGGTCTTTTGTAACCAAAATAATAAAAATAAAATTCGGCACGCAAGCAACTTTTGCCTAAATACATGCATCCATACCATGTTGCACCAATGTACAAAACCGCTTGTCGGCACCCCAAAAAACCATCCCCCAATCATCATGTCTACCAAGAGTGTACCACAGAAACGAAAAAGGCCCCTCCATTGAAGAATAAACCCACACCATCTGCGAAGCCCAAGAAGGCCCCTGCCTCAAAGACCAGATCAAAAACATCCACTAAACGCTGGTCCACACAAAATATCCTCTCCTCATCTGAGCCAGACAACGATGGTGATACTGACTCCTGCGAGCCACCCAAGGCCCAACCCAGGAAGCGCCGCCGTGTTGCAAAAGTGCACGAGGTGTTCCAGGGTTTGGAAGACCAGATTGAAGAGGTTGATCTTGAGGATGATCCAGAAGTCGAGGAGATATCTGACAACGATGAGGTCAGTCAATATAGCATTTCGGGACTAAATTTCTTATCAATGACTTGCAAAGGATGATCTTGAGACATGCCACCGTGCAAAGATTGACGACGAGAAGGACACCCGCTGTTGAGGCGACGCTAAGTCAAACGACGTCGCGAGCCCAAACTTAAGAACGAAGTGGGAAATGTGAAGTGAACTGAATTGCCCAGAGACCCAGCGGGAATCTCAAGAGAACAAGCTATCGAATACAAGTGAAAGTACTCTACTTATATATGTAAATTCCATGAGGCTGCGTTGTGGCAGCGTCATGCTGCGTGATAATAATGAGATGTCCTCATGTGCGATATGATGTAGATAAGATAAGATCGAGATAAGATAAGATAAAGTGAAAAGTGGAAATACGATCATAACATTACCCCCTTTCTAGATCTCGACTTCCAGGCGAGATATGATGTCGTCCGGGGTGTTCGTGAAATTTTCATATGGTTTAAATTCCAATCCTTCAAAGATGTTTGCGCGTAAGCGCCGAGGTGCATTCGGGTTTAATTTAAAGAAGTCCTCCACCGCTTCCTTGGCATGTTCTAGGTGATCCTCGGGTTCCCACGTGTTGTGGTCCTGAGTCAGACCCTCCCATTGTACTAAATATTCCAGCTTTCCTCTCTTCAACCTTGAGTCAATAACTTTTGCGACATCGTACTCCTCTTCGCCATTGATAACTATCGGGTTTGGTGCCTGCACCCTTTGTGACATAAATAGTGGTTCCTTAAATAATCGGACTCGTGATATATTGATGACCGGGTGGATTTTCCAGGTTTTCGGTAATTTAAGTTCTACGGCGTGTGACGAAATGATTTTGGTTATGGTATAGGGTCCAATCCATCGTTCGGCAAGTTTCTTTAAGGGTCGGTTCAACTTCAGGTCTTTAGTCGATAACCAAACTTTGTCGCCAACTTTGTAAACTGGTGCATCACCCCTTTTCAGGTTCGCATACCGTTCCATCTCTTCTCGTGCTTTTACTAGCGCCGCTTCCGCCTCCTCATGAATCTTCTTCATTCGCTCTGCGAATTCTTTTGCCGGTTCTGACTTTTCTGCCCTCCGAGGTTCTACGCCCATCCTAGGGTTAAACCCATAATTTACATAAAACGGCGAGAACTGAGTTGCCGTGTGAATTTTATTATTATAGGCGAACTCCGCGGTTGCCATCCATTCGGGCCAATCTGTTTGCCGATGGGAAATAAATGATCTTAGATATTGTTCCAACTCCTGGTTGATGCGCTCCGTCTGTCCGTCTGTTTGCGGATGATACGCCGTTGATAATTTAGTTGTGATCCCCAATATTTTATTTAGTTCCTTCATAAATATTGCCGCAAATTGTGGTCCTCGATCTGACGTTAATGATTCTGGCAGTCCATGAAGTTTCCAGACTTCGTCCCGATATAGTTTAGCTAATCCTTCTGCTGAGACTTCATCGCGTGTTTTGATAAAGTGTGATTGCTTTGTTGATCTGCAAGCCACGACTAATACTGCGTTGTACCCCTGAGCTTCTGGGAGTCCTACAATAAAATCTGCTGTAACATGTTTCCATGGTCCTGCATGTTCCGTGTTTGCTTTTAATTTACCAGCTAGCGGTTGAGGCACGTTTTTTGATCGTTGACATCTGTCGCAGCCCTCGACGTATGCTTTGACCATGTTTGTAATACTAGGCCACCAATAATTACGTGTAACCAATTCCAGGGTCTTCCACTGCCCTGGGTGTCCTGCAACTGGGTTGTCGTGGTGTAATTTAATTATTTCCTCCCTGAGTTCCTGACTTTTCGGAACATAAACCTTTCCTCTATGTAACCAGAGTCCCTGCTCTTCATGCCATTCGTCTGCGCGTAATGTTTTGGTATTTGTTTTCTTTAACTCTTCTACTGCTTTCAACACTTGTTCGTCAAATTCCTTGGCATCCCTGATGCGTTTTAATAGTTTACTTTCTTCTCCATCAATAAGTATGTGACCTCGATCCATTGCTCGCAAGTGGAAGTATTCCGGTTTTAATAATGTTACGTCTTCGTTGTCATTTTCCACCCCCTTTCTATGATCGACCCTTCTCGAAAGAGCGTCCGCCTTTCCCATTGAGGTGCCAGCTTTGTGTATTAATTTAAAGTTGAAGCGTGTTAGATACAACGCCCAGCGTGCTTGTCTGCGATTAAGCTTTCGTCCCTGCATGAAGTACTCGAGGTTTTTATGATCGGTCCAGATCTCGACCTCATGTTTGGCTCCTTCAAGGTGGTGTCTCCATGCTTCCAGCGCTCGAATTATGCCCAGCATTTCTTTATCGTGTACGTCGTAATTTCGTTCCACATCATTTAATCCTTTAGATAGAAAGGCACATGGCCTCCATTTCTCATCCTCGCATTCCATAGATAGAATTGCTCCTGTAGCAAAGTCCGATGCGTCTGATTCTACTCTCAACTTCCAATCCGGATCGGGAGATACTAATATAGGTGCTTCCGTAAATAATTTCTTTAGCATATCAAACGCTTCCTCCTGTTCCTCTTTCCAATTCCAGATTGTTTCTTTCCTTGTTAATTTATGTAAGGGCCCTGCCACTTTAGAGAAGTCTTTGACAAATCTTCGATAGAAATTGGCCAATCCTAGAAACGACTGAATTTCTTTGACTTTTGTTGGTTTCGGCCATTGTTTGATGGCGTCTACTTTTGAAGGATCCATTCGAATTCCGTCTTTCCCAATAATTAACCCTAAGAACTCTATTTCGTCTCGGTCAAAGAAACATTTTCCTGGTTTTAAGAATAAGTCGTTTTCTCGTAATCTTTTTAGAATTTCCTCCACGATTTCACTGTGTCCTTTTTCTCCTTCAGTTGCTACCAATATATCATCGATATAGATAACTACGTCTCCTTGATCAATCAAGTCTCTAAATATGTCGTTCATCATGGTTTGAAACGTGCTTGGGGAATTATTTAATCCGAAGAACATGACTGTTGGTTCGAAAGCTCCGTCTGGGGTTGTGAATGCCGCTTTCCACTCGTCTCCTTCTTTGATGCGTACATTGTTATACCCCCATCTGAGGTCCATTTTGGTAAACCTTTTCTTTCCCTTTAATTTATCGATCAATTCCGGAATTAACGGGAGTGGATAATTATTGCGAACGGTCCAGCCGTTAATGTGTCGGTAATCCTGTACCATTTGTTTCTTTCCGTCTTTTTTGGGTATAAAGAATACTGGCGAGGTTTGTGGTGACTTGGTAGGTCGAATATATCCTTTGCGTAATTGATCGTTTACAAATTCGGATACTTCTCTCCTTTCATCTGGTGACAGGGGATAGACTTTGGCCTTCTTTGGTACGAAATCCGGTTTTAAGTCTATAGCGTGGTCCCATGGTTTCCTGACTGGTAATCTCTCCGATGCTTTCTTTTCAAAGACTGATAGATATTTGTGATATTTCCGGGGGACAACCTGTTCTGCCGGTACTTCATCTGAGGGTTCTCCTTTAGCTGCCCTGAGCGTGTGGATTACTTCCTCCTCCATTTCTTCCTCATTTCCTTCTACTACTTCTTCCATTCTTCCGCCCCATCTGGTTCTTGCAGTTTTATTTAAATAACGTGTTCGACGCATGCCACATTCTTCTGGACATCTTGATAGTTTAATTTCCGCCTTTTCCCAATCGATTTCTGGATTATGGCGTTTCAGCCAGGTATGTCCAACAATAATTTTAGCTTTCCCTAGGTTGCATGCCTCAAACACGGCTATCTCCACATGTCCTTTATACCGCATAGCCATGACTGCTTCATGCGTGATCGAACCTCCTTGGTTAAGCGTGCCATCAACGTTGTAGACCCGAATGGGGAAAGGTAGTTCCCTTAATTTAATGTTGTTCCTTTTGGCGAAGTCCAGATCTATGAACATCCCTGTCGCCCCTGAGTCTAATAATGCTTCAACATCGAATGTGCGTTTGTCCTGCAACGTTTCCAGCGTGATTTTCATCATAAGCTCCTTTTCCAAAGAAGCGGATCGAATAAAAGATGGTTCCCCCATAGAGTCCGTTTGCCTAGTTAAGTTATCTGATTCTTCGCAACAGGGAATTAAGCATTCATCCGTAGGGGACGAACCAAGCCTCGTTTCTGAGGGCTCCCCAATGATGTAGTTTACAAGTGTGTCTAAGTCCGATTCATCTTTTTTTGGTTTTTCTTTCCTACTAGGTTTATCTAATAGTATTTTATTGTACGTAACTGCAGCATCCGTAAGTTTCTGAAACCAAGATTTTACAATGTCCTTATGTACGTAAGAGTCTATAGGCAAACATTCATATCGATTTGTCAGAGCCAGCGGGGGATTTACTGGTTGACGTTCACAAAACCCTGCTGCCCAGCAGCTTGTCCATTGTTCTGACCATTGGGATTCGGCGCAGGCGCGCCAATCACACCCCTTGGTCCGTTTGCGGCTTGTCGTGCTTGACGCCTTGCCGTGATTTGTCTTAAGATTTCTTCTTCCTCATGTTCGTCGATTTGTTCAATCACAGCCGCTCGCACCCTGCGTTGTGGCCGTCTGCATTCCCGGGCGAAATGCCCCTGTCCTCCGCAGTTGTAACAATTACCAGGCGCTCGGCGCTGGTTTCTATCGACCTCCATAGCATTGGGATCTCGGCATCCCTGACCTTGCTGTCCGTTTTGCTGCGGGGCTCGGTACCCCCCGTACTGTTGTTGTCCGAATGGTCGCTGCTGATTCTGCTGGTTTGCGGGCCGATTGCCCCAACCGGTTCTCTGCTGTCCAAAGTTGTTGCCGGTCCTCATGCCCGGTCTTGCCGCGTAAGTTTCCTCTGCTCTTCCGATTGCTAAAATTTCCTCACTCGTGTCTTGCACGGTGGTCTGTCGTCTTCCCTGCTGGAACATTTGTTGTATAATCGAATCCTTGGTGTTCCTTTCTAGCAGAGATATCCCATGCATTTCCTCAATTTGGCCTTTGATGACCAACGTTCCAAATTGTGTAATAAAATCGTCCACCCGCATGTTTCCTTGTTTAAAGGTTTCGATTTTGGCACGTGCCCATTCTATTTCTGTTGCTGATTGGAATCTTGATGTCACCTCTCTCATTAATTGCTGGAACGTGGGCCAATGTTCTGATTCCATGCACTGCCTCAAGCGTGTTTCCCCATAGGTGCCGGCGGTAGCGCCTTCCAGGCGAGACCATACTGCAATGCAAATTTCTTCCTGTCCTTGGAACAGGTCCCGGTTGACCCTGATCCATGCCAGCATCTTTGTCCACCATACTCCGAACGTTGCCTTGGCCCCATTGTACCTGCCGGGGTCTGCAGCGATTTCTAGTCGTCTTCCATTGGGACGCGGGGCGGCGGGATTATGAGCGGGAGGAGGGAGAGGGGGATTGGGAAGGGGATTGTCGAACTCGTCGTCGTTGTTGTCGGCCATGTTGTGTGAGCAATAGTGCTTTGTAGCGGGCGCGCGACCCTGTTCTGCTACTTAAGCGAAAAAGAAAACCTAAAAAAAGAAAAACCCAAAGAACGATCTGTTTACCCAGGCAGCCGAAATGCCCGAATGAAGGAAGATCTGGGAAAAATGAAAACCACGCGGTCAACACCCCTACGCGCGCTGGTTCTGTCGAATCCGGGAAAAGATCGGGGGTTGGAACACCTTTTGAGAACTAAACGTGCGCGACCTTCTTTTCCAAGTCGCCACACGCGCCAGCAGCTTTCCCGAAGGTCAGTTGCGTCGGCCTTTGGTCACCTCGACACGGGACGGGCTCAACGTTTCCCTGTGTGTCTCGAACGGCAACGCTAGTTATAGTGGGTGCACCAAGCGTTTCTCTTCTTATCCCTGAAGTCCGGGAGGTCCCCCTTAACGCTAGGGTCCGCGTGTAGTGGCGAGGTGTGACTTTTAACGCAAAAGCACGAAACGGCGGGGATAGTGATGGTGATGTGGGAAGTGTGTGTGTTTGGGCGGGCGATGATGATAAGAGCTTGTTCTTCTGTTGAGGCGACGCTAAGTCAAACGACGTCGCGAGCCCAAACTTAAGAACGAAGTGGGAAATGTGAAGTGAACTGAATTGCCCAGAGACCCAGCGGGAATCTCAAGAGAACAAGCTATCGAATACAAGTGAAAGTACTCTACTTATATATGTAAATTCCATGAGGCTGCGTTGTGGCAGCGTCATGCTGCGTGATAATAATGAGATGTCCTCATGTGCGATATGATGTAGATAAGATAAGATCGAGATAAGATAAGATAAAGTGAAAAGTGAAAATACGATCATAACAGCAATAAATCAACAATAGATGACAAGGATGTCACCTGCAAATGTCGAGAAAGATCTGCTGCTTCAGGTAAGACGTGATGATGTGGCTCTGGGACGTCTCGATGTGAGCATCCTAATCAATCTTCTGCTAACAATTGTCTGGACACCGATAAACTCTCTGATCTCTGTGATCCGACCTGTCTGAGGTCCTTCTTGAACGCGAAAGCTTTTGAGTTCGTTCTGTCGGGCGTTGTAACGCACGATCTGGTGTTGCCGAGCAAGATGGATGCTCTCTGCTATCTCGCCGTGGGGGCAATGCTCGTCGTTGTCTAGTTCTTCGTCAAGCACCTGCTGTAGGATGTGACGGATCTCCGATTCGATGTACTGCTGGATGAGTGTAAAATCAATACTGTCTCGAGGACTTAGCTCCTCCTGTCGGGCTTCTGGCGTGCTGAATGGGTTACTGGTGAAGTCTATCTCGTTAGGTTCGCCCAGAGCGAAGAGAGCAACTACTTCTTCTGGTAAAGCTTTTCATTTTTCCAAGAGTATTTCTCAAAGATAAACTTATTCCATTGTTCAAACAATGGATCTGGTTTTTCCTCAAGAAAAACTGTAGGATAAACAACAAGTTTTTTGGCCAAAACAGCTGTATAGATGATGAGAATTGGAAGTGAGGAGAGGAATGTTGAAATATGACAAAGATCAGGAGTAGGGATGGGAATGGAATATGTAAATTGGAAGCGTGCATGTGGTGGTATAAATCATCGCTCCAACATGCACTCCAATGCAGAGTACGGTCGGAGGTCGGAGGTATTGAAAGATGGATGGAAACAAAGGAAACGTAAAGTATAGTAATATAAATAATAGATGTACCACAACGGTCGGAGGGTCCGAGGTGTCGGAGGTGTAAATGGGGAGAAGAATGTTGAAATATGACGAAGATTGGGAGTAGGGATGGGAACAGAATATATAAACCGGAATAGTGCGTGTGGTGGTGTGGATTGTTGCTCTGATGTGCCCTCTGATCCGGAGTACGGTTGGAGGTTGTTGGAGGATGGAGGTGATGAAAGAGATATGGAAAAGAAAGGAAATATAAAGTATAGTAATTGATGTACCACAATGGTCGGAGGGTGGGTCGGAGGTGTCGGACTAATTGCAGAGTGGGTCGGAGGTGATGGAAAATGTTGGATTGAGGAAATCGGATGGTTGCCCTTACATTACCCCCCTTCTAAGGCGCGGCATCTCAACGTGCAAGGCGGAATGTACAGGACTCGAAGGCAGTTGCAGTGATTCAACGCGGAGCTCCCAGGTGTCGGCGGTAAAATTCCTGGACCAGGCGCGGAGTGTGGACATCCTCCTCCATCTCCCATGAGTTTTCCTCGTAGCCATACCCCTTCCACTTGACTAGGAACTGCAGCTTGCCTCGTTGAAGCCGACTGTCCAAGATTGTTTCCCTGGTTCATGTGTTCCGTCTGTCCGTCCAACTGCAGATGGTAGGCCATCGAGGCAGCAACCTTGATACCTAATAGCCTGTACAATTTCTGCGTGAACTTGGCGATGAACTGTGGTCTGTGCTCGGAGACAATGGCCTCCGGAAGACCGTGAAGCTTCCAAACATGTTGAACATAAGATGTCGCGGATCCAAGGGCGGAGAGAGCGGAGTGTGTTGGAATGAAGTGTCCGTGTTTCCCGACTGAGTCTACTACTACCATGATAGCATTGTACCCATGGGCTTCTGGTAGTTCAGTGATAAAATCAACACTAGTTACCTGCCATCGCTCCGATGGAACTGGGAGCGGATGGAGTTCACCAGAGGGTGCGGAGCGTCGGACCTTGGTATGGAGGCAGGGGTCGCAAGTTTTGCAATACTGACCAATTAAATGTGCCATGTGGGGCCACCAATAAGTGCGCAATACCAACTCTAGAGTCTTCCAACATCCTGGATGTCCAGCCACCGGATTGTCATGGTGTTGCGTGATGATTCATTGGCGGAGCTGTGGGTTGTTGGACATGTAAATGTGATCTTGAAAGTACAGTAAACCCTCCAACTGTCTCCATTCCACTCCGCGGATGGAAGCAGCCCCGATTGTTGGAAGGAATTTGATGACCTCCACTATGCTATCCTCTAGAAGGCCATCACGGATGCCCTGTCAGAGGATGTCACGCTCCTCACCTTGAGTGGCTCTCGTTGTCCCGTGAGCCATCTCCGTGGTCTGCCTGATGTGACAGTGCGTCGGACTTCCCCATCGACTTGCCCAGGCGATGGTGCATCTTGAAATCAAAACACGCTAGGTATAGAGACCACCGCACTTGTCGCCGATTGAGCTTCTGGGCGGTCATGAAGTATTTGAGGTTTTTGTGATTGGTCCAAATTTCCACCGTCTTCTCCACTCCTTCAAGGAAGTGTTGCCATGCCTCCAGCGTGCAGATTACGGCCAGCATCTCCTTGTTGTGAATTTCGTAGTTGCATTCCACTGGGCTAAGGCTTTTGGAATAAAACACGACAGGGTGCCACTTACTGTCCTCCAACGGTTGGGACAGGACTGCTCCAGTCGCAAAGTTGGAGCTATCTGCTTCGACTCGCCACTCCTTGGAGCACCCATTGTATTCCAAGTGAAATATACATTTGTAGAGGCATAGACATGAGACACAACCATAAAAAAGGTGAGGGTAGTTGAGTGTGACAATCGGGCAGCAGAGACGATGCAGTTTAGAGTTTAAACTCGGGATCCATGTGCGAGCGCATGATGCATGTCCCCCTGCTGAAGCGGCATGTTTGTGACTCAATCGTGACAGGTGATGCATCTCCCCATAAGTTCGAACCCTTCAAGATTCCATCTCTAGCACTTGTTCTCCTCCACATCCCCTCAAGATCATCACTACCGTCTTGAAACAGAGATGACAGGCTTTCGAATGGTGCAGGAATTTTAGAATTTGGATATGTCTACATAAACCTAGAGCCCCATCTATAAAAGTGATGCATAACTGGGTTAACAATGTTATATCCCACTGAAACAGATAGTGCAGATGTGTCATTGCATGTGATGGGATCCTTTTGGAAAGGTGGAATTGAGAACTTGGAGAGGGAGATGGAGGTATATGAGATCTTGTTGGCATCTGAGCTTGGGGCTGCTGCTGCCAAGTACTGTGGGCCGCTGCAAATGTTCAACATGATGGATCAATCAGTCGAGAATCAAACATACCATATATAGTAATAACATGGACCCTTAAACCCTTGATTAGTCAGATTAGTCAATCATAGTCAAGTCATAATGACTAAGTCAGAGTCGGACTCAGTCTGACTGCAGTCATGACAAGCCTGCCATGCCCAGGCTCCTAAAACCAGCACTCTCGTAGGGCAAGGAGGGGTTCCACCAAGGGGGTGTCGGGACCGGATTTTTTTTACACAGGGTCGGAATTTGCCTTGAAAATGGCTGGGAGATTGAAAAATGATTTTTTCGGATTTTTCCTGGCACTTCTTAACCTCCTTCCTAAAAAGGAAAGAAGGGGGGGGGGGTCTCAATTTTTTTTTTGCAAAGTTGTGCGGAATGGTCCGTGCGATCCAAAAAAAAAAGTTCAGAAAAATAAAAGTTTATTCAAATATTTTCATCAAAATGGCTATAACTTGGGAACCAGTTAACCACCACTCGGATTGAGAAACTGACTCCCAATTTGCGATTCCTCGGCCTTAGCAGGGGCAATGACAGTGTTGGGGAGACACTGCGTGGGGTTGGGGTCCACCCTATGGTCAGGCCCCAACCCCCAGCAGCGGTATTGTTTCTTCTGTATCATACAAGAATCAGCTAAAAAAGGTCCTATAAAAAAGGAGGATTCTGCAACAAGTCTTTGTGGCTTTGCAAAATGAAGGAGGTGAAGCATCCAGTGAAATTTTGATATGGAGACTATAAGTGAATGAGATATGGAAGGAAATAAAAGGGGATGTCCGTGTCATGGCGGAATGGCACATGGCACAGACACAAACAGGGTGAGTCTCACGGTGCATTGGTGCATGAGGCAGGGAGGGACCCGCTAGCAGTGCTGCTCAGCAGACAGTGTTGCACGAAAAGGAGGGCGGAATAAAGGACTGGGTGCATTCGGATGTAGCCTTGGAAGGTGTCGGATCGCCAGCACCCAATTGCCTGGATGAGGTACAGTGCTGTCCCCAACTCTGTCAAGAGTGTTGCCCCACCAGCCCAAAGAGACTGCCCCCTGACCTCATTGTTGAGGAGAGGTGCACTTGACAAGTGGATGGTTATGATTTGCACAGCTGTCGGGAAAGAACAGTTCAAGCTGGTGGCAGATTCCCGACAGATAAGAGAACACGGAGTTGAGCTTGATGTGACAGGACATGAATACTGTGTAAAAACTGAGGGTTTCTGGAGTGGGGGTAGGTTCAAAGTCGTGGAGACAGAGGAATTCAAGGTAAGAGTTGAGGTGGGAGCCGTAAGACCCCCACATTCCTGTTGTGATCGTCTGGCCCAGCACCAGGGCACATTCGTAGATCGCGTCTGGGCTGCCTGGATGGACAGGAAGGGTTGATGTTTATACTACAGGCCCCAGCTGCATGGGAGGGGGTTGGAAGTCATGAATGTGAAGGTTAGGGATGACATGAGTTGCTTCTGTGAAACGATGGTGAGAGATGTGGTCAGCAATGGTGTTACGCTCACCAGGGATGTGAAAAACTCTCAATTGCACACCAGTTTTGATGAGTATGTCAATGGCATCCTTGAGCATGGGGTTGTAGCGGCGCAAGGCGTGCAAGGTTGAGAACATGCATATGACATTGTCGTTGTCGGTGAAGATAACAATGCGGGAGTCGGGCGGGAGAAGTAAAGCAGTGTGGTTGAGGGCTGAAAGAATGCCCAGCATTTCATAAACAATTATGAAATCACCTGTCAAGTTTTTGGGGATATAGGCATGGAAACCTTCAGCTGTTTCCAGATACCAGAACATGAGGCCGTCTAGGCATGCATCTGTCAAAATTGTGATATCTGCATCTTCGGCTGGCCGCCCTGTCAACTTCAACAGATGGGCACCATTGGAAGACTCCATGTGCTGTATGGCCCAGGTAAGATCACTCCGTATTTTGTTGTTCACCCAGAATAGTTCAGCCATCCTGCCAGCTGCTGCCACCTTCGAACAATACCGATGATGGTGAGTATTTCACCGTTGAGTTGCTTTTCCAGTTTGTGGGGGATTCCTAACAGGTCCCACAGTTGTAAGAGCCAGGCTTGGTCTGCGGGCATGGAAGTGCAATACGGGTTGTACATGTTGACATTTTCAATGTGGCAGACTCCATAATTGTTGTCGCAATAGGCAAATAAATCCTTGATGTCAAAGATCTCGCGCGCGATCCAGATCACAAGCGACATGAAGGAAATGAAGACGTCGCCAGATTGTCGATTTCCAAAGACAAAGCACCGGTCGATAAAATAGTGCTGTGAGACATGTACTGCTTGTTTGATTTGCCAAAAGGGGTGTGCAGGCATCAGCTGGTAAGCTTCAGCGACATCTGACTTGTAGAGCATGAGCTTTTGGACACACCCATTTTTCTCTCAACAAAACCTGTCCGAGCAAGTGCAAGTTGTTGAGGGGGTAAGGCGCACTGCCAGCACGAGGGATCATTGAGTTGAGGGAGAAGGGTCTGGCCGAGTGGTTGGTGACCATATGCAGTGTGCTGGAGCGTGGTTTTGGGACCACGTGGACCGGCATGCAATACATGCTGGGAAGTAAGTGAGTCCCAAATGAAGGCGAAAACGGCCCTTCTCGACTTTCTTTTGGGCTTGAGTGATGAGGAAAGCTGCTCAAGTAGGATCATGAGGGGGTGGGATGGAAGCATTGTGCGTATCAGGATACCTGCCTGCTTGTCTGTCGGCCCAAGGCCAGAATCCCTCATGGAGACCCTGACAGACCGAGTTCATGAAATCAGGGTTTGGGTGCAGTGCCAAGAGGCATTGAAATTCATCCACATGAATAGGTGTTACAATCTGAAAGAGGTGTGGGTGACTGTGAACAGTGTGAGCAACAGTGGAGTTGAGGAGCTTGAGAGGGGGAATGGTGGGCAGTGGTGACGCAGTGAGCATCCACTCAGCTGCACACGGGAATGCTACTTCCTTGGGTGACCAGACATTGTACTGCAGGTACCTAGGTTGAAGTCCCTCCTCCAGCTCTCTCTCTCATCACACATGTTGATTTTCCATGTCCATGTTGTTTGCACGAGATGCAGATGTGCCGGTACACGCAGTCTTTCTTGGTGTTTGGACACTTGTTTGCATTGAACCTGTGGCATATGGGGGGCTGGGACTTCGTCCCCTTTTTTGCAGACAGTTGGTTGGCAGTGTAAGCCACACTGTCTGCATGGACAGTGGCATCAAGGAGGTATTGGTACACTGTGTGGTCCATGAGGAGATGGTGCTGACCCTGGAGGTGAAGAGCCCATTAATGTAGATTCCATAGTCGGCAGTTTCTTGGGCACGGTGGGGGAACAAGAAGCCATAAATTTGTTGGGCAATGACCCACGCAGCAAACCAATCGCCGGAGGTTGATATATGCTTTGCAGGTTTGGATCCATCAGGTATGCGGACTTCAGAACCTCCCAGGCGGAGCATGCTCTCCTTAGGTATGTGAAACTGGTGCACTGAGCGGAACAGAACATCAAGGTTGAGGGTGTTTCCTCTGATGGCATTGTCGATCTCGGAGACTGGGACTCCAGAGGGGGCAGATGAAGTGAGCTGGAATTCCATCTGGATTTGCGGGACATTTTCTGCATATAAACAGAGGAGTCTGCAGTTTTCGGTCACAACAGGGCTCTTAGCAGCCTGCAGCATGAGTTTGGTCCCATACCACAGAAGGGTGGTTCTGTCAATCTTTCGCCATTTGCCTCCCCTGTTGAGATATTCATTGTTTCCATCGTCCCATCCTCCAGGGTTGGCATTGTCTTGTTTGCCAAGATTAGGGGAATCTGAGTCATCCTGCTCAGAAGCGTTGGAGGCGTTATCAAACTGCTGATGGACTGAGCCATGTCGTTGCACATCTGCATGCTGGGCTGCAATCTGATTGATGGCTTCTCCAAATTCTTCATAGGCTGCACAGAAGCTGGCAGGAGTGATCCCAGGGATCTTATTGAGCTTGCAGTGGACATTGTAGTTCGCTTTTTGTTATGCTTAACAAACCATTCCAAGGTTTGGGCAGAGTATGCAGGAAGTGGAAAGGCAAAGAGCAATGTGATTGATAAATCTAAGGAATGTAGCTGTCATAACCATACAATTCACATCTGACTTATCCGACGACTCCGACAATTCATCCGCTCCAACATCTGCTCCAACAACATTCTATTTATATTTGATTATACTTCTACTACGTAACATCTCAACCATACTTACAAGTAGACATATGTTGTTCACTTTTCATTTGCTACTCTCCGTACTCCGAATGTTCTGATGGTCAACTCCGATATCTGCACATCACTTATAGTAATGCTGATCATTCTAGTCTACTATAAATAGTGTACAAACCTGTCGTAGAACCTCAGTTCAAATATCATATGTTACACCTCATTCGCATCTGTCTCTACTTGTCTTTGAGCATTCTCTCCATCACCTCCACTCATCCGCTCATCCGACATCTGCCAATCCAAAATCGAGGACCATGTCAAAGAGTGGGGTGCAACGCACAAGTTGAAGCCAGGTCCTTTCTGCCAATGTTGCACTTACCGCATTCCGCTCCTCCGCTACTCCGCTCCGACTCATCCGACGTTTTCCGACGTTGAGAAACACACTACGTGACAGTAGCTATGGTACATGAGGTTTATATAGTACTGACTATGAGCAGTAGCAAATGAGTCAGTAACTGTGGAAGGCAGTGCAGATGAGTAAGATGACTGCGGACTGAGTCATACTGGGAATCTAAGAGAGTGAAAGTAGGTATTAGACATAGTGTATTCATAAGAGGGTGCTGAGTCGGGATGATAAGTAAAAGAGATGACATGGTCCACATACCATAGAGTCCATAACACTTTGTGCTTGGAGATGTTTATTTGTCAAAGACTCTTGAGGATGGCTTGACACTCCTTGACAGTTTCAGGAGGCCGCTGCAATGTTCCTGGCTTGACTGGAGGCTTGACTGCTGGAGCCCTCGCATCACTTGGTCCACTAGGAGTTGAACTAGATAACCCAAGAGACGTGAGACCAGAGGCTGAGGGCATGGTCCCAGCAGAGGGGGACTCTGAAGCTGATCCAGGAGTGGCATCTTTGCTGGGGGCAGTAACATTCTTTGCGAACGAACTTGTTGAGATCTCAAACATAACAACTTTGGATAGGGGCTCCCAGAACTTGAACTAGACAATCAATGAGAAAAAACTCGAGCCGGGAACATATACCTGCAGAGGGTGGGTGTGAGCAGAAATGAGATCCTTGTGGAGTCTCACTTCCGTCCTCTCTTCAGGTAAGTCGTGCGAGCGGTCACAGCGATGGCACATGTACTGCGAGATCGCGTGCGTTCTTGCGCACATTGGGTTCATATAAACACTAGTTTAAACCAGTGATGTTGGAGGACCCTAAGAGGACCCTTGTAAACCTACTTTAGGGCTTGGATACATGCTCACTTGTTTCACCATCAAGATTTATTCAGACATATTTCTTCCCTCATTTCACACCACTTTGGGAAACCTGCATTCCTTTCTGAGTGATGTTGCCGCAGCCATCATCTATGCAAAACATGTGGAATGCAAAAACTAAGGGCACCTGCTGGTTTCAAATCAAAACTGCTCTCAGCCTATATGCTGGGAAGGATGTCGTTGGGTGTGCTCCCACTGGAGCTGGGAAGACTTTATCATTCTGGATACCATTGTTAATAGCTCTTGAGGAGGGGGTTGGATAAAATGATGTTTGTTGTCACACCATTGAACATATTCGGGAAGCAGAACCAGCAGATGCTGGAGAAAGCAGGCCTGACTGCGATTTCTGTCAGTGTAAGGGTGTGTCCTGGGTGTCCGACCACTGGATTGTTTTTTTTTTTTTTTTTTTTTTGGGTCAACAATTTATATAGCGGTATACTAGGGGTACAGTCTGCTTGACATAGAGTAAACTACATTGATCTGAGGATCTACATATGCATGAAGAACAAGCGGCGCAAAGCTCTGTTGAGCTGGTAAGTCCTTGCGCCAGGACGGGGGAGTCTGTTGTAAACAAACACATTAGTATGTGCGCCCAAATATTTGGCCGCGCGATACAAGAGCACTCCAACCTTGTGAGGTTGGCCGTTGAAGGCGCTGGGGGGTGTCTGTGCCCTACCCACCAAAGAAGCGCCTGTGCAGTTCTTCCCCTTTGATCGTGTTCGCTTGCCAGAGGGGGCTGCACCCCTTTGAACCCAGCGCGCTACCACGCGATTACCGCCAACGGTTGTGTTGGGCATTGGACGATCCCTGAAGGCAAACGCCCCTGGGTTATCCATGATGAATTTCCCGAAGTTGTCCCAGGTGGGAGTGTTCCTCAAGAAGGTGGGCATGTCTGGGGGCCTGGTGGGGTGGTGCAGACATTTGTAGAATACGTGGGCAAAGTCCTCGACAGACCCCAATCCACAGTCGCATTGTTCAATCTTGTCACCAATATTGAACCTGTGTCTATAGTGGCCAATTGGAGCGTGACTGGTGAGGCCGCGGACCATTTGAGCCGTGAGGGATTGGGAGTGACCCACATCCTTAAGCCATGTGCCGCCCTTGAGGTGGGACCGTTTCATTCTTTTGGCCCGAGCATGGTCTTGGCGTCTGATGCACGACCTTGGGAATTGGTAGTGACGGCCAACATACTTGGGGGACTGATACAGGTTGTTCCAGTCGCCTAGCATGTCATCCAAGAATTGTTTCATGTTGAAATCGAGGGATCTGGGGGCCGACTCACCACACTCGATGTGTATCGAGGAGGCAAAGTCGTGCACTGCACGATGGGGTTCGAAGCCATGGTCCGCGCAATCAGGGACATGGTGAAAGAAGACCTTGGATTTCAGACCTGGTTCCTCAAACCAAGGGACCAGGTTACTGATGATAGCGAGCGCAGTTGCCTGCGATGAGTGGAGGTCCAGGTCTGTGGCGCGCCGAATGGCATTAACAGAGTCAGTGAAGATGTGGATTTCTTCCAGTTGGGAGAGACCTCCTAGCAGAGTGACCAGGTTAGAGAACCCATGTCCTATAGCTAAGGTTTCAGTGTCATCTGATTGGATCTGGCGCCGATACCAAGAAGCAAACGTAAGTGCGGACTTCACCCACTTCTTTGAATCTAACCCCTCGCCTCGTCCAGCTGACCGAGACAATAGCCGCATTCAACCAAACGTAGTTATATGTTAAATACAACTATGAATAAACTTGAGGGTTTGCGAATTCGCTCCCAGAACGTGTACCGAAAGAGCGTTCTCCTGTCAACTATGTTAGAGAGTCAGAAAGATAATCTCGACATAATCTTTGTGCAAGAGCCCCCCTGGGCTACCATTCGACATATCGCGTCCATGACGAGAAAGGACGGTGAGCCCCTTGTGGGTCCGCCGAGCCACCCTGACTGGATGTGCCTCCACCACTCGGAGCCTGTCCTTGATCCAGATAACCTGGATGAGGACCTTCGCCCCCGCGCCATAGTTTATGTTCATAGGCGGCGTACCGCTATGAAACCTAAACTTCGCTCAGACATCGTCCGCCACCGAGATGTCAATCTTCTTACGTTGTCTGTCCCCGAGGGCCAGATCAACCTAATTAATGCCTACTCGGATACGCAGGGCACTGCTATACGTATCCTTGCCACCCTTGGTACATCCCTTCCTCCTATTCGGTACATAGGTGGTGATTTTAATTGCCCCTCGCCGCTATGGGACCCCGAAGTGACGCGCCACAACCATAATGCGTCTCTCCTCTCGGACTTCGCATTCGCTCATGGGCTTGTTCATCATAGGACTGGGTTCACCCACTTCCCTAAGAATAACAATGCCCCATCCATCATCGACCTGGTCTTCCTCCCTAACACGGACAAGGACTCGATCATCAAACTTGGGAGCCCTGACGAGTCGGACCACCGCTCGATCATCACCCTCCTCAGATCCCCCCTCATTAACGCGAAGGAACGCTACCGTATAGTACCGGACTCGGAAGAGGAAACTCATTTCCTATCCGCACTCACGGATTCCATCTCCCCCATCCCTATTCCGGCTACGGCCACTAGGGAGGACATCACGAGTATTACACAAAAGGTTCAGGAGCTCGTCCTGGCCGCGTGGACCGAATTCTCTCGCTCTCCCCGGAACTCGTTCCGGTCGAAGGGCTGGTGGGATAAGGACTGCAAGGCAGGGTGGCACACCTATTCCAATTCGGGTAAAACAGACCAAGACTGGCGCGTTATGCATAAAATCATACGCACTGCTAAGCGGAACTTTTTCGACAAGAAGATCGACGAAGTCTCCAACAAAAATAAGCGTCCTTGGGACCTTACTTCCTGGGTCGGCCCACGAAAGAACGCCTCTCCTGAGGCCATTATTTTTGAAGGCGAGACCTGCACCACCACTGCTGAGACCTGTGACGCCTTCCACAAGTCCTTCCAGTCCGCAGAAGCTCGACCCGTTGATCCCGACAGGCTGCGCAGCACCCTAGAACCTCAGCCCAAAAGGGACTGGGTTCCATTCACTTCGCAAGAGGTCCTCCAGGCCCTGGCCGGCTGTTCTAGCCGGTCAGCCCCTGGTCCCGACCATCTTACGTGGACTCATCTTAAGTGCCTAATAGCACATAAACAAATCTTGAAGTTGTTCGTCTGGACCCTGAACGCCTGCCTCTCGGCAGGGTTTTGGCCTGACGCCTTCAAAATCTCAACGACCGTCATTATTCCTAAACCAAATAAGCCGGCGTACGACGTTCCCAAAGCATTTCGACCCATCGTGCTTCTAAACACCCTGGGCAAACTCTTTGAGAAAGCTATCGCCAACAGACTCCAGTGGGAACTAGCCCGCTATGGTCTGCTGCACCCAGGTCAATTTGGGGGGGTTCGACAGAACTCCACTGAAGACGCCGGACAATTCCTTACCCACCTCATCCGTGCAGGATGGGCGAGGAAACTCAAGACAAGCGTTGTCGCCATCGACTTGGCCCAATACTTTCCCTCTCTTAACCACTCGGTTATATCGCTCATACTAGATAGGATGGGATTCCCCGACACTGTCGTGGACTTCTTTTCAAATTACCTAGTAGGGAGACAGACTCAATACGCCTGGGAGGACGACCTCTCAGACCTCTTCTCTGTTGACATTGGCGTAGGTCAGGGCTCCGCCCTCTCCCCTGTGCTATCGTCCATCTATCTCGCCCCGCTGATGTACGCATTTCAAGCGGAACTATCACAGGCCAGCCTCATCTCATACGTCGACGACGGGACCATCATAGTCCAATCTGAGACGTGGAAGGAAAACCTTGCCAAATTAAAAAAAGCATACAAATGTCTGTTTGAGCTGACCACAGCCCTCGGGCTTGTCCTCGAGCACTCTAAATCGGAGGCATTCCATTTTTCCAGAAAGAATGGCGACGATAACCCTCCGGTTGACCTCGGATTCGCGCCCTTCACCGGCGACTCCCCCCTCGTCCCCAAGACCTTCTGGAGGTACTTGGGCTTCTTCTTCGACCGCAAGCTACTCTTTACTGAGCATGCGAAACGGTATGCCACTAAGGCCTTCTCAGCAACGGGAGCCTTACTATCCCTGGGAAACTCAGTCCGTGGACTCACTCCCAAACACAAACGCACCCTGTACCGATCGTGTATTTTGCCGATCGCGCTATACGGTGCTAATCTTTGGAACTTCGACGGCGCCCGCAACAAGGGTGTCGTCAAGTCTATCTCCAAAGTCCAAAGACGCGCAGCGTTATGGATCTTGGGAGCCTTCCGTACCACCCCCACAGGGGCGGTCGAAGCACTTGCTGGCCTGCCTCCGGTGCACTTGCACCTCAAGAAGCTCTCCTGCAGAAACCGTGTCCGCATGCACTCCCTTGCACCCAGACACATGACCGTCATGGTATGCGACGAGGATGACCCCTCCAAGCGTCCGTGGTACTCCCCGGAGTTTATGTACAACCTTAAATCCCCCCTCGTTGATATCTGGGCATACCGTGCAAATGTGACTGTCCCCCTATCGCCCTTTAATAACTACAACGAACCAGGGAAACGCGTCCTCGACCGATTCCCTGAACGCGTAATTCACGACATCACCCTTATCCGCAGCAAGACCGCTAAGGACCGTGCCGAAGCCAGAAAGGCGCGCCTCATCACCCTTAACAAGGTGTTTGACGCCAACATCTGCTCCAACAAAGCCGCCGTCATTGTCACTGACGTGGCAGTTCCCTCCCTTTCGTCGGGCCACCAAGCTGTTGCAGCCTGGGAAACCTGGCACAAGGGGCACTCCATCGACAAAGACTGGGCGGCCGGCGGCCTCGCAGTCTCTGATGACACTGAAACCTTAGCTATCGGACATGGGTTCTCGAACCTGGTCAGTCTGCTTGGGGGTCTCTCTCAACTGGAAGAAATCCATATATTCACCGACTCTGTCAACGCCATTCGGCGCGCCACAGACCCGGACCTCCACTCCTCGCAGGCAACTGCGCTCGCTATCGTCAGTAACCTGATTCCTTGGTTTGAGGAACCCGGTCTGAAATCCAAGGTAATCTTCCACCATGTCCCCGACTGCTCGGACCATGGATTCGAACCCCACCGTGCAGTGCACGACTTCGCCTCCTCGATTCGCATTGAGTGTGGTGAGTCGGCCTCCAGATCCCTTGACTTCAACACGAAGCAATTCACGGATGACATGCTCAGTGACTGGGACAATCTGTACCAGTCCCCCAAGTATGTTGGCCGACATTATCAATTCCCGAGATCGTGCGTCAGACGCCAAGACCACGCTCGGGCCAAACATATGAAGCCGTCCCATCTCAAGGGCGGTACATGGCTTAAGGATGTGGGTCACTCCCAATCCCTCACAGCACAAATGGTCCGCGGCCTCACCAGCCACGCCCCAATTGGCCACTACAGACATAGGTTCAACATCGGTGACAAAGTTGAACAATGCGACTGTGGTCTGGGGTCTGTCGAGGACTTCGCCCACGTTTTCTACAAATGTCTGCACCACCCCACCAGGCCACCAGACATGCCCACCTTCTCGAGGAACTCCCCCACCTGGGACGTCTTCGGGAAATTTATCATGGATAACCCAGGGGCATTTGCCTTCCGGGATCGTCCAACGCCCAACACAACCGTCGGCGGTAGTCGCGTGGTAGCGCGCTGGGTTCAAAGGGGTGCAGCCCCCTCTGGCAAGCGAACGCGATCGAAGGATAAGAACCGCACAGGCGCTTCTTTGGGGGGTAGGGCGCAGACACCCCCCAGCGCCGCTAACGGCCAACCTCACAAGGTTGGAGTGCTCTTGTACCGCGCGGCCGAATATTCGGGTGCGCATACTAACGCGTTTGTTTATAACAAACTCCCCCGTCCTGGCGCGAGGACTCAACAGCTCGACGGAGCTTTGCGCCGCTTGTTCTTCTTGCGTACGTAGGTCCTCGGACCGATGTAGTTTACTCTATGTCAAGCGGACTGTACCCTTAGTATACCGCTATACAAATTGGTGACCAAAAAAAAAAAAAAAAAAAAAAGGTTTCAGTGTCATCAGAGACTGCAAAGCCACCCGCTGCCCAGTCTTTGTTGATGGAGTACCCCATGTGCCAGGTTTCCCAAGCTGCAACAGCTTGATGGCCCAACGCAAGGGAGGGAACGGCCATGTCAGTGACAATGACGGCAGATTTGTTAGAGCAGATGTTGGTGTCGAACACCTTGTTAAGGGTGACGAGGTGTAACTTCCTGGCTTCGGCACGCTCCTTTGCGGTTTTGCCGCGGATAGACCGTCATGGTATGCGACGAGGAAGACCCCTCCAAGCGTCTGTGGTACTCCCCGGAATTTATGTACAATCTTAAATCCCCCCTCGTTGATATCTGGGCATACCGTGCAAATGTGACCGTCCCCCTATCACCCTTTAATGACTACAACGAACCAGGGAAACGCGTCCTCGACCGATTCCCTGATCGCGTAATTCACGACATCACCCTTATTCGCGGCAAGACCGCTAAGGAACGTGCCGAAGCCAGAAAGTCGCGCCTCATCACCCTTAACAAGGTGTTTGACGCCAACATCTGCTCCAACAAATCTGCCGTCATTGTCACTGACGCGGCTGTTCCCTCCCTCACGTCGGGCCACCAAGCTGTTGCAGCTTGGGAAACCTGGCACATGGGGCACTCCATCGACAAAGATTGGGCGGCCGGCGGCCTCGCAGTCTCTGATGACACTGAAACCTTAGCTATCGGACATGGGTTCTCGAACCTGGTCAGTCTGCTTGGGGGTCTCTCTCAACTGGAAGAAATCCATATATTCACCGACTCTGTCAACGCCATTCGGCGCGCCACAGACCCGGACCTCCACTCCTCGCAGGCAACTGCGCTCGCTATCGTCAGTAACCTGATTCCTTGGTTTGAGGAACCCGGTCTGAAATCCAAGGTAATCTTCCACCATGTCCCCGACTGCTCGGACCATGGATTCGAACCCCACCGTGCAGTGCACGACTTCGCCTCCTCGATTCGCATTGAGTGTGGTGAGTCGGCCTCCAGATCCCTTGACTTCAACACGAAGCAATTCACGGATGACATGCTCAGTGACTGGGACAATCTGTACCAGTCCCCCAAGTATGTTGGCCGACATTATCAATTCCCGAGATCGTGCGTCAGACGCCAAGACCACGCTCGGGCCAAACATATGAAGCCGTCCCATCTCAAGGGCGGTACATGGCTTAAGGATGTGGGTCACTCCCAATCCCTCACGGCACAAATGGTCCGCGGCCTCACCAGCCATGCCCCAATTGGCCACTATAGACATAGGTTCAACATCGGTTGTTGAAGTTCCACCTGGGCGCTAGCCACAGGCGTACTGAGCAACATAGCTACAGTGGAAGTACTCTATGATACCGCTATGGTCACTTACATGGTTTGGAGGGGTAAGGCTGGTGAGAGCGGTTGAGGCTGGTGAGAGCGATGGAGCTGGTTAAGAGTCAAGAGACAACTTGTTGATATTGACAGTTTCCTGGTCTTATATACCGTACTACTGTTTGTACCAACCAAACAAGTATGTAATGAAGATATGTAAAGGTCACGTGATGTAATCTAATCTAATCTAATCTACATGATGGGAAAAGTTTCAACACCCCCCCATATTTAGTACATACTTCTAAATACATCTTTACTTTTTCCCACATATATATATAGGTACTCTGTTTCGCCTAGTTTTTTATCAATCCGAAGTACGGGATAAACTTGGAAAAGAGGATTTTTCCCAGATTCTCAGTTAAAAGGTCTGCAGGGTTGTTCACTCCTTCAATGAATTCGACCGTAATTATCCCTTCGGAGACTTTTTCTCTCATGAAGTGGAATCACATGTCAATGTGCTTGGATCGCTTCTCAGTTACAGGGTTGGATGGAGGGAATTGGGATCGGAAAGAGCGGAAGCGTTGAGTAGAGCGGTAGTACGGATGGGTTCAACGCAGTCCTCAGGCCGTACAGAGTCCTGTGGACTGCCCGCTAATTTTTTGTTTCGTCCGTGGTCTTGGCTTGGGCAGCGCGCGCCTTAGCCTTAGAGGCGGAGGACGAAGACTTCAGGCAATCTTTCGCGATGTGTCCAGCTTTGCCACAAAACATACAGAGGTTGTTGTCAAAACGGCGTTTGCGTTCCTCCGGAGTTAGCTTTCCGTCTTTTCCGAGTTTGTCGGAGATGTCGGACTTGGGAGCGGAGGAAGGCTTCGACTGTTTGCCCTGGTTCTGTGTCTGTGGTTTGGCTTTGGAGTTTTTATCAGAGTTTGCGGAGGGGGTTTTAGCTTCGGATTAAAGACGGAGCCATTGTTATCTCCATAGATCGGGACTGATCCGATCTGCATCCCAAGTTCGGCAAGCATGCTTCTAAGCCATGTCACTGCGTGACTGCAATCTGATAGCGCCATGTATTCTGCTTCCGTGGAAGAGAGGGCAATGGTTTTTTGCGCCGATGAAACCCATGTTACTGCTCCAGATGCCAGCGATACAAAGTAACCAGTGGTGGACTTCCTGGTGTTTTCGTCTGACGCCCAATTTGTTGCCTTCAAATACCTGCAAATATCCCTTGCCACTTCTAAATGGCATTTGGTAGGGTTTGCGGAAAATTGTGACATTTTGATCACGGCGAAACAAATGTTGGGTCTTGTCCCGATCATTAAGTACAATAATGATCCGATGACGGATTGGTACTTGGATCTGAGTTCTGCATTGGGTTCATCTTCAGACTTCATGGGTTTGTAGCCCGTCGGGAGTGGGGTATGGGTGGCATTAGATTCGCTCATCCCCATGCGTGCGAGAATTTTCTCAAGGTAGGGTACTTGATCAATGAAGATCCTCTTCCCACGTTGCCTTATTTGGATAGAGAGAAATTCTTTTGGTTCCCCATCAGGGACTAGGTGGCCTAGGTCCCTATATTCCCATGTTGTCATGAAGGCCTTCTTCTTTTCCAGCGTGTATTCCCGGTTTGTGCCGAGAAAAGCAGAGTCATCGACATAAATGACGGCGATCACAGTTTCCCCATTGGTACTTGTGTGAATAAAAACTCCCGCATCGGAGTGAAGCCGGACAAAGCCGAGCTTTTTCATGGAGGAATCAAGTTCCCTCCACCAGGCTAATGCGGCCTGCTTGAGTCCGTATAGGGCTTTGTATAGTCGGTACACGAGGTTTTCTTTCCCTTTTACTATGTAGCCCTCAGGCTGTCGCATGTAAATTACCTCACGGAGTGTTCCATAGAGGAAGGCTGCTGAGACATCCAAGAGTGTCATGAACCACCCTTCAAGGGCTGTCAATGCCAGAATTAATCGGACGGTCTCGTATCTCACTACTGGCGAGAAGATCTGATCGAAGTCAATCCCTTCTACCTGTGAGAAACCTTTTGCAACAAGGCGCGCTTTCAAACGCCCGTCGGATTTTTCGTTGTAAACCCATTTGTTCCTTAGAGCTTTCCTCCCTGTAGGTAGGGGTACTAATTCCGTGATCACCCCGCGGCTTTTGAGCATGTCTAGCTCTTTTCGTGCTGCCGCATACCAATCTTCTTTGTTCGGAAGAGAGTATATGTCTTTGTGTGACATTTCGATGATGCCTACTTGGATGGAGATTGCCTCCATCAGGAGATCGTTCATCCATGCCGTTTGACCGCCCAATCTACGTCTTCGATCCATTTTTTCAAGATCAGAAGCAGGGGTGTCTTCCCCATAGATGCTGTCTGGCATTCTCCGAACTCATCGTTCCCTGATCGGTCGATCTGGTACTTGCTCGGGCTCTGGAGTGGGTACTCGTGGCTCGTCATCGGGCTCGCTACGTGGCAAATCATTGTCTGATTCAGGGTGATCCTGTCCAGTGGGAACAGGGTCGTGAGGTTTTTCGTAATGACTGTCATTGTCATCGTTTCCGGGGATGAGGTCCTCAAACTCATCAGCCGGTTCTGGGTTTTCCATTTCTGGATGGTTTTCTGGCAAAGGGTCGATGTGGCATCTTGGGTACTTGCTTTCATCAAAGATAGCTTTCCCACCCATGAAAATTGTATTAGTCTCAGGATCCATGAAACGGTATCCTTTGACCCCTGGCTTCGATCCGAGATAAATATCAATCGAGATCTAAATTCCAGGGAATTTCTACGTTTTTCTTTTGGGATATACACATATGCTTGACATCCGAAGACTCTGATGCTTGACATATCGGGAATCTCATTGGTCACCCTGAAGTAAGGGGTATTCCATTCGAGACGCTGCATGGGCGTTCTGTTGTAGAGAAAAGCTGCATGTTCCAAACAGAATTCCCACCACATAGGGGGTAAGCATGCGTCGAAGCGTAAAGCCTGAGATTTTTCCCATAGGGTTCGATTTATCCGTTCTGCTCTACCATTCTGCTGGTGCTGATATGGGAGCGTGATGTCAATCAGAATTCCATGATCGGCAAGTACATCCTTGTATTCGTTGAATTCTCCACCTCCATCAACTCGCCACTTTTTAGGAGTAGCAGCAAATTGATTCTGGATTATCGCAAGAAATTGTCATAGTGCCATAACGGCATCTGACTTCTTTCTAAGCAAGACGACCCAGACGTGGGATGAAAAATCGTCCAAAAACGTAAGGAAATATTTATATTTATGGTATGATGCCGTTGATATCTGTTTGAGATCAGAATGGATCAGATCAAAGGTTTTTGTTGCCCTTGTTATCGAATTGGGATACGATTGATTAGGCATTTTCCCTTTGAGGCAGCCTGTGCAACTTTCCTGTGATTTTTCACGTACTAGTGTTTCAGGTACCCCTTTGGTACTGGTGGGAATCTTTCGGAGCGCTTGATCATTTGGGTGACCAAGACGCTTGTGCCATGTTTCGACAGTGATTTCGCTTGAGATCGCATGGATCTGATCATAGCGTATTTCAGTGTCTAACCAGTAAATGGTTTGACCAAGGATGTGAGGGGTAAACTGGATTTTGCTCAGCCCTTTGGAGATGTTGATTTCTCCACGAGTCCCGTCTACTTTGTAACCATGGTTAAGAAAGACGCCTAAGGACAATAGGCGTGTGTCCATGTCCGGGATGTAGAATACTGGTCTGAGAAGATGGGTTCTAACTTCCCCATTTAGGGTGTGCCGTACTGGAACGGCCCCAACTCCGAGTATTTCCAGTTTCTTTCCTTTAGCAGCAGTTTGGACGAATCGCTTGACCGTGAGAGGTCTATAGTATGCGAAGTCTTTGAACTCATGCGTAAAGTGTAGAGAGGCACCGGAATCTAATATCCATTGTGCACGTTCTTTTTCCTTACAATGTGTACAAGAGGCGAAATGTTTAATATATTTTTTGTGTAGATCACTGCTAATGTGATCTACGCACTCTGTACTGGTACTGGCTAATATATCATACATCTGTTGAGAGGTATTATTAGCATTCCGCAATTGGTAAGGTTTGAGAAAATGTTCTGACGAACCATCAAGTTCATGTTGAAGTTCCACCTGGGCGCTAGCCACAGGTG
Source organism: Entoloma clypeatum (assembly GCA_963565915.1). Classification (NCBI taxonomy): domain Eukaryota; kingdom Fungi; phylum Basidiomycota; class Agaricomycetes; order Agaricales; family Entolomataceae; genus Entoloma; species Entoloma clypeatum. The sequence continues at coordinate 3,940,292 of OY751495.1, forward strand.
TACTGAGCAACATAGCTACAGTGGAAGTACTCTACGATACCGCTATGGTCACTTACATGGTTTGGAGGGGTAAGGCTGGTGAGAGCGGTTGAGGCTGGTAAGAGCGATGGAGCTGGTTAAGAGTCAAGAGACAACTTATTGATATTGACAGGTTCCTGGTCTTATATACCGTACTACTGTTTGTACCAACCAAACAAGTATGTAATGAAGATATGTAAAGGTCACGTGATGTAATCTAATCTAATCTAATCTACATGATGGGAAAAGTTTCAACACCCCCCCATATTTAGTACATACTTCTAAATACATCTTTACTTTTTCCCACATATATATATAGGTACTCTGTTTTGCCTAGTTTTTTATCAATCCGAAGTACGGGATAAACTTGGAAAAGAGGATTTTTCCCAGATTCTCAGTTAAAAGGTCTGCAGGGTTGTTCACTCCTTCAATGAATTCGACCGTAATTATCCCTTCGGAGACTTTTTCTCTGACGAAGTGGAATCGCACGTCAATGTGCTTGGATCGCTTCTCAGTTACAGGGTTGGATGCGATGAAGACGGAGCCGTTGTTATCTCCGTAGATCGGTACTGATCCAATCTGCATTCCAAGTTCAGCAAGCATGCTTCTCAGCCATGTTGCTGCGCGACTGCAGTCTGATAACGCCATATACTCTGCTTCTGTGGAAGAGAGGGCGATGGTCTTTTGCGCCGATGATACCGGTAGACCTCCTCGTGTTTTCATCTGACGCCCAGTCGGAGTCTGTGAATGCATAGATTCCTTTCCCTGAGTCACCATCATACATGATTGCGTAATTCTTTGTCGCTTTCAGATACCTGCAAATATCCCTAGCCACTTCTAAATGGCGTTTGGTGGGATTTGCGGAAAATTGTGACATTTTGATCACGGCAAAACAGATGTCTGGCCTTGTTCCAATCATCAGATATAGAAGTGATCCGATGACGGATTGGTACTTTGATCGAAGTTCTGCATTGGGTTCATCTTCGGACATCATGGGTTTGTAGCCCGTAGGAAGTGGGGTATGGGTGGCGTTAGATTCGCTCATCCCCATTCGTTCGAGTATTTTCTCAAGGTAAGGTACTTGATCGATGAAGATACGTTTCCCGTGTTGCCTTATTTGGATAGAGAGAAATTCTTTCGGTTCCCCATCAGGCACAAGGTGCCCTAGGTCCCTACATTCCCATGTGGTCATGAAGGCCTTCTTTTTCTCTAGCGTATATTCCCGGTTTGTGCCGAGAAAAGCAGAGTCGTTGACATAGATGACGGCGATTACAATTTCCCCGCTGGTACTTTTGTGATTGAACACTCCCGCATCGGAGTGAAGCCGGACAAAGCCGAGCTTTTTCATGGAGGAATCAAGTTCCCTCCACCAGGCTAATGCGGCCTGCTTAAGTCCATATAGAGCTTTGAATAGTTGGTACACGAGGTGTTCTTTCCCTTTTACTATGTAGCCCTCAGGCTGTCGCATGTAAATGACTTCACGGAGCGTTCCATAGAGGAAGGCTGATGAGACGTCCAAAAGTGTCATGAACCACCCTTCAAGGGCTGTCAATGCCAGTATTAGTCGGACGGTTTCATATCTTACGACTGATGAGAAGATCTGATCAAAGTCGATCCCTTCTACCTGTGAAAAGCCTTTTGCGACGAGACGTGCTTTCAGGCGGCCGTCGGACTTTTCGTTGTAAACCCATTTGTTCCTTAGAGCTTTCCTTCCTGCAGGCAGGGGTACTAGCTCTGTGATCACCCCGCGGCGTTTGAGCATGTCTAGCTCTTTGCGTTCAGCCGCATACCAGTCTTCTTTATTTGGAAGAGGGTATATGTCTTTATGGGACATGTCGACAATGCCAACTTGGACTGATATCGCCTCCATCAGGAGGTCATTCATCCATGCCGTTTGACCGCCCAATCTCCGTCTTCGATCTAATTTTTCAAGATCAGACGCTGGAGTGTCTTCCCCATAGATGCTTCCTGGCATCTTCCGAACTCGTCGTTCCCTGATCGGTCGATCTGGTACTTGCTCAGGTTCCGGAGTGGGTACTCGCGGTTCGTCATCAGGCTCACTGGCAGGCAATTTGTTGTCTGATTCAGGTTGATCCTGTTCAATGGGAAGTGGGTCATGAGGTGTTTCGTTGTGACTGTCGTCGTCATTGCTGCCGGGAATGAGATCCTCAAACTCATCAGCCGGCTCTGGGTTTTCCATTTCTGGGTGGTTTTCTGGCAACGGGTCGATATGGCATCTAGGGTACTTGCTTTCATCAAAGATAGCTTTCCCTCCCATGAAAATCGTGTTGGTCTCAGGATCCATGAAGCGGTATCCTTTGACCCCTGGTTTCGATCCGAGATAAATCATCAATTGGGATCTTGATTCCAGGGAGTTCCTACGTTTCTCCTTTGGGATATATACATATGCTTGACATCCAAATACTCTGACGCTGGACATGTCGGGGATCTCATTGGTCACCCTGAAGTAAGGGGTTTTCCATTCAAGACGCTGCATGGGGGTTCTGTTGTAGAGAAATGCTGCATGTTCCAAACAGAATTCCCACCACATAGGGGGTAAGCATGCATTGAAGCGCAGTGCCTGAGATTTTTCCCATAGTGTTTGATTGATCCGTTCTGCTCTACCATTCTGCTGGTGCTGATATGGGAGCGTGACGTCGATCAGAATTCCATGATCGGCAAGTACATCCTTGTATTCGTCAAATTCTCCACCTCCATCAACTCGCCACTTCTTAGGGGTAGCGGCAAATTGGTTCTGGATCATTGCAAGAAACTGTCTTAGTGCCGTGATGGCACCAGACTTTTTCCTAAGCAAGACGACCCAGACATGAGATGAAAAATCGTCCAAAAATGTGAGGAAGTATTTGTACTTGTGGTACGATGCCGTGGATATCTGTTTCAGGTCTGAATGAATCAGATCAAAGGGTTTGACAGCCCTCGTCATTGAATTGGGGTATGACTGATTTGGCATTTTCCCTTTGAGGCACCCCGTGCAGGTTTCCTGTGATTTCTCACGTACTAACGTTCTGGGTACTCCTTTGGTACTAGTGGGAATTTTATTGAGCGCCTGGTCATTTGGGTGGCCAAGGCGTTTATGCCAGGTTTCAACAGTGATTTTGCTAGAGATCGCGTGGATTTGGTCATAGCGTATTTCAGTGTCTAGCCAGTAAATGGTTTGTCCGATGAAATGAGGCGAAAACTGTATTTTGTTCAGCCCTTTAGAGATATTAATTTCTCCACGCATTCCATCAACTTTGTAACCATGGTTGAGGAAGACGCCTAGGGACAATAGACGTGTGTCCATATCCGGAATATAAAATACCGGTCGTAGGAGATGGGTTTTAGTTTCCCCATTTAGGGTATGCCGTACTGGAACGGCCCCAACTCCGAGTATCTCCAGTTTCTTTCCCTTTGCAGCTGTTTGGACAAATCGCTTAGCCTTGAGAGGCCTGTAGTATGCAAAGTCCTTGAACTCATGGGTAAAGTGTAATGAGGCACCGGAGTCTAAGATCCATTGTGCGCGTTCTTTCTCCTTACAGTGTGTGCATGACGCAAAGTGCTTTGTATATTTTTTATATAGATCGCATACATTCTGCACTAGTACTAGCTAATATTTTACACGTCTGAAAGGAGGTGTTATTAGCTTTCCTTAATTGGTCAGATTCAGGAGAGGGAGATGACGAACCGTCAAGTTCAATAAGCCCATCTTCGAATTGATCCGGCCCCATACGCTCGCTCTGATGGTCTATGTCCATCATCCTAAGGGTTTGGTCCAGCGGCGGAGTAACTCGACGCTGCTTGGACGGTCTTTCGTCTTCTTCTGGGATAATCATATCCAGAATGCGAAGGTTTGACCCTGAGGGGCGAGCACCAATGCCGCGCGCGAGTTTGCGAACATGGTCGTTCTTTTTCCACACGGACGGTTTTCCAGATGGAAGTCCAGTGTACTGGGAAGGAGGCGGGTTCATATGCTGCAGGAGCGACTGCATTTTTGCGGAATCGGGCTGGGCGGTACTTGTCGTTTTCCCGCGACCAGTGACGGTGGTGAAGGACGGTGCCGGAAGAGGAGGGAAGTGGATGGCGGGAGCAACAAACTCAACCGTTTCCTCCACATGTTCGGACGCGTTGTCCGCAGTGTTGGCGTTTTTCTTCTGATTGCGCCATCGTCCTTTTCCCTTCTTCTTTTCAGAAGCGGTACTATGGTCGGTCGAGTTAGGCTGCTCGTCAGCATCGTTCTGCGAGGTACTCGGCTTTTGCTGCTTTTCCCATTTGGGGTCCTGCCCCTTGCGCTTTGTCCCAGAGATTTTCCGGGCCTGCTCATTGGACGCACGAGTAGACCCGACCGAATACTTGCGCCTGTACTCCGAGATGATACTCTCGGCGACGGCTTTGTAGGTGAAATCGTCGGCGTCGTAGACCTGGAAAAGGGCGGTGGAGAGTGACGACCAGGTGTCAGGAATCGCATTGGCCAGGATCATTGCCTGCATCAGATCGGGGACGACAAATTTCGAGTCGGCGAGCCGAGCAAAAAGAGACCCCAGGCGTTCGATTTCAGGTACGGGGTCGCGTCCAGACAGTTTGAAGGTGGCGGCGGTCTTGAAGTCGCCGAATATGACGGCCGGGGATACCTTGGAGTAGTTATCTTTCAGTGATTTCCACGCGTCAAGTGCCGAGGTGCTGTCCTTGATGTGGCGTCTGATCGCCTCAGAGACTTTCAGGCGTATCGCCCCGAGAGCTACGTTGTCGTCCCTGATCCAGGCTTTTTCTTCCTTATGGAAGCCGGGCTGGTCGATCGTGGTAGTCAGCACAGGGGGACCAGCAGCAGTGGCCCCAGGGGTGGAGACCGTGGTGGTGAAGTCAGCGATCACGGGATGAGTGATGTCGCCAGAGACAATGCGCCAGACTCCTTGATGGAGGAGGTAAGACTTCATTTTTTCGGCCCAGCTCTGGTAGTCGATACCGTCGAAGGGGGTGATGATGTCAAGAGCAGAGCGAGAGGTAGACATTGTAGATGAATCTAAGAAAGGGTTCCCAATCAGTGATGTGTTATGAATATGATTTAAGAAAACAATTAAATGATTCCTTATGACATATTCCCTTTAGGAATAGCGGTCACGGGAAAACCCTTTATATGTCGGAAACATATAAGGTGCGATCAACGTTTCCACATGGAGTGTACTAGGTCAATCCCCTTAGGGACGTCTCATGACAGGTACTTGTCGTAATGACGTTCCCAGGTTCATATGTGAAGAAGTAAGACTCAGAACCTAGATCTTTCGATCGGTTCTTTGCCAACCAGGGTAGAGTGGGCAGGTACTCGCTGTTGCCAGCGTTTCCCAAGTCCCTCTGCTATCTGGGGCCCATAACCTGTTGAAGTTCCACCTGGGCGCTAGCCACAGGTGTACTGAGCAACATAGCTACAGTGGAAGTACTCTACGATACCGCTATGGTCACTTACATGGTTTGGAGGGGTAAGGCTGGTGAGAGCGGTTGAGGCTGGTAAGAGCGATGGAGCTGGTTAAGAGTCAAGAGACAACTTGTTGATATTGACAGTTTCCTGGTCTTATATACCGTACTACTGTTTGTACCAACCAAACAAGTATGTAATGAAGATATGTAAAGGTCACGTGATGTAATCTAATCTAATCTAATCTATGTGATGGGAAAAGTTTCAACATCGGTGACAAAGTTGAACAATGCGACTGTGGTCCGGGGTCCATTGAGGACTTCGCCCACGTTTTCTACAAATGTCTGCACCACCCCACCAGGCCACCAGACATGCCCACCTTCTCGAGGAACTCTCCCACCTGGGACGTCTTCGGGAAATTTATCATGGATAACCCAGGGGCATTTGCCTTCTGGGATCGTCCAACGCCCAACACAACCGTTGGCGGTAGTCGCGTGGTAGCGCGCTGGGTTCAAAGGGGTGCCGCCCCCTCTGGCAAGCAAACGCGATCGAAGGATAAGAACCGCACAGGCGCTTCTTTGGGGGGCAGGGTGCAGGCACCCCCGAGTGCCGCTAACGGCCAACCTCACAAGGTTGGAGTGCTCTTGTATCGCGCGGCCGAGTTTTCGGGTGCGCATACTAACGCCTTTGTTTATAACAGACTCCCCCGTCCTGGCGCGAGGACTCAACAGCTCGACGGAGCTTTGTGCCGCTTGTTCTTCTTGCGTACGTAGGTCCTCGGACCGATGTAGTTTACTCTACGTCAAGCGGACTGTACCCTTAGTATACCGCTATACAAATTGTTGACCAAAAAAAAAAAAAAAAAAAAAAAAAAGTTTTGCCGCGGATAAGGGTGATGTCATGGATGATGGGGTCAGGAAATCAGTCGAGGACACGTTTTCCTGGCTTGTTGAGATTATTGAAGGGTGATAGGGGGACAGTCACGTTTGCACGGTAGGCCCAGATATCGACGAGGCGGGATTTGAGATTATACATAAATTCTGGGGAGTACCATGGTCGCTTTGAGGGATCTTCCTTATCGCAGACCATGATGGTCATGTGTCGTGGTGCAAGAGAGTGCATACGGATGCGGTTTCTGCAGGAGAGCTTCTTTAGGTGCAGGTGCACCGGAGGCAAGCCGGCAAGGGATTCGACCGCCCCTGTGGGGGTGGTACAGAAGGCTCCCAGGATCCACAGGGCTGCACGCCTCTGAACTCTGGAGATAGACTTGATGACACCCTTATTATGGGTGCCCATAGATTGGCACCATATAGAGCGATCAGCAAAATACACGATCGGTATAGGGTGCATTTGTGTTTGGGCGTGAGTCCACGGACTGAGTTCCCCAGAGATAGTAAGGCTCCTGTTGCGGAGAATGCCTTAGTGGCGTACCATTTTGCATGCTCAGTGAAGAGAAGCTTTCGGTCGAAGAAGAACCCCAGGTACCTCCAGAAGGTCTTGGGGACAAGAGGGGAGTCGCCGGTGAAGGGCGCATATCCTAGGTCAACTGGGGGGTCATTGTCGCCATTCTTCCTGGAAAAATGGAACACCTCTGATTTAGAGTGTTTGAGGACAAGCCCAAGGGCTGTAGTCAGCTCAAACAGACATTTGTATGCCTTTTTTAGTTTGGCGAGGTTTTCTTTCCACGTCTTGGACTGGACTATGATGGTCCCGTCATCTACATAGGAAATGAGGCTAGCCTGTGATTGTTTGGCGTGAAACACGTACATCAGCGGGGCGAGGTATATGGATGATAGCACGGGGGAGAGGGCAGAGCCCTGACCCATGCCAATGTCCACGGAGAAAAGGTCTGAGAGGTCGTCCTCCCAGGCATATTGAGTCTGTCTCCCTATTAGGTAGTTGGAGAAGAAGTCCATGACAGTGTCAGGGAAACCCATCCTATCCAATATGAGCACGATGACCGAGTGGTTTAGAGAGGAAAAGTATTGTGCCAAGTCGATGGCAACGACACTTGTCTTGAGTTTCCTTGCCCATCCTGCACATATAAGGTGGGTGAGAAATTGACCGGTGTCTTCAGTGGAGTTCTGTTGAACCCCACCGAATTGGCCTGGGTGTAGCAGACCGTAGCGGGTGAGTTCCCACTGGAGTCTGTTGGCGATAGCTTTCTCAAATAGTTTGCCCAGGGTGTTGAGAAGCACGATGGGGCAAAACACTTTGGGAATGTCGTACGCTGGCTTATTCGGCTTAGGAATAATGACAGTCGTTGAGATTTTGAAGGCGTCAGGCCAGAACCCCACCGAGAGGCAGGCATTCAGGATCCAGACGAACAACTTTAAGATGTGCTCATGTGCAATCAAGCATTTGAGGTGGGACCACGCAAGATGATCAGGACCAGGGGCAGACCAGCTGGAACAGCTGGCTAGGGCCTGGAGGACCTCTTGCAATGAAAATGGGACCCAAGCCCTTTTGGGCTGAGGTTTGAGAGTGTTTCGCATCCTGTCAGGGTCGACAGGGCACGCTTCAGCAGACTGAAAAGACTTATGAAACACATCACAAGTCTCGGCGGTTGTGGAACAGGTCTCGCCTTCAAAAATAATAGCCTCGGGAGAGGCATTCTTTCGTGGGCCGACCCAAGAGGTAAGGTCGCAGGGATGCTTGTTTTTGTTGGAGACTTCGTCGATTTTCTTGTCAAAGAAGTTCCGTTTGGCAGTGCGAATGATTTTATGCATATTGCGCCAGTCTTGATCTGTCTTATCTGAGTTGGAATAGATGAGCCATCCTGCCTTGCAGTCCTTGTCCCACCAGCCCTTTGACCGGAACGAGTCCTGGGGAGAGCGAGAGAATTCGGTCCACTCGGCCAGGATGAACTCCTGTACCTTCTGGGTAATACTGGTGATGTCCTCCCTACTGGCTGTGGCTGGAATGGGGATGGAGGCAATGGATTCTGTGAGCGCGGACAAGAAATGAGTTTCCTCTTCCGAGTCTGGCACTATATGGTAATGTTCCTTTGCATTAATGAGGGGGGATCTGAGGAGGGTAATGATCGAGCGGTGGTCCGACTCGTCAGGGCTCCCAAGTTTAATGATTGAGTCTTTGTCCGTGTTATAGAGGAAGACCAGGTCGATGATGGACGGGGCATTGTTATTCTTAGGAAAATGGGTGAACCCAGTCCTATGATGAACAAGACCATGAGCAAATGCGAAGTCTGAGAGGAGAGATGCATTATTGTTGTGGCGCATCACTTCAGGGTCCCATAACGGCGAGGGGCAATTAAAATCACTGCCTATGTACCGAATAGGAGGAAAGGATGTACCAAGGGTGGCAAGGATATGTATGGCAGTGCCCTGAGTATCTGAGTAGGCATTAATTAGGTTGATCTGGCCCTCAGGAACAGACAACGAAAGAAGATTGACATCTCGATGGCGGATGATGTCTGAGCAAAGTTTAGGTTTCATAGCAGAATGCCGCCTATGAACGTAAACAATGGCGCGGGGATGCAGATCTTCGTCCATGTTGGATGGATCGAGGACAGGTTCCGAGTGGTGGAGGCACATCCAGTCAGGGTGATTCGGTGGTCCCACAATGGGCTCGCCGTCCTTACTCGTCATGGACACGACATGTCTTATGGTAGCCCAGGGGGGCTCTTGCATGAAGATGATGTCGAGGTTATCTTTTTGTTGCTCTAACATTGTTGACAGGAGAACACTCTTTCGGTAAATGTTCTGGGAGCGAATACCCAAACCCTCATATTTATTCATAGTTGTACCTAACATACGACTACGTCTGATTGAATGTGGCAATTGTCTCGGTCAGCTGGGCGAGGCGAGGGATTAGATTCAAAGAAGTGGGTGAAGTCTGCACTTACGTTTGCTTCTTGGTAACGGCGCCAGATCCAATCAGGGTTGAATCGGCTTTTCCAGTATTTGCATGCGTGATCGTCTGCGCGGTGGTCACCTTTGCAGTTGATGCAGCGTCCTGCGTGTGTGCAATCCTCGCCATTGGGGGTGGGGAGGACTGGGGGGTTTGCCTTGGCGTTCCCGCGGCAGCAGGAGGCGAGGACACGGTGGAATTCGACCAGATCCGTGCGTTGGATGGATGGCCAAATCGCCAGCAGCGGTTGCATTGAGGCACTCCAACATGCTTCTCAGCGGGGTTCAGGACGAGTTGGTAGGGTCCGTACATGAAGACCTTTCTGGCGAGGTTCTTGAGAACGAGACCCCCTCGGGAGTCTTCGATGTCGAACCAGATGGTCCCGGTGCTAGATGACGGGGAGTTTCTGGCGAGGCGGGGCTTCGAGTTCTCATAGTAAGAGAAATCATGAGCGAAGGGGGCAGACGACATGATGTCGGCGACCTGGCTCTTTGAAAGGGGAACGAGGCAGCCGGATTTCGGGTCGCGTTGTGGGGTGAGACTGTAATATGGGAAGTCGCAGATTTTGAGGCTCAATTTGGAGGTGGGTACCTCCACTCGAAGCTCAGTGTCCGGGGCTGATTGAGCGCTAGCGGCAAGCTTGGACTCAAAAAGGTTTTGGAAAACTTTGAGGTCATCCTCATCGGGGACTTTGTCGGTCGCCAGGGAGAGGCCTCCCCGGTTTGACTCAACAGAAGTGACATGGATCGTCTTCTTTGCGTTGCCAAGATGACCATTGATCTGGGTGAAAATGGTCTCCACCGCCCAGGGAAAGGGGGGGGAGGTGTAGACGGAGACGGACTTGCGGGACCGTCCTGACATGGTGAAACACTTCTGCTTCTTTCGGCGAGCCTGGGAGGCGGAAGGCGAGGTGGGCCTAATAGCAGCCGTGGCTTGCTGTAAGGCAATGGTGGTGGTGGCAGGGAACGTTTTGGCCATGGCGACCAGTGTTTCCTGCTGCGACTCAGTAGCGGATTTGCAATTTTTTAGACGCAGTGGTCCAGGGTTGGGCTGCAGCTATGATGGCGGGCAGGGGAGCCCACACTGAGCCAGCAAGGCCGGAGGGTTGTCGCTTCGCCAGGGGCAGAGGGACAGGGCGGGATAAGAGCTTGGCGGCCAGACACTCCAGCTGACGCAGACATGCGGGGTGTGGGTTTAGCTGTCTTCTTAAAGGAAGGTAGCTTCTTAGGGGGCGGGGGGGATTGGGGTCCTTCGCCGCTATGATGTTTTTGGGAGCCGATGTGAACGCTGACACCCCAGGGATCTTGACAAGGCGATCAATTAAGATGCCCAGTCCAGTGAGATGAACGCCGGAGGGGTCATCCCCTGCAGCATATTCAGTGAGTGCTCCGACATCTGCGAGAGTGTGGATGAGGGAGGCTGTAGCGGTGCCGAGCTAATCTGCAGTGTTTTGGTCAACAGACCGGTGTTGGGATGCGGTCCAGGTGACCAGGTCCCGTACGGAGGCAATGGAGGCGAGGGTGGCATTGAAGTCGGACGACAACGTGTCCGCGGTGCCTTGCAACATGCAGGGGCCTGCAAGTTCGCTATTGTAGCCTAGGGTTCCCGGCATGCTGGGGGCATCAACGGTCATAGGAGCATCGATGCGGGTGGCAGGGGCAGGGGAGGGAGGGCGATCTGGGCTGTCGGAGTCATCTGAGGAGGGGGATGGAGGGCGAGGGGTGACAGACCCAGCGGATCCCATGGAGATGTTGCTGTCCGGGGGAGAGGACGGACGAGCGGAGGGCGACTTTTTCTTGTATTGGCCCCCAGGGGGGCCGACAGGAGCAAGGGCAGATGGCGGCTACTGTAGACACGGTGGAGTATGGACCTGTCATGGAAGAGGCTCCCACAGGGACAGTGGGGGTCACAGACCAGTCAGATTTCTGAGATGTGGACGACCTCGTTTGAGGAGGAGGTCTCGGGTTGTCGGAGGGGATCGGCTTTGGAGCCATGTTGCGGTGAGTCAAGGGTTTCGCCTAGGAGAACAATAGCAAGAGGATCAGAGAGTACGATGGAGCAGGGGGGCTCAACAACGAGAGAGATTGCGACCAGGCTGTGGCTGTGCACATCGTGGTAACAAGTCAAGAAGCGGTGCGACCACTGGATTGTCATGGCGTTGCATGATGATTTGCTGTTGGAGCTGTGGGCTGTTGGGCACATAAATGTGATCTCAAAAGTACAGTAAACCCTCCAACTGTCGCCATTCTGCTCTGCGGACGGAGGCAGCTCCAACTGTCGGAAGGGATTTGATTACCTCTGCTACACCATCTTCTAGAAGGCCATTGTGGATGCCCTGTTGGACCTGTCAGAGGACATCATGCTCCTCACCTTGAGTGGCTACCCCTTGAGTGGCCTGTATGGCAAACAGCTCTGGTCGGAGTAAGACTATGTCCTCGTTGTCCCATGAGCCATCTCCGTGGTCTGCTCAATGCGACTAGTGTTTCTAAGTCCAGTCTCAAGAACCTAACACCAGACCAAAACTGGACCCGAACGAACCAGATTGAGACCGGACCGCGGTCTCAAGTTTTAAGGTTTTCAATCACAACCAGTCCTCAGTCCTCTCTGAATTTTAAGATTTGAAAGACCAGCCAAAGACCAGTTTGGACCAGTTTAAACCAGTCTTTTTCACAGAACGCTCCGAGGGCCAGCACCAAGCAGAATTTGTGCCATCAGTAAGACTTGAACTCTCAGCCTCTATAGTACATACTATTATTCTAACAACTTAACCAACTAAGCCACAGAACCATGGTAATTTCTTGCTCACTCATTCTACATACCCACTTTTTCACTTTCCAAATAGGCACAACCAGCCAAAAAAGACAAAAGGTGTGTGTGCATCCCCTCTGCCTCGATCACATGCAGACACAGGCTTTCAATAAAATCTATACATCACACACGCATCAAATGTGTCAAAGACATGTAAACAAATCCCCAAAAACATCGCACATCTGCTTATTATATCTACACAGGAACAAGTAAGAGTTTCTACTATATCAATTATGTAGGAGTGGAGTATATCTCACTCAATATGTATTGCTTTTCTGAACTTTTGCCATGGATTTTAAGTTATAGAGGTGCCGTGCTCTACAACAAATAATAGTAAACAATGTGCAAAATGCATCGTGCAGGCACACGTGGTGCCTTCCTCATGGCCTAATAATAGTTTGAAGAGATAGGACTACTTATGGGATATGTATTCACCTTCTGACACACTTTGTATAATTTTTAGAAGTCTAGATAAGATAGAAATAATGAAATGCGCAGATTTCTGTAAAAGTGTTATATCTCCATAATGAATCAACCAAATTTGAAAAACAAATGTGCTATAAGATCTCCTGAATGTGGAGAATCCAAATCTGAAATAAAAATTTTTGGTCAAATTTTCGACCTATTCTGCTCATATTGAATTGTGTTTGAATGGTCTCAATAGGTTCACATGCAATGGTTAAATAGTATATATATATTACATGTAATCTAATGTGGTTGTGGAAAGGAAGCTAATGTATGTAACTGTATATATACTTACTATTGGTTTTCAAGTATCTCTACATAAGTTATGAATAATTTTTGGGACTGGTGGTGCCACGTTTGGGCATTGAGAGTACAAGTTTCGACGATGTGCATTGCTTGGCATTGACTGCCAAGCATTTTCGGCAATCGCTGAAACTCAAACCATAAGTCGATTGCCAGCAAAATGTTCCCACAGTTTTCTTTTCCCCCACCTCTGCCCAATGGCCACCACTCATGCCCAACGGCCCACACTTGTGCCCAATGGCCCCTCTAGTGCCCAACAGCCCGCTCTCATGCCACTGGCGGCCTCTAACACCCAATGCCATCCACTCCTGCCCAATGCCGTCCCTTCGAGCCCAACGGCCCCCTCTGCCACCTAGTGTTCGAAAGTCCAGTTAAAAAAAAGAAATTAACCACTAACCAAACCAAACCAAACCAGTGGTTTGGTTAACCAACTGGTTTGAGTTAATTAGATTTAGACATACCACTGATTTAAGTTACTCACTTTGGAAAAAAAAATTTAACCAGGTTTAACCAGTTTAAACTGGTTTAAACAAGCAAGGGGGTCTCTCACTCACACAAAAATGACAGAAAAGGAGACAAGACCAATGGGAGCCTGGTCCCACCAGTCTTGCCAATCTTACATTATAGAACTATGAGTCTAACTACAGTAAATACTAAAAAAAGCCCATGTCTAACTATATTAAATACTTAAAAAAAATCCAAGGTGATTCATGTGAGCGTGGACAGCATTGGGCGCAAGTGAGGCTGTTGGGCGTGAGTGCAGGTTGTTGGACATGGGTCAGGAGCCATTTGGCATTTGTCAAGGCCGTTGGACAGGAGAGACGGGTGATTGGGCACGCATAGACAGCATTGGGCGTTGGGCACATCGTGCATGAGGGTAGAACATTGAGATCAAATAAACAACTTGTTCAGCATGTTCCTGCTATGTAAGCTAGGATCAAACTCAGTTCTCATAAAGGATAAACAAGTGGTTTGATTTTTGAATGGGATCTCCATTTGAGAGAAGGAAATATCGGGGCCACATCACAATCACATTTTGCATTTTCTTTTGCATTTGCTCAGTGGAAACATGCAGAGCACATTTAATAATTATTAAAAATGGATTTTACTTGTGTTCTCACAATGTGGTCAGCAAATAAATTCTATATTAGATTGTTATTTGTTTACAATGTTTCGAGGTGTACATTGGTCCGGTCCCGCTGTGTGAGGGCGCGATTGTTCAACAACGTGCATTGCTCGGCAATTGCCAAAATTCAAACACTCAACACCAGCCAAAGCTTCCCACACTCTTGTTTTCCCCCACCTCCACTCCATCTGGCCACCATCTGTGCCCAATGGCCACCACTTGTGCCCAACAGCCGCCTCAAGCACCCAATGGCCTCTCTAATGCCCAACGCCCCTCCTCGCGCCCAACGCCCCCCTGAGTATATATCCCATATGTAGGAAGTTTCACAAAATAAATATATACTTGATGATATATAGTCTCCTCCTACCTAATTGATATAGTAGAAACCATTACTTGTTTCTGTGTGGACATAATAAGCAGATGTGCGATGTTTTTGGGCATTTGTTTACATGTATTTGACACATTTGATGTGTGCATGATGTGTGTCATCCAACATCAAAATGACGCATCCACCCATTGCTGACTCTACAATGAGAGCACACATGTCAAAAACCATGTGTTTGGATGGTTTAGTCATGTGTGAACCTATGTCAACAGCAAATCAACTAAGTAACATGGCTCTGGTAGACAATTTGTGCTATTTGTATGGTTTAACTGAGTTTAGCCAACAAATTAACCAAACCAATGAAAAATTAACTGGTTAATGATGGTTTTTTCTGAAAATTTCTTAACCGGTTAAGGTTTAGATTAATAGATTTGGGGTCAATTAACCAAACCAAACCAAACTTTCAAACACTAATCTCAAGGAACAAGCACTGGCCGCCCACTTTAGTTCCACTAAGTACAAGTCTCACCATTGTATTCCCAACCTAGTCAGTAGGGGTGATATATCATATCCTAACACCTTAGCATGACTATGTTGCATGTACAGCATTAATTACAGGTCTACTAGGTGATACATTATGAGTGATATATCACCCTCATTGTAATATACCACGACTCCCCCAAGGTCTTTGTGGTTCATTTCTGTTTGCTGGTTCATGCAACTTAGTCAGTCGATCAATATAATGAACTGTGGCCATGCTTGTGTGCCATTCCCTTTTTAATTCATCAGCTAGTTATTTTTATTTCTTTCTGATATGGCTTTTTGCAGGTTGGGGATTGTCTGGGATAGGAGTAGCCTCTCCATGATGGTGCGGCTTATAATAGGTGTGGGGGTACAGAAAACCCACATGTTTTCATGAGGATGATAGTGGTGACAGGCTCTCGGTGTTGAGTACCTGCCTACTGTCGTGGACCCCCCAGCACACTCCCCCCTCTCTGGCCACTGGTTTCGTCTCCCACACCATTTGGTGGATGGGTAGATGGCAGCAGTGGGCAGGTTTGGGGTGGTGGACGGGGCAGTCATGAACAGGGCGATCATGGATGGGGTGGTCATGGACGTGGTGGTTGTGGATATGGTGGTTGTGGACATGGTGGTCTGAACAGGGCAGTTGTGGATGGGGCAGTCGTGGTCATAGATAGGAATGGGGTGGTCATGGATGGGGCAGGTTGTGGACATCTCATCTTGTCCCATTACAATTCTTATCTTATGACCTCACAGCTCTCATCCTGTCGCATCTCCCGTCCTCGTCCTGTCTCACCCCCAATCACTTGCCTTGTTCTGTCTGTCTTGTGTAAGGGCAACCATCCAATTTTCTTAATCCAACACCTCCGACTCATCTCCGATGCCTCCGACTGGTCTTCTGACCCTCCGACTGCTGTGGTATGTCTATTATTTATATTACTATACTTTATGTTTCCTTTCTTTTTCATCTCTCTTTCAACACCTCCAACCTCTGACAACCTCTGACCGTACTCTGCATCAGAGTGCACGTCGGAGCGATGATTTATACCACCACATGCACACTTCCAATTTATATATTCCATTCCCATCCCTACTCCCAATCTTTGTCATATTTCAACATTCTTCTTCTCATTTCCAATTCTCATCATCTATATAGCTGCCTAGCTTGCAAGGGAATCCTCAGAACTTTCTCTTTGGATTTCCCTTGCAAGGTATGTCTTGTACTGCACTTCCACAAGACAAAATGCAAAGTTTGGCCTCTGCAAATGATAATGGGTTTGTAAAGTAAAATCTTGTGAACAAGACTTTGGCTGCACAGAAAGAAAACCTTTCTTTGCACCAAAAAATAATGCAATACTTTGAATTTGGCTATAATATTCTGAAAGAATTTGGCATCTAAGTAATAAGATATTTTGCTGAGGGAAAAAACATATGTCTCTGGACAAAAGTTGAAAGAGAAAGTAATGGGAAATTTGTATTTTTCACATTTTATTTAGGCATTAAGAATGTTTTGGTTTTGCATTTGCCATGTGTTCTGCCAAATGATTATTTTGTCAATTGTTTTCAAAACATATTTTGCATGTGCCAAATCAAATGTTTTCAAATTTTGCATTCCATCACATGACTACAATATTGACCATCATTCAAGGTTCACAAAAAACACGGATTACCTTACAGTGTGCCATCCTCTGGATAATTCCTTTAGATATTACAGGACTCAAATAGTTGCTATACTGATGCTACCTTTGATTGGACCTGGACTGAAGGTATTTAAGCAGTCCAAATGCTCTCAGGATATTTCAAATTCAACATGCACCCCATCTCCTCTGCTCAGAAGAAAAACATCCTTTCTCTGGCCTCCAATAGTCATTCCACCCATTATATTGCATCTAGCCTGGGTATCAGTCAGCCTACTGTATCCAGAGTGCTCCAGGACCTTGTTTCCAATTGCCAAACTTCTTCTGCTGGTTGTACTTCCAAGTATTCACTATTGCTCATCATGCAGTTATTCAACAAATTACAACTGGCAAGGCTGCCAATACTGTAGAGGCCACCAACCACATCAATACCATCATTCCCAGCCCTGTCTCCTCACAAACCATCAGAAATCTCCTCAAAAGAACTGAGTTCAAGGCAGAAACAAAGAAAAAAAAAACCATACCTCAAATTGGCACATCACAAGCAATGGTTGGCCTTTGCTCTCAAGTACAAGAAGTGGACTGTGGAGGACTGTAAGAGGGTTATTTGATCAGATGAGACAAAAATCAACAGATTTGGGTCAGATGGGAAGCAGTGGGTCTGGAAAAAGAAAGGAGAGGGCTTGATTGAAAGAGAAGTGGAGGGAACACTGAAGTTTTGTGGAAACATCATGGTATGGGGCTGTATGGGATGGAATGGAGTTGGGCAACTTGCAGAGGTTGAGGGAAGGATGGGTGGTGATCAGTATGTGGCCATTTTGGAGGGTCACTTGCTGCCCAGCATAGATGAAAGTGGAATTTTTGAAGAGACAGTAATTTTTTAGCAGAACAATGACCCCAAGCACATCTCCAACAAGGCTATAAACTGGATGGAGAAGCAAGGAATTGTGGTCCTGGATTGGTCTACATAGTCTCCAGATATAAAGATGCAACAGAGCAGGTGGAATGACTATTGGCGGCCAGAGAAAGGATGTTTTTCTTCTGAGCAGAGGAGATGAGGCGCATGTTGAATTTGAAATATCCTGAGAGCATTTGGACGGCTTAAATACCTTCAGTCCAGGTCCAATCAAAGGTAGCATCACTATAGCAACTGTTTGTCACTTATTGGTTGCTATAGAATCAGTGGAGCATCAGATTCTGATATTTCTGATACCCGTTCAAATAATTGATTCAATGAGTTCCTGTTTTGAACTGATCATATCTCCATGGATACTAATCAAAATTACAGGAAGTGATATATCAATACTAGGTCTAGGGCTCATATTCCTGAGTCTGTAGTGGCAGCATTCAATGTGTGGGTGTTAGATTTCCTTTTTAGTACTATTACTAATCCATCAAACATACTATATATGGAAGGTCGCCAAATTTATTCTTGGTAAAAATTTGAACTTCCTCAGTTTTGAAGCAACAAAAAATCTGTCTTGGGGATCTATTCCCCTTATCAAATAAAGCACTTTGGCAAGAAGAATAAGAAAAACCTCGAAAATCGAGTGCTCCCATATCGTTGTCACAAAGTGGCAGTGACTAAGTGGTTTGCACCATATATTTTTCCCAGCCATCAATCTATCTATTCCCAGTGAAAATTGGGTCGTGTGGGAGTGGGTTTTTTCATGGCTATTTTAGGTTTGATCTTGCCTAATTTGGTTTAAATCAGTCTGAATGGAAAAATTGAATTGACTTATGAAGAGTCCAACTTTAAGGCTTTGAGAGGGTTTGAGTCAGAATAATCCGGAAATTCAATTCCAACAGGTTCCTGCTTAATTCCCCTGGTTTGACAGATTTTAACTGAATCACCCCTGAAAAAACCTTGAGAAAACCAGGTCACATCCTGCTTGTTTTCCAAATTTTCCAGGTTATCCTGACTCAAACCCTTAAAGTTGGACTCGCTGTCAATCAAATCAAATTTCCCATTTGGACTGCCATCAGCAAAAGCGCAATAAGTGGGGATTGCATTGTGAGAAATATATATCTGAACTAATATTGAAAGTATGTGGGATAACATTGACATGAACTTCGCATCCTCTGTAAAATGAGGTCCATCCATATCAAAATAATTTTTTCCTGAGTTGGTGACACAGAATGTTATTTTATTGGATGGTTAGTGCAAACCTGGAACGTGCATTGGGTTGTCAAATGAAGATTTCATTGTCACGTATTTTTGTTCACAGAGTGGACAATGGTCTGAATTCCCTCTCAAAGTTCGTGGAAAAAAGGAAAAGTAAGTCAAAATTGTGGATAATTTGGAAATCTGAATTCATGTTTCAGAGAAGATTACAGTGTAACATGAGGTTGTGCAGAAGGTGGCATTTTTCTTTGCACCGTGTCCTGAGAATCCCATCTGAAATAGAGGTGGAGACAAGTTCAGATTCCTCTCGACAACATGGGACAAAGTAGGTATTATCACAATATGATCATCTGAAAAGTGGATTGTCGCATAGTGTATCCAATGTCATACATTGCAACATGCTGTACAGTGCTGCGAAGCCTAGCATATCATACTCATCTTCCCAACCTTCTTCGCCGTCCTCAGGACCAAGGTCATCATCTGAGTCCTCTGCCTCTTCACTCTCATTTTCACTGTCATCTTCTTCCTCCAGAGCTGGATCCTCGTATCCCTCATCTTGTTCAGCTTCAGTTGAAAGCTCGTCCAGATCATCGTCCGTGACAGCGATGGAGTGTAATTCCATCCGAAAATTTCCCATCCGTGCATGTGTTGCCTTGTGTCCAACTCCCTCACCTCGAAAACGCATAAACATGTCTCGATCAACAAACCTTTACAACCATAAACTTAATATCAGAGGTTTGAGAATAGTCGAAGCAGATAAACCAACATATTGACGTAGAAATTTTGCCAGTCTTCATCATTATCCTTTCATGGACGTGCAATTGATGGTCCAAGTAGACGAGTAGTCTTTCCATAGGCGAATGCTGGGATCAGGTGTACACCACGGATAACCTCTGTGGGATTGATAAAGCCAAATGCACCACTTGCCCACGTGGGATCGTTAGGGTCAATGGGTTCATCTGGCACAAATCCAATCTGGTGTAAGCGACGCGCCTTCCATCCAGCTTCATGTTCGGGATCCTTGCTGAACCACCGCACCCACAGAAAGTCCATAGACTGAATAGCTGGCATAAGTGCATTTGGGCTGTCATGTCGTACCTCTGCATGATATATCCCAATGACCTGAGCATACCAATAAGGGTGAGGCTCCGAATCGCTACCAGGTGCCTCATCTTCGCATGACAGCACCATGATGTCAGGGTGCGTGCGGGGATTTATCGAATCTTGTGCACGTTGCATATCATATGTTGTATAATTGATTCAAATGACCTTGTGGCTGTAAATACGGTCATGGAGAATCTTGACACCAGCTAGTTCAGCATCAGAGTAAGTCTGCTCATCACCATCAAAATGGTGGCCCAGAAGACGCCCAAGCAAATGCCGTTTCAGGTCAACGACAAATGTCTAGCCCAGGTGAGTACATATGGATACGAAATTAGACCACAGATACACACTCTCATTGCTGGATCTTCCCAGTGGTCATCAGTCCATCGCAAGATATTAACTGGGTGTCGACAAAAAGAGGACATTTGATGGTGTTTCTCGGGAGATGTTGGAGGTAAAGGCTCGTTCGCCTCAAATGGGACCACAATGTCCTCCAAACGCTCAGGACCCTGACGCGGAGGCCGCAGCGGTGACGCGGGTGACAAGGCTGGTCCATCCCCGTGCTGCTGGATTCCCCTCCCCGCGACCACTTGCTCTTGTATCTTCCGCAAGATCCACTCACGTCGGTGGTGCTTTGTGATTTGGGCCATGAATGTGAAGCGTTTGTTGGTTCGTGGATAAAAACGCTTGATGCGACGGTGCTCGAGCTCTCCCTGTGATTGTGTGTCAGTATCTTGAAAGATTCAATCATTACGGTTGCAGGACTGACCACCTGAGTTGAATAATTATCAGTAGTTCCGTAATGCCAGATTGTCGTGACGTAGTCTCCAAGGGCATGGAGTTTATAAGTACACATATTGAAGAATGCGGCAGTCGTTGCACCACCACCTCTGGTGGTTCTAGAACCCTTCCCTTTGGCAGCATTGTTGGCCTTACGACGGGTCCTAGCAGCCTCCTCTCTTGGCAGCCCCTTTGTCGAATAGCTGTTGCAAATATCCTTCACGAAGCGCCGCAGAATCAGACCAAGTGCTCGTGTCGTTTCCTCTAAGGACTGAAGAGTTGACGAGGTATGGAGGCGCAGTTTAGCATAAGCATGCCATGTACAAAAAATGAATAACATGTCAGCGATAAGAGTATCATGTCGATGATTTGGAAGTAACCCCTCAAAGACTGGAATTGAACACTGGTGTATAATTACCTCAAAATATACACGCGCAGTGACAAATATAATATACCTGGAGCAAATCTTCGAAATCTCGAGCGGCGAGTTTCTTCATAGTGGATGCATTTGTACTAAAACGTCGAATAGTTGAGGTTCCAAATGTTGGGACTTGTCGGTACCTTTGAAATACTATCAACAAAAAACAAAGAAAGGAACGACTCGGAATGTAAATTTTCATACCGTGAATTCAGTTCATTAATTTTATTGCTGGCCGCTGCATAGAGAATGCGAAGCAGATGTGTAAAGGTGCTTTTCCAGACACCAAGTTCGAACTCATGGAGCAAATCGGGGACAAACATCGAGTAGAAATTAAAGCCAAAATGAAGAAGTCGGCTCAAAAATGCATTCTAGCGAAGTCTTTGAATAAAATCAACTATAAATCATTTCACTTATATGAACCGGAACCTCTGACCTTTGTTTCAGAATACTTTCGATGCGTGCACTTGCGACGCTGGCACCTTTGAAGATAGCCTTGCGTGCGGCACTAATCCGGGATGTTCGTGCGTCATTATCAACTCGCGCGCGAGCACGGAGCTGCTGATCTATTGTAGTTCCGAGCCCACTGATTTGATCCTTCTTAATCTCACACCGTGGACAAGGACACTGCCCAAAATACCGGATAGTAGCGAGAAGTATTCTAATGATGTGAGTTGTCAGTTAGTCAAACCCACCCAGTACCACTGATGCCAGCAACATACTTTTCAGGATAGTCGGCTGAATATGTGAAAAATCGTGGAAAGAATCGTCGAGAAATGCTGTCTGGGCACGCTATCACGATGCCATGCTTGTATGCCTCCATTACCTTATCGTCAAGAATTAATTTCCAAATAGCTTGCATCAGTTCCCGTTTCAGATGGGTCAATGTTGCTGAGGATGCAGAAACTCCGAAGTGTTCCTTGAAATGATCTTGAATCGCGTCGGGAAGCTGGGGAGGTGCATAAGATAGGGGTAACAAACTGTAAATAAAATGAGCTCATACCGAGGGAATGTAAGCCAGATGGTGCGCCGCAAAGTTGGAAGGCTTCGCTCATGAGTACTTCGACTGGTTCCCCAGAAATGCATAGATTGGCCACAGAGAAGCCTGCCCAAAGTTCGCCAAGTGAGTCGAATCGGACCACACCATGACAGCGGCAATCACGCGTTCTAGATCACATCCTGGTTCCTTTGGCTGCTGTTGGAGTTTCTCATGCTCGTCGAGAAACACATCTGAATTATAGAGATCCATCACGACTTGCTCCGGCTGGCTGTCAGGAGTTGGCTTCCAGAAAAGACGGAATGGTGCCAGATGGTAAAAATTTGCCCCGGTATCCCGGAATGCAGTTCGGATGACTTCAAGAAGATTGTGGTGCCAAACACCTGATATCTCGAACACGGGCGCATCGGCCTCGGATGTATATTTTTGCTTGTCGACAGGTAACGGGATCCTTACAGATGACTCCTTCCAACCAGTCTCAGCAGAACAAAATGCCGGATTATCAGAAATATCGACGTGTCGCAGTTCTCGAGCGGCGCTAAAATTTCGGAGGTGATTGACATCGAAATCCTCATTGAGGATAACATCCTGGACCAGGGCATTGAGTTCAGCGACTGACTTCATGTTTGAGCCACCATAGAACCAGTTCATGAGATGGAAAGTCGTTGCATTGAGGAAAGGGTGGTAAATACTCTCGCGAGCGACATCAAATGCAGATCCAAGATTTCTCCACCATCGCGATGGACATTGTCCAGATTGAGTTGATGCAAGAGGTGTGTCGCAGACATTGTCCAAGCCTTGTTCGGCTTCAGGGTCTGTTGTTGGGTATGTAGTGTAGGAACGATATAGGCCAAATTTGTCGGGTTCCGTCTCAAATACAATGGGTTCTGGAACTGTAGGTGCAGGCGACAGCGATGGTGATGGAGCGCGGGGAGGCGGTGTCAAGTTTCGTGTAGGTTCAGGCATATGGGGGACTGCTGTCCGGTTTGACGGTACAAAATCTTCGAAACCCTTTGGAAAATACCTGCGACGACCAGAACGGGTCGGTGCAATCATGGGGGCAGGTTCTGCAAGTGGATGTTGCATGATATCATTGGGCTGATCAACTTGAATCGGCTGATCGACAACCATCGGTACATCTTCATTCTTCGTGCAAAGTTGTCTATATAGTGTTACTATCATTATTGGAGACTTAGCACTCACTGCCTCCACCTGTGGTGGATTATCTTCTGCAACCGTGACCTTTCTACGTTTTGCAACTTTCTCTCGTTTGCTCAAAAGTTTGCTTGTCCGTTTTCGTGCCACTTCACACACATTGTGATGCCTGCCCATTGATGCATCATCCCGGAAGGATCGGCCACAGGGGCAGTCAACCATCAGAAGCAGAAAAATGAAGAAGAGGACAAGCTGAAGGAACTCCAGGGTGGCAGGATATATCACAGTCGGGAAATGTTGAAACGACTGAGATGAGTCGCTCACCTATCATGTGACCATTGATCAAACACATCAAAAGTGTTATCGATTGACATGGCTCTCTTCATTCTCCCCCACCACAATCTTTTACTCCACCTTCTTTTTCCCAACCACCATCTTCTCCCCCACCATCATCTGTACACCATGCCATCCTCCTCCTCATCTTCCCGTCACTCAAAACACCAAAATGATAATAACATGAAGAAACGCAAGCGTGGCCGAGGCGACAAGCAGACGAGCATGAAGAAATCTCGGAAGGAGCCCAAGTAAGTGTCCGAACTCCACCTCTTTCCTTATTAACTAATCTGTCATTAGATCTGACGATGACGAGGAGGAAAACAACTTCGAACAGTATAGAACCTTCGCCAGGTGGATCGCTCGCAGCGAACACCTTTTTGTGTCTTGGTGGACCGTCCTGGATGTCGGACTCAAGCTCGAGGCTGAGGAATATGATGGGGGGAAAGACGTGTGAGCTGATTACATGTGTCATTTCTGCATACTATTCATCTCTCTATCAGTTTTATGAAGAAATACCACCTCGAGATCACCCTTTACCGTAGACTTCGCACCAAATACCCCAGAAATTTGGCCAAGACCTCAAGAAGATTGAGAGAAACTATAAGCATCTGAAGAAGGTGGTTGGTTCAGTATGTATTTTTGTCTTTTCTCATGTTTTCAATGCATATAATCAGTTCTATGTAGTTGAAGAGTGGCACATCTGGAGCACAAGCAGATGATGCAAGCGGCTTGCTCACTGATGGCCTGCAGTACGTTGCCGCGAAGATAGGATCGCCAGCCCCGTCCATCCCAGCAAAGGCAAGGAAGGCCGATGTTCGAGGTTTTAATCACCCCATGCTTGCCCGGCTTCTCTGTCCTATCAAATACATTACATCTTTCGATGCAGATCCCGAGGGGTCTGCACTTTTTCTCTCTGTCGTTCATACTTGACCTTCTCCTCTAGATTTCGTGCTAAGCTTCAGATCGGGCATGTCAAAGTCCACAGCACTGACTTTCCACTCTGCCTGTATGACGAGGCGCTCATTGACGAGGACAACCCTGGGGTAGGACTTCTGCGGAGCGAGATTCTTGTTGTGGTACGTCTTCGCATTTATTACAACAATACCGTTATTTCTAAATTGATTCAGTTCTTTCGACACATCTTTACTGGCCCATCCACGGCACTCAAAGACCATCCAGGCAGCAGCAAAGCAAAAAAAGGGCAGGCGGAAATGAATGATATGACGGCGGTCATGCCAGGCGCAATTGCTTATGCAGCCACCCAAGTAAGGGCGTCTCGAGTCCACGATATCTTACTAATGTGATTCCACCTAGCTCCGTTGGTGTTTGGGCGCGTCAGATGATTGGCGTCTTGATGACGGCAATTGGAAACCAGCAGAATTCTATGGCGCAATCATGCAAGCATTTGGAATTGATACCATGAGTGGCAAGGATGGTGAGGATGAACATGATGTCAATGAAGATGACCCTATGGAAGCAGCCCTTGAGTGGGCGATGGAGACGATCATGTGGTGGAATCAGTACGTCCAGCAATCCTTTGTCACATTTATTCTTACATTGTGCCAGAAAAATATTCGGTATCAAGTCAGCCACCGAAACGACCACCCCACCTCGTGGCTCCACCCTCGACAGACTTCTGGCTAAGCGCAAGGCAGAAAAACAATCGAAGAACTCCACAACAACCACAAACCACGCGGCCGTCTCCTCGCCTGGACCCAGTCGCTCTCCGGTAGACCACAATAGATGCAAGGCATTGTCGTCACCAAGTCGTCCACGCCCATATTCCATGGAGAGTGGGGAGGAAAGGCACAGAGGAGAAGATGGTGATAGTGATGACGATCGTGACAACAACAGCGACCATGAGAGCGATAGTGGCAGCAGGGGTAGTACCAGCAGTGAGGGTGAAAGTGAGAGGGTGAACGGCGACGATGACTCAGGTGACGATGAGTAGATTGAGTGTTCCGTGGCTCCCATCTCAAACACGGTCAGATCATTTTGCCTCTTTTCATGCTTTGCTGATACAAATTTCCAGCCTCGCTTCATTGCATATCATCGGCAATGCCGACATGTTCTTGCAGCCTGGTATGTCATTGAACAGTCCTTCAAACATTGCTGACCATATATTTATGTCGTACTTGGGGCTCGCGTGAAAACTCAATCAAGTATCTTCCCTCCAAGTTCTCGAAAGGTCGGGGGAAATTTTCGCACCTCTATGAACATAAATTTCAAAGTTC
Source organism: Entoloma clypeatum (assembly GCA_963565915.1). Classification (NCBI taxonomy): domain Eukaryota; kingdom Fungi; phylum Basidiomycota; class Agaricomycetes; order Agaricales; family Entolomataceae; genus Entoloma; species Entoloma clypeatum. Next base: position 3,965,922 of record OY751495.1, read on the forward strand.
AGCAACAGTTTGACCGAAAATTGGCAACATGTCGCGTGTCAGACACGAAATCGTCCGACTGTATTGTATCGGATAGGCTGACCACGTTGCTCTCAAACGGGCATGTTCGCAGACGATGTATTGGCGGGTATACTTATTGCGCTTTTCGCGATGACTTTAAACCAAATTAGGCAAGATCAAACCTAAAATAGCCCTGAGAAAACCCACTCCCACGCGACCCGATTTTCACTGGGATCTATTCCTTGCTTCTAAACGCGGTCACAATCCCACGATGACCGCAGACGACTCGGATTTCACAGGGTTATCGTCACTTGACGGCGACACATATCAGCCTCTATCTATCGGGATCCCTGATTTCTCCCATCTGCGGTTCCATGCTTCGAGCTCCCAGTCGCGCTCCTGTGAATTCCCATGCCCTTGTTTCGGTTTGTTCTGCCCGGTACAACATCCACACCCATCACTGATCTGCATAAAAAGGGATGCCGCCGCCAGAGACGATAGTACCCCCAGAACAAAGAGTCATCGTGCACTCACTCAAATCAACCACCTCAACCTCAATACAACATGCACATCCTCCGCGCTCTCGGCGTTACCCTCGCTCTTTGCTCGTTAGGGCATTCTAAAAGGATATGCTCTGCGGCGAGAGCTAGTTGCTATCACACCGGCTGTTGCACCGATCCAAAATATTACTGTGCTACTCATCCGAAGGCTGCTGTCGCGTACTCCGTAGGCCATTACCAGCTACCACAATCTCTCTGTCGAGCTGAATTTTCAAAAATCCAGATCTGCGAACCCAATAACGCGTAGTCGCTCATCATCGTCGAAACGCCTGCTTGTATCCTGTCACGGGGTTAAGGCCCTGCGTTACGCGTCATTGGAGGATTAGTATGAACATTCAGAAGACAACCGCCAACTCACGAGCCATTCCCATCCAGATCCATGAATCGCCGCAGTGGTGGCGTTGAACTCCTTGACAAAGGCATCGACGCTCCCAAAGGTGGAAATGATCACATCCTTGAACTTTCCGTCCTTCAAGACGGCGCCGCAGCCCTTACCCTCAGAGTGTGCGGGCACGAGGTTCTTCCAGAACAACGAGTGGTTGATGTGTCCTGACAAGGTGGATCTTATCAGCAGCTGATCAGGATGATCAATAACGCGATAAGGGATGACGCACCACCGCCGTTGAACTTGAGAGCGGCCTGGAGGGCGATGCGCTCCTTGGGGGTGCTGGCTTTGGCATATGCAGCCTCGGCGGCGTTGAGGGCGTTGACGTAGGTCTGGTGACGTTTCTTGTGGTGGAGCTCCATAATGAAATCATTCTCAATTTGGACGGTGAAGGATTTATATTGAGTTCTGAAAACCTGATGGCCTAGTGTTCAGCGTTAGTTTGTGCCTTCGGTGGGAGGTTGTCCGACTCTGTGACTGGTACACTGGCCACGGTCCGGTCCGGTCCGTGTCCAGGCATTTTCGACTGGACCTGGACCTGCACCTAGGGGTCCAGTCCGAGCATCCAGCGGAAAAAAACCTGTATGCAAAAACGCGCCACAACGAGGAAACGCTGGGTGGTCTTCTCAGTGGACATTTATTCTACATACAAATGCGAAGTTTTTGAGATAGAAATGAAGATAAATGAATGAAAACTCACTACGATATTATTGGTTCCTCTCCTCAGGCGCCTAGACCCATAAAATCACGAAATCGCGCCGCATCCACAAAACGCCAGGCTCTCGTCTAAGCGGGCCTTTTTTCTACACACAAATACGGTGTTTTTGAGATAGAAATGAAGAGAAATGAATCAGAACTCACGACGCATTCTTCCAATGGAAGTTGATGAGTTCGTTGATCAGACGTCTGCCGATCACGTGACCACGTCGACGTGTTCGGTAACCATGATTCATGATCAACGAAGTCATTGACCCATCCTGTGTCATTCCCCACCCCATGTCCGATGTTTTTTTTTTGTTGACATCGGACACTGGCAGATCAGAGGACCAGGTTGATGAGAGCCGGGTACAGCATGATTCGGGCTTGCAGTGGCTCAAGGGACTGATGAGAGGGATATATCATACATCAGCAATCTGGGGGTCTGTTCTGAAGCAGTTGAGACCAGTCTATAACATCCTATAGCATCATAGCACCATAGCAAAGGTTCTCTTGTTTAGAGTGCCCACTGTGAGGTATGGAGTGTTCCATAGCATCACGTGCAAACTCTAGAGCACTCTATAGCATTCCATAGCAACCCCTCAGCTCTTGAGATCCCCATACCACCATAGTACACAAGCAGTACAGAGTGCTCCGGAGCCTTCAGGAGGAATGAATGAATGTATATTTGCTCCGTTCCTCGCACGCACACAAAAATTTCATTGCAAAAAAAACATTATCATTGGGATGACATTTCAGTGTCGAGCTATAGTACTGATTCAAATCAATGGTAATTCTGAGTCACCCCGAGTATCACCACGACCATGGTCATGATTCTCTCAGCCAAAAACTCTCCCCCAGTAGCTACAGTCGCTCATGGAATCCTCGAAAAGCTGTTACATGTTCCCCATGGCAGGGCAGTGGTGAGAGACAAGGGGGGGGGTGCAGGAGCGAGCGACTCACAGAAAATGGCCACGGAGGCCTTTGGCATGCGCTGAATCCCCACACCACCTTGTTGCCGCCTCCCGCTGTCTCCTTGTCGTTGCTGGTCTGTCGTTCGTTACCGCTGTCAGCCTGTTCGTAGCCTGGTCTTGTGGTCTTTGCGCGCCCGCTGTCTTTGCTGTGGTCCCACGTCGTTTTTTTTGTCCCTGTCGCTCATCGTTTCCCATGTGTCCCGCTCGTCGTCGTCCCCGCCTTGATGTGGTGCATGGCTTGGGGGCATTGGGCCGTTGTGGGTTGGTCCGTGTGTTGTCGTCACTGGCCTGTTCGTCGCTTGCTTGTTACTCATCTGTCTGCCTGCCGTCAGGTTGTTCCGTCAGTGGAGACCAGAGGTTGGGCAGTTGGGGCTTACCGTCCATGTTCCTTGAGGCTACTGGCCTGTCATCGATTGTCAGCCCTGCCTGTCGCTTCCTTCCCGCTGTCGCTGATGTCGTGGTTTCCTACCCCACCTGTCCTGTCAGTCGCTTGTCCGTGGCCCTTGTCCGCCTGCCGCTTGGTTGTTCTGTCAGTGGAGACCAGATGTTGGGTGGATTGGGGCTTACCGTCCATGTTCCTCGTGTGGTGCTGGCCCATCATTGTTTCCCACCTCACCTGTTGCCTGTCGTTCCCGGCCTGACGTCGCTGATGCTGTCGTGGTTAGTTACTTGCCCGTGCCGTCTGTTGCTTGCCTGTGGTCTTCATCACTGTCTCTTCTGCCTGTTGTGTTTCCTGCGGCCTCGGTCTGTGTCATATTTGGTGCGTTCTGAGCGCGTCGTTGGGCGTGCTGTGCTGAGTCGTGGTCTTGAGTCAGCTTTGGGGGAAGGGAAGCGGAAGCGGGGCATGGAAGAGGGAAGAAGGAAGATCAAGTGTCACATAGTGGTTGATAAACCCCCAGGGTTTGCCGATGACACACAAACAAATACAGGACTTGTCAAAAAAAATTGACAAGTCCATTGCTGATGTTTGTTTGTTTGTTTGGCAGACCACGGCCAAGGGTTGACATGGCCTCTTTCTCTCCCTCTCCCTCTTCCCGCTTCCCCCTCCCTTCTTTCCTCTCCCCTCTTCCAACACCTCGCCACCGCCGAAGCCCACCATGCCTAACACCGAATCAAGACCATGAACCACCCTCAATGCCAAACACAATGTACCATGCCCAACGACACATGTTGACAACTAGATGGGAACAAATTCAGGACACGAAGTGACACAAGGCCGGAAGGAAGGTAACGATGCTCACTGACCACAAGGCCGACTGACCACTCCCAACGACACACAGGGAGAACACACAACGACGACAACACGCGGCAGGCAGGATAGTTGGATAGGAAATGACAACAGTGACAACAGGAAGCGGGGCGACACCGCCAGAGATGGTGGAGGGCAAGACCATAACCGATAGGCGATGGCGGTGGGCGGGAAATGGGACGGACGAGCGAGAGGGCAGGGGGGGATGACATTGAGCAGACACCGACCGACGGCAGGGGCAGGGTGTGTCCTGTCGTATGCGAACATGTAGGGTGTATTAGTATTTCTGCTGCGACATTATAAGTTACTACTTTTGTCTCTATGTTATATTATAATCCATTCTGAGTCCCCCACATTATGATGCACCTCTCTTGTGTACGAGAAAGACATGACCAAACCATTATAATACTACTGGGGCAGGTATAGTATCAGGCTATGTCATGCTATGGCAGTACAGTATACTACAAAATGCTATATGACTATGAAATGTTATGTGACTATGGAATGCTATTTAGCTACAACGGTACCACACTATGGAATGCTATGGAATGCTATAGGACAGTATGGCGCTCCGCAATGCTATGTGGTGCTGTGACTTTGAGTGTGTTTGCTATAGTTTGGTTTGATCAAAATCACAGTTTGCTGATGTATCCTAGTGAGTTCTCATTCATTTTCTTTCATTACCATCTCAAAAATATCCCAATTATGTGTAGATCAAGAGCCTGCATAGATAGGAGCCTGGAGCTTACGGGGTGTGCATTTTTATTCATTTCCCTTCGTTTCTATCTCAAGTTCATGCCATCTATGTGTAGATTGAACACCCAGGCAGACGACAGTCCAGCGTTCCATGGATATGGTGCGATTTCATATTTTTCTGTGTCAAGGGGTTAAAGTACTGATTTATCTGAGTAGGTCATGCATGGATTCTTTTCATTTCTGTCTTGAAAGTACGGTATTTCTATGTGGAAGAAATGGTTGAGTAAATGAGATCACATGACATGTCAAACACACCACCGAAGTTAATCAGAATCTGAGGTGGGTCCAGCAGGTCCGAACCCCACGTCCAGGTCCAACACACCTCTGGACCTGGACCTCTAAGGAGGTCCGAGTCCGCCAGATGTAAGGACCCACATCCCGGACCTAGGGTCCAGTCCAGGTCCGAACCACGGTCCGGAGGTTTGAGGACCGAACCATGGCCAGTGTAGCACTGACTGGGAGGAACACATACATGTTGAATAGCTCTATATATAGAGCAGGAGTCATCTGGTAAATGCTGCATGGGGGCACCAATCGACAGGATACTTGAAGGGCGCCACAGGGCTTGATTGAGGACTAAGAACTAGTACTTATCAAGGATTCAGATATTGAGCGTTGACGTGGTTACTATCAGTGACCAGGTATTTGAAACATGAACAGTATTCGAAAATCTCAACTACCTCCTTCCACATTCCACTTCTACCTCCAGGGTTTGGCACACATTTGCCACTTCCTTCTGTGTTTGACAGTTAGATTATAGCACACCATAATCACTGCTCACTCACCCTAGCATTGAGTGAAATCACATCCAGAAGCGACCACACAAGAATCTTCCCATCGCAATCCGTGATAATGCCTGGCCTGTTGGCCAAGTGATTCCTCAGTTCCGGCATGGCCGGAAACTGTGCTTTCAACTGCACTTCTTTGTCCTCTTTCAACTGCAATTTTCCAATTTCAGCTTCCTGATATATGATTTGATCAGCCATGTTAGTTGTCCTGCCGCCTCAATATTATAATATGAACTCCAACACCAATTGAAGTTGCTTACATTTGTTTTGAAATGCTGCAGCAGCAACAGTTGCAATGTGCTGGACATCATACAACATTGCTGCTGACAACTGGGGGATCGTGAGCTCTGAAGCATCCCTTGGCACTCCATTGACCAACTGCTTGAACTTTGCTTGTGCATAACTGGCCATGTCCTGGCACTCATTGTGAATGGCCCGGATGGACACTGATGAGGGACTTTGGGTGGTGTAGTCATGGTTTGAGGTTGAGTCATGGATTTAATTTGAGAGTCCACCATGACTCTCATCTCTGCCCCATCAATTAATTCCTGCCGACATTTGAATGCATCATACAATGCCATTTCACATTGAAGCTCATTCATTGAGTTCCAAGATAACCCGTAATACTCTTCCGTGCTCATCATCAATTCCTCATCTGCCGTCAATTGAGTGATAGTGTGCAGGACCATGTCAATGTTGGTTGGAAACAATCCAAATGAACTGTGACAGTCACACTCTGCCATCTATTTTGCCAGTAAGCCAGAACATTTCTAACATTTACATTTACCAGACAGGATAACCATTTATTTTATTTAGCTACTTTGTCTTTCCAACTGGCCAGGGCTTCGGACAGATCCCTAGTGTTGTGGCTGGAGCTTTTCCCTTTGTGCCACTTTTCCTAGTCTTTTTCATCTTTTTTGCCAGTTTTGCATCCTGGTCTTCCACAACAATTACTTCAATTTCATTAGCTGGTCTTTTCTTTGGATGACCTGGCTGGTCAGCCAATTTGGCCACTTTATCCACCTTCAATTTTGCCATGGCTGCCGTTTCCTTTGTCTGTGCAACATGTCCACTGCCCTTTTCATTCAACCTGTGGCCGGCCGCTGTGGTCTTCTGCTCCTTAATCTTTGCTGCCTGTGCAAGGAACACTGCTGCTTGAGCCCAGCCACTCATGATCACCTCATCGGCAACCTTTTTCAGAATGGAGGCCAGCAGTGGTGGAGGTGAACTAGCTAGCAAGGGATCAGAAACACCTCAAATGGTGGGTTGTTCCTCGACATCATCAGCCTTCAGACAAGGGTCGATCACTGTATCAATCCTCATGTTCATCTACTCATGCAATACTTTCACCTCAGCCACCACCTTTGGCTGCGTGGGCCTAGTCACTGGCTCCATCATTTGTCACTGTCTTTCTACCTGCTTTCTTCACTTGAGGGGCCCTTTTCTTCTTCAGTGACTTTGGTTTTCTTGTTGTATGTTTTGCCTCATCTGATTCATCATCACCCTCACTCGCAGTGTCCTCCTCAGCCAGCTTCCTTGCCATACGACCCTTTCTGCTCTTCTTTATCTTCATGTCCCATGTATAGTCTGCTGGTACCATCTCATCTCCTGAGTCCATGGTGTGGTGAAAACAAAATGGTATTTCTTGGGGGTTTGAATGTTGGAACCTATGATCAGAGATATGTCGGAGTGGTGTTGGAGGAGAGTTGGAGGATGCGGAAAACAGAGAAAGTGCGGAGCATGTCCAGTTTTGAGGGGGGAAACCTTGATACTGTTGAGTGTTGAAGGGATTGGGATTGGAGGTGCGGAGAAGTTGCTGATTGTTGGACAAGGGTCTGCATGTTGGAATATATGATCGGATATATGTCGGAGTGGTGTCAGAGGAGGTCGGAGGAGTATTGGAGTGACGGGGGGATAATGTGAATTGGAAAAAAGAAAAAAGAAAAAAGGAATACCACAGATCTTCAATCATTAACCATTCTCTATTCATCCAGGATCTTGCCCTTAATCATTCTCTATTCCTCTAGGGCCTTGCCCTTATACCTAGTCCCTCAGTTGGAAGATGATTTGTGTGGTTCATTCAATGAACTTACTATACTGAATCTTCACATATGACCGCAAAATATGCTTCCAGATGCTCTGTTAAGTAGGTGAAACGTCGGAGCTTCGTCGGAGTCCATCGGAGGTCGGACGTAGAGGTGAGACCGGAGTGGAACTCCGGAAATGCGGAGGAACAATGAAGGGGAGGGACGTGGCTTCAACGTATGTGTTGCGCCGCCGTTTGTTGGATAAGGTGTTCCAATTTCAGGAGGTCGGAGGTGCGGAGGTCCTCGGAAAGATCTCGGTGAGAGACACATTGACATGGAAATGGTCGGACGACGTCGGAGTTGTGACTCGGACACAGTACTGAGCTCGTCGAAGGGTAACGATGGAGGAAGAGCAGTAGATGAGGATGTCGTCGGTGTATTGTACCACAGCGAGGATCTCTGGCATGAACGGGGAGTAGAGGAGTGAACTTTGTTGATATTCGAACTGAGGAACTACAGGTATGGTACGAGCTTAAATACCTAAGTGAGATTACTTTACGGAGATGGTCGGAGTAGGTCCGGAGTTGTGGCATAAGTTGCCAGCAACGGTAACAAACACCGGAGATGTCAGTCAACGGACCATGCGGAAAAGGCGATGCATAAGTAAATGGGAATATGAATATGAAATGCATAAAGGCATGGAGTTATGAATATGAAATGCACGATGGCAACATGCGGAGATGCGGAGGTAACGGATGTCTGGAATGTCAGAGGAATATCGGAGTGGATCGGAGATTCGGAGATGGATATAACATGCTCAACTTTTCCTTTTGTGCCCACTTCTTGGGGAGTATTGGCTCTCCATTCCCATCCAGCAGAAATGCATAGTCAGGCTTAACTGAACATACACCTTTAGCAAACCTGCCTCTTCATCATCAGAATCAGGATCAAGCTCATCGCCACTCAGATTCTGTTTGATCCACTGGCTCCAATGTTTGTTGGCAGGGCTCAACACACTCTCTGGCATGTTGTTCCAAAACCCCTTTGGTTTCCGGTCAAGATACTCATTCTTATCAATCCTATGAATATTTATCAATTCTGGCTGATTAGCATTCCAATCATGAAGTCAGTCACTCATGTTCCTGCTATTGGCACCCCAGCCCTGTCTCAATATCCTGCCTGTATAACAATTCTTGCCCAGATTGCCCAATAAACCTCATTGATAAACTCCATGTGCATGCTCAAAAGTCTCTTCTCTGCATTCCTAGCATAAAATTAACCTTTGAGTGACCTGTTATCAATACAAGAACTCACACCCTCTGGATAGCCAGTGGAGGACCAGCCTTGCTCCACAGCGGTTGTTTTACCTCCATCTCATAAAGCTTCTTCTTCCGACCTGGCAGACCTAATTCCCTCATCACTTTCAACACTTCGCTCACATGGATGCTGATCCTTTGCTTCTAGCCAAGAGTGGGATCTTCTTCAAACCTTACCTCGACAGCCTCCATAATCTCCTTGCTCTTGTAGAACCCAACAATAGTTTTCAGAGATGGTGTATGGCCTGGGCCATATTTGGATTGGAGGAGAGCACACCACTGTAGCCAGAGCTTGACAGATTTCTTTATGTCAGCTCTCTCCACAATTCTATTCTCCCGAAGTGCTGCAACTGCTTCTGCCTCCCAAAAACCAGTGTCATCCAGCACATGTGTCTCTATTTCCTCATCATCCTCATCTGAGTGCGGTCCAATTCTCATCGTCTATATAGCTGTCTAGCCTGCAAGGGAATCCTCAGAACTTTCTCTTTGGATTTCCCTTGCAAGGTATGCCTCATATTGTACTTCATAGAGTCTATTTAACTTTGGATTTCCCTTGCAAGTCGTCCGACATTGGAGTCGCTTCGGAGCGCTTCGGAGTCGTTGGATCGTAAGGTCGCCCTTACAGTAGAAAATTCTCTAAAAATGGACCAGATACGAATTGTACTGTTGAAGCCATTCCGCGCTTTGGAGTTGATGACACGGACTCGAGTCCGCCCTCCTCCAATTCTGGTACATCCGATGCCCCTTCTGATCCCTCTTTCCACCATTCCGCCTACCACTCTGTAACTGGTGACTCCATATTGCACGTAGAAATGGATGACCCCAAACATCTTGCTGCACTTGAACATGAGTTTCAGGAACACTGCCAAACCCTCACCAACATTACACTCAACTCGAACAACTTATCCGTGCTGCTATTCCACCTGTTCCCATTCCCAACCCCGACCCAATTCCCCTTCCAGCGGAGGCCCCAGTTCCGGCCATTCTGCCTGCTCCAGTCACGCCTGCCAATCCAGGCATGTGTCGGGCCAAACCTGCAACTCTGTGTACCACTGGTTGGACTTTCCTTAATTCTTGTGAACTGTATATGGGACTGGTTCCAGAAGAACTCCAAACAAGGCCGGAGCAATAACGGAGGTGTTGGATGTAGTGCTCTGCTATCGGGATCACTCGGAGCAGACCCAGCTTGCAGTCACAAGTTTGGGAAAACAAGAAATGGTGTTAGGCTTCACTTGGCTCAAAGAACACAACCCCGAGGTAGATTGGGCTTCAGGGGAAGTGAAGATGAGCCGGTGTCCTGCACAATGTCGGACATGTCACCAGGAGGCAGCCCAAGAGTGGAAGGAGCGGAAGTTTGAACAAGTCCACATCCAAGCCTGTCGGATGGGTTCCACTCCAAAGTCTGGTCTAGAGGAGGAGGCTCCACGTGGCCCATGGGTGGAGGATGTCGCAGAAGGAGAGGAAGCGGAGGAGTTAGCAGAAGACAATGAGGAAGAGGATGAGTTTGAGGAGGGAGATCGCCTTTTTGTCAGAACAGTACCCGCGGAGGCGGAGTTCATCTGTGCTTCATCCAATATCTCGCAATGTCTATTGGAGGCCTTCCTCAGTAACCAAAAACCTACATCTTTCTGCGACTCTGTACCAGACCACTTGTTTGACTTTGAAGACGTATTCTCAAAGACCTCTTTTGACACCTTACCAGAAGAGCGGACTTGGGACCACGCCATTGAACTTGTTCCGGTGGAGATTTGGACGGACCACAAAAATCTTGAGTATTTCATGACAGCTCAAAAACTAAATCGACGACAGGCTAGATGGTCCTTATACCTCGCTCGTTTCGATTTCAAAATGCACCATCGACCTGGCAAGTCAATGGGCAAGTCCGACGCTTTGTCCCGACGAGCGGACCACAGAGACGGATTGCGGGACAACAAAAACATCATCCTTCTTCGACCAGAATTGTTTGCAGTGTGAGCAATGTGTGGGATAACTGTTCAAGGGGAAGAACACGACGTCCTCCACCAGGTCCAACAGGGAATCCGAGAGGGGTTACTGGAGGATAGTGTGGCGGAGGTTGTCAAATCCCTTCCGACCGTCGGAGCGGGGTCCGTCTGCAGTGAGGAGTGGAGGCAAGCGGAAGGTTTGCTCTACTTCAGGGATCATATCTATGTTCCTAACAATCCCCAACTGTGTCATTGGATCCTCACACAACACCACGACACACCGGTGGCTGGACATCCTGGATGGTGGAAAACCTTGCGCAATTACTGGTGGTCACACATGTCTCGTTTAATAGGTCAATATTGCAAGACATGCAGCCCATGCTACTGGTCCCCACGGAGCGATGGCAAGTAACCAGTGTTGACTTCATTACTGAACTACCAGAAGCCCATGGCTATGACACTATCATGGTGGTAGTGGACTCAGTAGGGAAGTGGGGACACTTCATCCTGATGCACTCCGACATCTCCGCACTCGGGACTGCACGCTCCTATGTTCAAAACATCTGGAAACTCCACGGACTACCAGAGGCCATTGTCTCCGACTGAGGACCACAGTTTGTTGCCAAGTTCACGCGCGGACTATACAGGCTGCTTAGCATTAAGGTTGCTGCCTTGACAGCCTACCATCTGCAGTTGGACAGACAGACGGAGTGGGTCAATCAAGGATTGGAACAATACCTTCGCCTGTTATGCGTAACAAACCGTTCCAAGGTTCGGGCAGAGTATGCAGGAAGATGGAAAGGCGAAGAGCAATGTGATTGCTAAATCTAAGGAATCTAGCTATAGTACAAAGGGTTTATATAGGTACTGACTATAGGCGATAGCATATGAGTCAGTGCTGCGCAAGGCAGTGTATCTGAGTAAGATAACTGCGGAAGGCAGTGCGTCTGAGTAAGACGACTGCGGAATGAGTCAGACAGCTGCGGAAAGCGAGTCAGCGCGGGAGCGAAGTATACTAAAGGAAATAAAGTATAATACGATATGTGTAAGCGGGGGCCGATGAGTAAAAGTGAAAAAGTAAGCATATATGTCCGTAGTCGTTAGTCCGTAACATGTTCCCCTCTTCAAGGTCTGTGTCCTCACAGACTACCTACTCCCATCCATCGTTGCCATTTGGATCGGCCCAGGCAGGGTCAACTCGGTTACCCCAATCCTTTATCAGTTCATCGTTTACCGCTGTGGCAAACTCTAAACCTCGAACGGCGAGGCGAAGGCGTCGGTTCTCGACAGCAAGGGTGTTGGTATAGTTTTTGAGGATGAGTTTCTCCTCAGCGGTGGGGGCGGTTGGCAAATCGGAAAGGGTATGAAGGCGGATATGCATCTGCCGGTGAAGGATGTCGGCAACGGAGGTTTCGAGCGCATGGATCTGGTCGCGCATGGAGAGCGCTTCGCCGATGAGGGTGGTGATGGTGGGGTTGATATCGGAAGCATCAGTGGAGGCGGCGGTGATGTTGGACATGGCAGAAATGATGTTTGAAAGGTATAAGAAGAACGGCGTGTTGGGCGAGAAGAGTTGGAGTGGGGAACTCGATGTGACAGAAGTCGATGTGGAAAATGGCTCAAAGTTTGTTCTTTTATTGTGGACGCGATGGATTTTGCCGATGAAAGTCTCGGATCAAGTCTTGAGCGTTCTGAACATTAGTCCGAGGTTCCCACGTGTTCTCTTCTGGGCCATACCCTTCCCATTGGACGAGGTACTGGATCTTTCCACGGAATTTTCGAGAGTCCAGGATCGTGGAGACATGGTATTCTTCTCGTCCTTCGACGATGATCGGATCAGGGGCTGGCTTCTTTTTCTGAATGGCATACTTCGGGGTTTCGTATGGTGATAACAGGGTTTCGTTGAACACAGGGTGGATCATTTTCCAGGTTTTGGGAAGATCAAGACGGTATGCGCTAGCTCCTTTCTTCTCTAGGACTTTGAACGGTCCGTGTCGGAGGGCGTCAAGTTTCTTTGAGGGACGATCAGTCCTGATGTTAGTCCCTTCCAGCCACACCTTGTCTCCGATGCGGTAATCCCGAGACGGGCTTCGTCGTGTGTCAACTGTCTTCTTCATCTGATCCTGTGCCTGTTTCAGTGCTGCGTTGGCTTCTTCTCGTGCCTGTTTGAGTTTTTTCAAGAAGTCGTTTGCTGCCGGATTGGTGTCTTCCAACACAAGTTCTCCCTTCCAAGGATGCAGACCGTAGTTGAGATAGAATGGTGTGTACTTTGTCGCTTGATGTTCTTTGTCATTGTACTGGAATTCTGCGATTGCGATCCATTCCGCCCAATCATCTTGTAGATGGTTGACAAAGTTTCGTAAGAACACCTCGGTTTCCTGATGCGATCGTTCGGCCTGTCCATCAGTCTGTGGATGGTACGCAGTGGACAGATTTCTTTTGATCCCTAACATGCGGCAAAGTATCTCCATAAACTTCGCGGCGAACTGCGGTCCCCTATCGCTGATGATCTTCTTGGGAATTCCATGAAGCTTCCATATCTGGTCCCGATAGATCTTGGCTAATCCTTCAGCCGATAGTTCCACGGTTGTCGGGATGAGATGAAGCATCTTTGAATGTCTGTCCGTGATGACCAGAATTGCGTTCTTCCCATCAGATTCTGGTATCGGTCCCACGACGTCAATCCCTATATCTTCCCATGGTTGACTTGGCGCGGCGTTAGGGTGCAGAGGGGCGTGTCTCCTTTGGCGGCTGATCTTGTTGCGTTGACAGGTGTCACAACCTTTCACATACTTCTTTACGTCATGTAGGATGGTGGGCCACCAGTAGGTGCAAGTGAGAAGTTCATGTGTTCGATACTGTCCTGGATGTCCTGCCACTGGTGCGTCGTGCGCTTCAAACATCAGTTCTTGGCGCAATTGTGGGTCTGGTGGAACATAGACTCGTTCTCCTGCGTAGGTGATGCCATTTTCCTGCTGGTACCAGTGAGGATTCTTCTTCAGACCCTGGGCTACTTCTGTTTCCATGCGATTCGAGGCCTTGATGCGTACGATCCATGGGTTTTCGATGGTTGTGATGTTTCCGATTTTGATGGAATCAGATGTTTCACCCCCTTCAAAGAATTGTTCCTCCATGAACATCTCCATTTGTATCACATCTTCTGATTCCAATCGTTTCAAAAATAGCCCCTCCTTGAGCATTTGGTCGCTGTCCTGCGGCTCGAGTTCCGTCTCATACCAGGGTAAACGTGACAGGATGTCTGCTTTCGCGTTTGTCTTCCCAGGTACATGTCGCAATTCGAAGTCATAGTCTTGTAGCTTCATCTTCCAGCGCCTCTGTCGTTGGTTTAGGTCCTGAGGACGCCGGAAATACTCCAGGTTTTTGTGATCGGTTAAGATCTCGAAACGTTCCTTGGCTTCAAGTAGATAATGTCGCCAGTCCTTCAGTGCTTCCATGACTGCCAAGAGTTCCTTGTCATAGATCTCGTAATTCTGTTCGGCCGCGGACATGGTCCGCGACAAGAACGCGATAGGATGCCACTTGTCGTCTTGTTTCTGTGAGAGTACCGCTCCAATTGCATAACCCGATGCATCGGTTTCAACCCTGAACTGTCCGTCCGGTTTGGGCAATGCCAAGACTGGTGCTGTCGTGATTGCCCGTATGAGACCTTCAAATGCTTCTTGCGCCGCTGGTCCCCATGTGAATGCTGTATTTCCCGTAAGTGTCGTGAGTGGCTTTGCGATGTTTGAGTATCCTTCAATGAAGCGTCGATAAAAGTTGGCAAATCCCAGGAACCTCTGGACTTCCTTTTTTGATGTGGGTACTCGCCAGTTCCGGATTGTGTCCACCTTTTCAGTTTCCATCTCGACACGTCCTTCACCCACAACATATCCCAATATGGGGCATTTCGTTACTTCCCAAAGACACTTCTTTTCCTTTAGGAACAAGTCATTGTCCGACAGGATCTGCAAGATCTCTTCGGTATTCCGGGCGAGTTCTTCCTTGGTTTTACCAATAACCACTATGTCATCCATGTAAATCACACAGATGCGCCGACGGATCTGATCCCTGAATAGGCTGGCCATCATCCGAGAGAACGTTCCCGGGGAATTGCAGAGACCGAAAAACATGACCAATGGTTCAAACAATCCTCGGCTGGTCAAGAAGGCGGCTTTCCATTCGTCACCCTTTTTGATCCGCACATTATTGTATCCCCACATGATGTCCATTTTGTTGAAGTAGACTGCGTCCTTCAATACATCCAAGAGGTCGTTGATGCGTGGGAGTGGGAATTTGTCCTTAACCGTGAATTTGTTAACCGTGCGATAGTCCTGTACCAATCGTTTGGAACCGTCTTTCTTGTTAATGAAGAAGCAGGGTGATGCATAAGGGGATTTGGACGGTCGGATCTTTCCGGTTGCCAGGCCTTCATCGATGAATTTGTCCAGTTCTTCTTGCTCCTTTTGGGTCATAGGATATGTGTTTCCTCCTAGCTCCTTTGGTGCGTCTGGTGTAAGTTCGATGCCGTGGTCCCATTCTCTTTCCTTTGGGATTTTGTCAAAGTTTTCTTTTTCAAAGAGATGGGCAAAATGTTCAACGTATGAGGGTCGTTTGGTTGTGGGAGGTGGTGTGGGAGTAACTGCTTCCAATATGGGGTCTCCGGGCTTCCATTTCTGATCTGATTTCTTGGGTGCGTCCTTGTCTCGTACTTCCACCATGCGAACCCGATGTTTGCGACCATTAAGGTTAACCCTGAAATCCGAGTGTTTGGTTTGACATGTTGATGGGCACCGGTTGAATGTTACAGCACCGGTCGTCCAATTGATTGTGGGGTTGTGGTGCACCAACCAGTCATGTCCCAAAAGCATGTCCGTTCTCCCAATGTCCAATACCATTGCTTCCATGGTTTCCTGGTGTGTTCCTAAGTCCAGCTTGACTTCGGCAAGTTTTTCTGCTTTCTGTTGTCGGTTCGGCGATCCATCCGCATTTAGGATTGATATGGGCTTTATTCCACGTGTGGGAAGGTTCTGTTCGCATACTATTCTGGGATGGATACATGTGCGTTCACATCCGCTATCAACCTCGGGTCGAATGGCCTTTGGTCCTCGTCGTGTTTTGATCTGAGCTTGCAGCTTGATCTCTCGTCGTTTCGGAGGTTTATCTCCCTTGACAATCTTAGTTGACGCAACGGCTCGCTTTGCAGGGATAACATAAGTTATATTGTCTGTAGCTGCACCAGGCAAGCGAGTTCGTTTAATGGATAAGGGTCGCGACTTAGCGTCGTTTAATCGGACCCTTCGGGAAAATCCTTCTCATCGGTCTCTATGGTGATGGTTTCATCATCATCGGTATCTCCATCAGACACCTTCCTAATCTTTCCAGAGTTCTTCTTCAGCTTGCGGCAGTTGCGCGCGATATGTCCTTCTTGGTCGCAGTTGAAACACTTACGACCATCTTTCTTCTTTGGGGCTTTGCAGTCTTTGGCAAGGTGACCAAAGCGCTGACAGTTGTAGCAACGGGCTACTCCTGCTTTGTCGATCTCCATGGCTTTGCCTTGACCACCATAAGTGGTACCCGATCCGGTGCGTGTGTCGCCACCCCCTCGGATGACTAATGCATGTCCCTCCATCTGTCGTCCCTTGTTTCGGATCTCCTTTGCGTAATCAGTGTACGTCTTGCCATCGCTAGCCACTTGTTCAGAAATTTTGCGGTTGACGTTCTTTTCCAGGATGTATTTCCCAGTTTCTTTGCCAAGGTTTGACAGCTTCAAGATCTCTTCGAATTCGTCCAAGAATTCGTCGATGGTGCGTTTCTCCTGTTTCAGGACTTCGAGTTTCGCCTTGGCCGCTGCCGACTTGTTGGCAATAGAGAATCGCGTAGCGATGTCGTCTGAGAATCCTAACCAGGTGATGTTCTCGCCATCGGTGGCAAGGTCGTCTAATTTGTTGCTGGCCCAGTGTTTACCGGACCCTTCCATCATGCGGGATAACACCGCAAGAATCTTCTGATCGTCGGACAGGCCCTTCTGGAACCTGATGTATAATTTGGTGGCTTTCCACCACTCGTCGAAGGTGTGTCTGTCTTTGAACATCCCAGGATCTTTGATGATCTTGGATGTATCCATTGTTTGTACTGTCGGTGCTTCTGCCATGTCTAGAACCTGCGGAGTAGGAGAGGTGTCGGATTGTTGGGATGAAGATGGGGTTCGGGATATAGGTAGGGGTTGAAAATCAGTCCCTGTTCTAGGCGTCTGTTCGGTATCTGACTGCGCGGAGTCAAAAGTAAATTCGTCAGGGGACTCGTCGGCGGAATCGGTGGCAAAACGTTCGGGGTATTTCCTCTGTAGATCTCTAAGGAATCTCTGTTCCTGCGCGTCTGTTGGTCGCGAGAAGGGGTCAAGTCTCTCGTTTCGTGCCCAACGGTTGTACTCGGTTTGTTGTTCTTCAATGGTGAAGTGGGCGTAGATCTGCTGCTTCGAGTAGGACGTGATGATGTGGCTCTGGGACGTCTCGATGTGAGCGTCCTAATCAATCTTCTGATAACGGTTGTCTGGACACCGATAAACTCTCTGATCTCTGTGATCCGACCTGTCTGAGGTCCTTCTTGAACGCGAAAGCTTTCGAGTTCGTTCTGTCGGGCGTTGTAACGCGCGATCTGGTGTTGCCGAGCAAGATGGATGCTCTCTGCTATCTCGCCGTGGGGGCGATGCTCGTCGTTGTCTAGTTCTTCGTCAAGCACCTGCTGTAGGATGCGACGGATCTCCGATTCGATGTACTGCTGGATAAGCGTAAAATCGATACTGTCTCGAGGACTTAGCTCCTCCTGTCGGGCTTCTGGCGTGCTGAATGGGTTACTGGTGAAGTCTTCAAAGAAGCGCGACGTCTTGACTCGTCTGGTAGTTGCTCTCTTCGCTCTGGGCGAACCTAACGAGATTTAGCAACTTGTTATGCGTAACAAACCGTTCCAAGGTTCGGGCAGAGTATGCAGGAAGATGGAAAGGCGAAGAGCAATGTGATTGCTAAATCTAAGGAATCTAGCTATAGTACAAAGGGTTTATATAGGTACTGACTATAGGCGATAGCATATGAGTCAGTGCTGCGCAAGGCAGTGCGGATGAGTCAGTAACTGCGGAAAGGCAGTGCGAAGTGAGTCAGATGACTGCGGACTGAGTAATCCCTACTGCGGAGTGCGAGTCAGCGCGGGAGCGAAGTATACTAAAGGAAATAAAGTATAATACGATATGTGTAAGCGGGGGCCGATGAGTAAAAGTGAAAAAGTAAGCATATATGTCCGTAGTCGTTAGTCCGTAACATCGCCTATCCATCAATGAATGTCAAGACAATTGGGATGAATGGCTTCCGATGGCTGAATTTGCATACAACAACCATGTTCACGCATCGACACGTCAAACTCTGTTCTACATTGACACCAGCCGCCATCCGCGCATGGGATTCGAACCTCACGAGAAGCGGACGGAGATCGAGGCGGTAGCGGATTTCAGCGAGTGGATGAAGTCTGCTCTGGAGGAGGCTTGCGCAGCACTGACAAAGGCAAAAGATGACATGGCGTGATACTACAACCAGCATCAGAGCACCACTCCGACATTCCGCCCGGGGGACAAGGTCTTTTTAGACTCATCAGACCTCAAAACCACCCGACCCACAAAAAAACTTGCACACCGATACATAGGCCCTTTCCCAGTGGTCCGACCTGTCAGAACACATGCCTACGAACTTCGCCTTCCCCCTTCCATGTCCCATGTTCACCCAGTATTCCATGTCGTCAAACTTTCACTAATTCCTGACAACCCATTCCAATGCCAAGTCCGCTCTCCTCCGCCTCCAACAGTAGTCAGAGAAGAATTGGAGTACAATGTTGAAAACCTCTTGGACAGCTGACTGCATTGAGGCAAGCTTCAATTCTTGGTCAAATGGAAGGGATATGGCTACGAAGAGAATTCCTGGGAAGCAGAAGACAATGTCCATGCTCCACGCCTTTCGCCTGACACGTCAAGACACCGTGCCTTGAAGGGGGGGGTGATGTAAGGGCAACTACTCTCACTTTTCACTTTTCCTTTCCTTTCTTCCTTTCCTTTCTATTCCACCGTCTCCGACGTCCTCCGATAATATCTGCTGCCTCCAATAATATCTGCTGCCTCCGACATCTTATCTGCCTCTCCGCATCCGACGACTCCGCACCCATCCGCTACTCTGCATGTCGGATCGCAGGTACTATCATTCATCTTGTTTCCATTCATCCCCCATCCCTACTCCTGATCATTGCTCATCATTCATGTGTCTCGTTTTATCCCTTATTTCATATCTCATTTTACTATTTATTGCAGCTAGCTTGCAGGGGAATCCTTAGAACTTTCTCTTCAGATCTCCCTTGCAAGGTATGTGTTGTATTACTTATCAGACTGCTCAATCTAAAATTTGGATCTTCCTTGCAAGTATCTGAGTTCGAGTCTTGGATTGTAAGGTCACCCTTACATTGGCCCAGTGGAACGCAACTACGAAATTCATGACAAGGAAATGCTGGCCGTAATCCGTGCACTGGAGAAATGGAGACACTTCCTGGAAGGAGCAGAAAAGATGGTGGAAATTTGGACCAATCAAAAAAACCTCAAATACTTCATGACCGTCCAGAAGCTCAATCGGTGGCAAGCGCAGTGGTCTCTATACCTAGCACGTTTCGATTTCAAGACGCACCATTGCCCAGGCAAGTCAATGGGGAAGTCCAACGCACTGTCGCGTTGAGTGGACCATGGAGATGGCTCAAGGGACAACGAGAACATAGTCTTACTCTGACCAGAGCTGTTTGCCATATGGGCCACTCAGGGGGTAGCCACTAAAGGTGAGGAGCGTGATGTCCTCCGAGAGGTCTGACAGGGCATCTGTGACGGCCTTCTAGAAGACAGTGTAGCGGAGGTAATCAAATCCCTTCTGACAGTTGGAGCCGCCTCTGTCTGTGGAGTGGAATGGCAAGAGTTGGAGGGTTTACTGTACTTTCGAGATCACATTTACAGTGCCTCACAAAACTGATTCAATGTTTGTTGCTTTTTGAATACCTTCAAGATAACTCTGCAAATAATACCAATTGAATTAAACCTTTGGTATATAATTGAAAGCCCTACTTCAGAGCTTTCAGAATATAAAGGAATCATATGATTTAAATCAGAATCCATGGGGATATGATTAAATTAAATCAGCAACTCATTGAATCAGTTTTGTGAGTATCTATGGCAATTATCAGAATCAAATGCTTCACTGGTTGTATGGTAACCAGTTGTCATGACTTACTGATGGAACTTGAATAGAACCCTGATGGGTTGTCAAGGAAAGTTGTATAAGAAGAATCCAACCTCAACAGCCTCCATAATTAATCATGCGCCCTATCTCCTCTTCCCACAAGGAAAACATTCTTTCTCTAGCCTCCAATGGTCACTCCACTCGTCATATTGCCTCTAACCTGGGTGTCAGCCAACCAACTGTCTCCAGAGTGCTTCAGAATATTCTTCCTCATCACAATCTCTCTTCTGGTGGTCGTCCATCCAAGCTTTCTTCCACCAACACATGAAACATACTTTCACAAATCACCTCAGGGAGAGCCTCCAATGCTGTGCAGGCTACCAAACACATCAACACTGTCATCTCCAATCCTGTCTCCCCAGAAACTGTGAGAAGGGTTCTCAGAAAACATGAATTCAAGGCTGTAACAAAGAAGAAAAGACCTTTCTTAAAGGCCATACATCGGAAGAGGTGGTTGGCATTTGCTATGAAGCACAGGGAATGGACAGTGGAGGACTGGAAGAGGGTCATTTGGTCAGATGAGACCAAAATCAACAGGTTTGGGTCAGATGACAAGGAATGGGTCCATACATTGGAAGAGGCAGTTGGCATTTGCTATGAAGCACAGGGAATGGACAGTGGAGGACTGGACTTATTGAAAGAGAGGTTCAGGGCACAGTCAAGTTTGGGGGAGGAAATATTATAGTTTGGGGTTGTAAGGGTTGGGAAGGTGTGGGGAGACTTGCAGAGGTTGAGGGGAGGATGGATGCTGATCAGTATGTGTCCATTTTGGAGGACAATTTTCTGCCCAGCATGGAGGAGAGTGGAATCTCTGAAGAGGAGATCATTTTTCAGCAGGACAATGACCCCAAGCACACCTCCAAGAAGGCCAAAAAATGGATGGACAGCAAGAATATTGCTCTGCTGGATTGGCCTGCACAGTCCCCAGACCTCAATCCTATTGAACACCTCTGGGTTCATATTAAAAGGAAGTTGAATGAATATCCAACACCACCCAAGGGAGTCTGGGAGATTTGGGACAGAGCAGCAGAGGTGTGGAATAATATAGAGCCAGAAGTGTGTCAAAACCTGATAGAAAGTATGCCAAGAAGGGTAGAGGCAGTAATCAAAGCTAAGGGGGGTAATACCAAGTACTAAAGTATAAAATACTGTATTTATTGTACATACTCACAAAACTGATTCAATGAGTCCCTGGAGTAATTTGATCATATATTGATCATTTCTTATGGGAATTACATAATTATTGCAGATTCCGAGAGTCCTGAAGCAGGGCTTTTAACCAGGTACCAATACCTTCTTTTTATTGCCATTATTTGCAAAGTTATTTTGAAGGTATTCACAAAGTAGCAAACATTGAATCAGTTTTGTGAGGTATTGTATATGCCCAACAGCCCGCAACTCCAACAACGAATCATCATGCAAGACCACGACAATCCAGTGGTCGGGCACCCAGGACGTTAGAAAACTCTAGAGTTGGTATCGCGCACTTATTAGTGTTCCCATATGGCACACTTAATTGGTCAGTATTGCAAAACTTGCGACCCATGCCTCCGCACCAAGGTCTGACGCTCTGCACCCTCCGGTGAACTCCATCTGCTCCCAGTTCTGTCGGAGCAATGGCAGGTAACTAGTGTTGATTTTATCACTGAACTACCAGAAGCCCATGGGTACGACACTATCATGGTAGTGGTAGACTCAGTTGGAAAACGCGGACACTTCATTCCGACACACTCCGCTCTCTCTGCCCTCGGATCTGCAAAATCCTATGTTCAACATGTCTGGAAGCTTCATGGTCTCCCAGAGGCCATTGTCTCCAATCGCGGACTGCAGTTCGTTGCCAAGGAATTGTACAGGCTGTTGGGCATCAAGGTTGCTAGCAGCCTCAACAGCCTACCATCCACAGTCGGACAGACAGACGGAACACGTGAACCAGGGATTGGAACAATACCTCTGACTGTTCGTCAATGAGCAACAGGACAACTGGGACGAATGGCTTCTGATGGCGGAGTTCTCGTACAATAACCACATTCACGCATCCACATGCCAAACCCCCTTCTACGTTGACACTGGATGTCACCCATGTATGGGCTTCGAGCCCCAACAAACACCGTTGGAGATTGAGGCCGTAGAGGATTTCAGCAAGCAGATGAAGTCCGCATTAGAGGAAGCACGAGCAGCTTTGGGAAAGGCCAAAGACAACATAGCATGGTACTACAACCAGCGTTGGACGTCCACTCCAACCTTCCGACCGGGCAACAAAGTCTTTTTGGATTCCTCCGACCTCAAAACCACCCGACTGACCAAAAAGCTGGCTCATAGATATGTAGGCCCGTTTCTGGTTGTCCAACCTGTCAGAACACATGCATACAAACTCAAACTCCCTTCTTCCATGTCTCGGGTTCACCCTGTATTCCATGTTGTAAAACTGTTGCTGGCTCCAGAAGACCCCTTCCGACGAGATGTCCAAATCCTGCCACCTCCGACCACAGTTGGAGAAGAAATGGAATATGAAGTCGAAACAATCTTGGACAGTCAGCTTCAATGAGGCAAACTGCAGTTCCTAGTCAAGTGAAGGTATGGATATGAGAAAAACTCATGGGAGATGGAGGAGGATGTCCACGCTCTGCGCCTGGTCCAGGAATTTTACCGCCAACACCCAGGGGCTCCGCGTTGAATCACCGTGACTGCCTTCGAGTCCGGTACATTCCGCCTTGCGCGTCGAGACGCCGCGCCTTAGAGGGGGGGTAATGTAAGGGCTACCATCCGATTTCCTCAATCCAACACCTTCCATCACCTCTGACCCACTCTCCGATTAGTCCGACACCTCCAACCCACCCTCCGACCATTGTGGTACATCAATTACTATACTTTATATTTTTCCTTTCTTTTCCATATCTCTTTCATCACCTCCATCCTCCAGCGACCTCCAACCGTACTCCGCATCGGAGGGCACATCAGAGCAACAATCCACACCACCACACGCACTATTCTGATTTACATATTCTGTTCCCATCCCTACCTCCAATCTTCGTCATATTTCAACATCCTTCTCCCCATTTCCAATTCTCATTGTCTATATAGCTGCCTAGCTTGCACAGGAATCCTCAGAACTTTCTCTTTGGATTTCCCTTGCAAGGTATGCCTCATATTGTACTTCGTAGAGTCTATTTAACTTTGGATTTCCCTTGCAAGTCGTCCGACATCGGAGTCGCTTCAGAGCACTTCAGAGTTGTTGGATCGTAAGGTTGCCCTTACAGTATAAAAAGAGCAGGATAAAAAAAGAATGGGAAAAAGAGCAGCAGTCATTCATATAAATATGGATATATGTACTCATTCAGGTTTAATCATATCGACCCTGTTGGGTTATGTAATGTTGTGTGGCACCACCTCATTGCAAAAGACATGTGTCATCCTCCTCTTCATCCTTCACTCTCGCAGCTATGTCATGTGGTATCAGGTTGCACAAGATCAGAGGAAAACCAGTTCGCTGATTTGGAGAGAAAATTGTGGAAACACCCAAGGGTCGAACAAAGCGGACACTGGTAACCCAACCTCAAGTTACTACGAAATGACAACCAACACATCTATTCAACACAGAACCTACATCTAGTCCAGCACATTCCAACAAATTCAGTGGTTGGAAAGACAACCCCTTCTGTTATGCTTAACAAACCGTTCCAAGGTTTGGGCAGAGTATGCAGGAAGTGGAAAGGCGAAGAGCAAAGTGATTGCTAAATCTAAGGAATGTAGCTATGGTACATGGGGTTTATATAGTACTGGCTACGAGCGGTAGCAAGTGAGTCAGTAGCTGCGGAAGGCAGTGCGGATGAGTCAGTAACTGCGGAAAGGCAGTGCGAAGTGAGTCAGACGACTGCGGACTGAGTAATCCCTACTGCGGAGTGCGAGTCAGCGCGGGAGCGAAGTATACTAAAGGAGAATGGTAGAGTAAAGGTAAATGAATAAGCGGTCCGATGAGTCAAAGAAATAACGAAGGTACAATGCAAGGGAAAAGTGCGTAACATACAAACCGGTAAGTCCGTAACATGTTCCCCTCCTCAAGCTCTGTGTCCTCACAGAGTCATTGTCCCCATCCCTCGTTGTTGCTGGGATCGGACCAGTTCGGACTTTCCTTGAGGCTCCAATCATATATCAACTCCTCGTTGATGGCTACGGCGAGTTCGAGGCCTTTGATAGCCAGCCAAATACGTCGATTCTCGATCACGAGGGTGCTGGTGTAGTTTCCGAGAATTTGTTTTTCCTCAGGACTCGGGGCGACGGGTAGGTTGGACAGCGAGTGGAGCCGGATATGCATCTGGCGATGGAGGAGGTCGGCAAGGGAAGTTTCGAGAGCGTGGATTTGGTCTCTCATGGAGAGTGCCTCGTTCATGAGGGCGGCGATGGCGGGGTTGATGTCGGTGGTGGAGGTGGAGGTGACGATGGTGTTTGACATGGCGGTGAGGATGGTTGAGAGATAAAAGAAGAATGGGGTGGCTATATTGGGCAGGGAGAAGACTAGAGCGGGGAACTCGGTGTGTGGTTGACTGATGAGGTCGATACTTGTCATGGATTCTGAGAGCTGTCTTTTATCGTGGGTGAGACGGGTTCTGCCGATGGAAATCACGGATCAAATCTTGAGCGTTCTGAACATTAGCTCGAGGTTTCCATGTGTTCTCTTCTGGGCCCTATCCTTCCCACTGAACGAGGTACTGGATCTTTCCACGGAACTTTCGAGAGTCCAGGATCGTAGACACATGGTACTCTTCTCATCCTTCGACGATGATCGGATCAGGGGCTGGTTTCTTTTTCTGGATGGCGTACTTCGGAGTTTCATATGGTGACAACAGGGTCTCGTTGAACACAGGGTGAATCATCTTCCAAGTCTTCGGAAGATCAAGAAGGTACGCGCTAGCTCCTTTCTTCTCTAGGACTTTGAACGGTCCATGTCGGAGTGCATCAAGTTTCTTTGAGGGTCGATCGGTCCTGATGTTAGTCCCTTCCAGCCACACCTTGTCTCCGATGTGGTAGTCCCGAGATGGACTTCGCCGTGTGTCAACTGTCTTCTTCATCTGATCCTGTGCTTGTTTCAGCGCAGCATTGGCTTCTTCTCGTGCCTGTTTGAGTTTTTTCAAGAAGTCGTTGGCAGCTGGATTGGTATCTTCTAACACGAGTTCTCCCTTCCACGGATGTAAACCGTAGTTGAGGTAGAATGGGGTGTGCTTCGATGTTCTTTGTCATTGTACTGGAACTCTGCGATTGCGATCCATTCAGCCCAATCATCCTGTAGGTGGTTGACAAAGTTTCATAAGAATGCTTCTGTTTCCTGATGCGATCGCTCGGCCTGTCCATCAGTCTGTGGGTGGTATGCGGTGGACAGGTTCCTCTTGATCCCTAACATGCGGCAGAGTATCTCCATGAACTTCGCGGTGAACTGCGGTCCCCTATCGCTGATGATCTTCTTGGGGATCCCATGAAGCTTCCATATCTGATCCCGATAGATCTTGGCTAATCCTTCAGCCGATAGTTCCACGGTTGTCGGGATGAGATGAAGCATCTTTGAATGTCTGTCCGTGATGACCAGAATTGCGTTCTTCCCATCAGATTCTGGTATCGGTCCCACGACGTCAATCCCTATGTCTTCCCATGGTTGACTTGGCGCGGCGTTAGGGTGTAGAGGGGCGTGTCTCCTTTGGCGGCTGATCTTGTTACGTTGACAGGTGTCACATCCTTTCACATACTTCTTTACGTCATGTAGGATGGTGGGCCACCAGTAGGTGTGAGTGAGGAGTTCATGTGTTCGATATTGTCCTGGATGTCCTGCCACTGGTGCGTCGTGCGCTTCAAACATCAGTTCTTGGCGCAATTGTGGGTCTGGTGGAACATAGACTCGTTCTCCTGCGTAGGTGATGCCATTTTCCTGCTGGTACCAGTGAGGATTCTTCTTCAGACCCTGGGCTACTTCTGTCTCCATGCGATTCAAGGCCTTGATGCGTGCGATCCATGGGTTTTCGATGGTTGTGATGTTCCCGATTTTGATGGAATCAGATGTTTCACCCCCTTCAAAGAATTGTTCCTCCGTGAACATCTCCATTTGTATCACATCTTCTGATTCCAATCGTTTCAAAAATAGCCCCTCCTTGAGCATTTGGTCGCTGTCCTGCGGCTCGAGTTCCGTCTCATACCAGGGTAAACGTGACAGGATGTCTGCTTTCGCGTTTGTCTTCCCAGGTACATGTCGCAATTCGAAGTCATAGTCTTGTAGCTTCATCTTCCAGCGCCTCTGTCGTTGGTTTAGGTCCTGAGGACGCCGGAAATACTCCAGGTTTTTGTGATCGGTTAAGATCTCGAAACGTTCCTTGGCTTCAAGTAGATAATGTCGCCAGTCCTTCAGTGCTTCCATGACTGCCAAGAGTTCCTTGTCATAGATCTCGTAATTCTGTTCGGCCGCGGACATGGTCCGCGACAAGAACGCGATAGGATGCCACTTGTCGTCTTGTTTCTGTGAGAGTACCGCTCCAATTGCATAACCCGATGCATCGGTTTCAACCCTGAACTGTCCGTCCGGTTTGGGCAATGCCAAGACTGGTGCTGTCGTGATTGCCCGTATGAGACCTTCAAATGCTTCTTGCGCCGCTGGTCCCCACGTGAATGCTGTATTTCCTGTAAGTGTTGTGAGTGGTTTTGCGATGTTTGAGTATCCTTCAATGAAGCGTCGATAAAAATTGGCAAATCCCAGGAACCTCTGGACTTCCTTTTTTGATGTGGGTACTCGCCAGTTCCGGATTGTGTCCACCTTT
The DNA here is from genome assembly GCA_963565915.1 of Entoloma clypeatum. NCBI lineage: Eukaryota > Fungi > Basidiomycota > Agaricomycetes > Agaricales > Entolomataceae > Entoloma > Entoloma clypeatum. Next base: position 3,992,721 of record OY751495.1, read on the forward strand.
TCAGTTTCCATCTCAACACGTCCTTCTCCAATGACATATCCCAATATGGGGCATTTCGTTACTTCCCAGAGACACTTCTTCTCCTTTAGGAACAGGTCATTGTCTGATAGAATCTGCAAGATCTCTTTGGTGTTCCGGGTGAGTTCTTCCTTGGTTTTACCAATAACCACTATGTCATCCATGTAAATCACACAGATGCGCCGACGGATCTGATCCCTGAATAGGCTGGCCATCATCCGAGAGAACATTCCCGGGGAGTTGCAGAGACCGAAAAACATGACCAATGGTTCAAACAATCCTCGGCTGGTCAGGAAGGCGGCTTTCCATTCGTCACCCTTCTTAATCCGCACGTTATTGTATCCCCACATGATGTCCATTTTGTTGAAGTAGACTGCGTCCTTCAATACATCCAAGAGGTCGTTGATGCGTGGGAGTGGGAATTTGTCCTTAACCGTGAATTTGTTAACCGTGCGATAGTCCTGTACCAATCGTTTGGAACCGTCTTTCTTGTTAATGAAGAAGCAGGGTGATGCATAAGGGGATTTGGACGGTCGGATCTTTCCGGTTGCCAGGCCTTCATCGATGAATTTGTCCAGTTCTTCTTGCTCCTTTTGGGTCATAGGATATGTGTTTCCTCCTAGCTCCTTTGTCAAAGTTTTCTTTTTCAAAGAGATGGGCAAAATGTTCAACGTATGAGGGTCGTTTGGTTGTGGGAGGTGGTGTGGGAGTAACTGCTTCCAATATGGGGTCTCCGGGCTTCCATTTCTGATCTGATTTCTTGGGTGCGTCCTTGTCTCGTACTTCCACCATGCGAACCCGATGTTTGCGACCATTAAGGTTAACCCTGAAATCCGAGTGTTTGGTTTGACATGTTGATGGGCACTGGTTGAATGTTACAGCACCGGTCGTCCAATTGATTGTGGGGTTGTGGTGCACCAACCAGTCATGTCCCAAAAGCATGTCCGTTCTCCCAATGTCCAATACCATTGCTTCCATGGTTTCCTGGTGTGTTCCTAAGTCCAGCTTGACTTCGGCAAGTTTTTCTGCTTTCTGTTGTCGGTTCGGCGATCCATCCGCATTTAGGATTGATATGGGCTTTATTCCACGTGTGGGAAGGTTCTGTTCGCATACTATTCTGGGATGGATACATGTGCGTTCACATCCGCTATCAACCTCGGGTCGAATGGCCTTTGGTCCTCGTCGTGTTTTGATCTGAGCTTGCAGCTTGATCTCTCGTCGTTTCGGAGGTTTATCTCCCTTGACAATCTTAGTTGACGCAACGGCTCGCTTTGCAGGGATAACATAAGTTATATTGTCTGTAGCTGCACCAGGCAAGCGAGTTCGTTTAATGGATAAGGGTCGCGACTTAGCGTCGTTTAATCGGACCCTTCGGGAAAATCCTTCTCATCGGTCTCTATGGTGATGGTTTCATCATCATCGGTATCTCCATCAGACACCTTCCTAATCTTTCCAGAGTTCTTCTTCAGCTTGCGGCAGTTGCGCGCGATATGTCCTTCTTGGTCGCAGTTGAAACACTTACGACCATCTTTCTTCTTTGGGGCTTTGCAGTCTTTGGCAAGGTGACCAAAGCGCTGACAGTTGTAGCAACGGGCTACTCCTGCTTTGTCGATCTCCATGGCTTTGCCTTGACCACCATAAGTGGTACCCGATCCGGTGCGTGTGTCGCCACCCCCTCGGATGACTAATGCATGTCCCTCCATCTGTCGTCCCTTGTTTCGGATCTCCTTTGCGTAATCAGTGTACGTCTTGCCATCGCTAGCCACTTGTTCAGAAATTTTGCGGTTGACGTTCTTTTCCAGGATGTATTTCCCAGTTTCTTTGCCAAGGTTTGACAGCTTCAAGAGCTCTTCGAATTCGTCCAAGAATTCGTCGATGGTGCGTTTCTCCTGTTTCAGGACTTCGAGTCTCGCCTTGGCCGCTGCCGACTTGTTGGCAATAGAGAATCGCGTAGCGATGTCGTCTGAGAACCCTAACCAGGTGATGTTCTCGCCATCGGTGGCAAGGTCGTCTAACTTGTTGCTGGCCCAGTGTTTACCGGACCCTTCCATCATGCGGGATAACACCGCAAGAATCTTCTGATCGTCGGACAGGCCCTTCTGGAACCTGATGTATAATTTGGTGGCTTTCCACCACTCGTCGAAGGTGTGTCTGTCTTTGAACATCCCAGGATCTTTGATGATCTTGGATGTATCCATTGTTTGTACTGTCGGTGCTTCTGCCATGTCTAGAACCTGCGGAGTAGGAGAGGTGTCGGATTGTTGGGATGAAGATGGGGTTCGGGATATAGGTAGGGGTTGAAAATCAGTCCCTGTTCTAGGCGTCTGTTCGGTATCTGACTGCGCGGAGTCAAAAGTAAATTCGTCAGGGGACTCGTCGGCGGAATCGGTGGCAAAACGTTCGGGGTATTTCCTCTGTAGATCTCTAAGGAATCTCTGTTCCTGCGCGTCTGTTGGTCGCGAGAAGGGGTCAAGTCTCTCGTTTCGTGCCCAACGGTTGTACTCGGTTTGTTGTTCTTCAATGGTGAAGTGGGCGTAGATCTGCTGCTTCGAGTAGGACGTGATGATGTGGCTCTGGGACGTCTCGATGTGAGCGTCCTAATCAATCTTCTGATAACGGTTGTCTGGACACCGATAAACTCTCTGATCTCTGTGATCCGACCTGTCTGAGGTCCTTCTTGAACGCGAAAGCTTTCGAGTTCGTTCTGTCGGGCGTTGTAACGCGCGATCTGGTGTTGCCGAGCAAGATGGATGCTCTCTGCTATCTCGCCGTGGGGGCGATGCTCGTCGTTGTCTAGTTCTTCGTCAAGCACCTGCTGTAGGATGCGACGGATCTCCGATTCGATGTACTGCTGGATAAGCGTAAAATCGATACTGTCTCGAGGACTTAGCTCCTCCTGTCGGGCTTCTGGCGTGCTGAATGGGTTACTGGTGAAGTCTTCAAAGAAGCGCGACATCTTGACTCGTCTGGTAGTTGCTCTCTTCGCTCTGGGCGAACCTAACGAGATTTAGCAACTTGTTATGCGTAACAAACCGTTCCAAGGTTCGGGCAGAGTATGCAGGAAGATGGAAAGGCGAAGAGCAATGTGATTGCTAAATCTAAGGAATGTAGCTATGGTACATGAGGTTTATATAGTACTGACTATGAGCGGTAGTGAATGAGTCAGTAACTGCGGGAGGCAGTGCGCATGAGTAAGGCGACTGCGGAAGGCTATGCACTAATGAGTAAGCTGACTGCGGAATGAGTCAGACAGCTGCGGAAAGCGAGTCAGCGCGGCAGCGAAGTATACTAAAGGAAATAAAGTATAATACGATATGTGTAAGCGGGGGCCGATGAGTAAAAGTGAAAAAGTAAGTGTATACGTCCGTAGTCGTTAGTCCGTAACACCGTCCCGTGTTGAGGTGACCAAAGGCCGATGCAACTAACCTTCAGGAAAGCTGCTGGCGTGTGTGACGGTTGGAGAGAGCAGACTGTACACGTCTAGATCGCAAAAGGTGTTCCAACCCCCGACCCTATTTCAGGATATCGACCAGTCCAGCGCGCGTAGGGGATCTGACCGCGTGGACTTCATTTTTCCTAGATCTTCCTTTGCTCGGGTAAATCGGCTACCTGGGTAAACAGATCGCTCTTTGGGTTCTTTTTCTTTTAGATTTTTTCTCGCCTAAGCGTTAGAACAGGGTCGCGCGCCCGACGCAAGGTACTACTGTTCCAAAAACAACCACTCCCCCTCATCACACCATCATGGCCGAAGGCACCAATGCCCAATTTGACGAAGAATTTGAACAACACCACGCACCATCACCCTTACCTCCAATGCCACTGTTCAATCACCCCCCCCCCACAAAACAACAATCGTGGAAGGAAATTAGAAGTCGCCGCGGATCCCGGCAAATACAATGGATCCAAAGCAACGTTCACAGTATGGTGGACTAAGATGCTCGCATGGCTCAGGGTCAACCGAGAGCTATTCAATGGAGAAGAAGAAGTGTGCATTGCAGTGTGGTCGTGATTGGACGGTCCCACGGCAGGAGTTTACGGGGAAACCCGTTTGAATCAATGTATGGAATCAGAAGATTGGGCAACGTACCGAGAGCTAGTCAGTGAAATCACAACAAGGTTTCGTCCCACCACTGAGATCGAATGGGCCCAATCCAAAATTGAGAGCTTTAAGCAAGGTTCAATGAAGACTGATGATTGGATTACGCAATTCGGGACCCTGGTGATCAAGGGCAAGATCGAGGAAAGGCATGGTGTAACCCTTTTGGAAAGGAAAGCCAAGGAATCTATCATGCAACAACTCTTCCAGCAAGGGAGGAGAAAGTCCACGGTGCAGGGCACCTGTGAAGAAATTTTGGCAATCGGCAGAGCGGAAGAGACCTTCGCAGCAAGACCAGGCATGAGGACTGGCAATAACTTTGGACAACAACGTAACACATGGGGCAATCGGCCCGCATATGGACAACAGCAGCAACAGAGGCCCTTTGGGCAACAACAGAATGGGGGGTACCGTCCTCAACAACAAAACGGTCAACAACAACAACAGCAGCAACCACGACGGGATCCAAATGCAATGGACGTCGATAGGAACCAGAGACGCGCTCCTGGTAATTGTTATAACTGCGGCGGACAGGGGCATTTTGCCCGAGATTGCAGACGACCACAGCGCAGGGTACAAGCAGCAATGATCGAACAGATCGACGAACAAGAGGAGGAGGAAATTTTGAGACAGATCAACGCGAGGCATCAAGCGCGCCAAGCTAATAATGGACAGCAGGGCCGACCGGCTCAGAACAACGGACAGGCTGCAGCGCAGCAGGATTTTGTAAACGTCAACCAGTAATTCCCCCGCTGGCTCTGACAAATCGATATGAACAATTGCCTATAGACTCTTACATACATAAAGACACTGTAAATTCTTGGTTTCAAAAGCTTACGGACGCAGCAGTTACATACAATAAAATACTATCGGACAAACCCAAAAAGGTAAAAACCCAAAAAAATAGCACAGATGAATCGGACTTAGATACGCTTGTAAACTATATCATTGGGGAGCCCTCGGCAACGAGGCTTGGTTTGTCCCCTACGGATGAATGCTTAATTCCCTGTTGCGAAGAATCAGATAATTTAACTAGGCAAACGGACTCTATGGGGGAACCACCTTTTATTCGATCCGCTTCTGTGGAAAAGGAGCTTATGATGAAAATCACGCTGGAAACGTTGCAGGACAAACGCACATTTGATGTTGAAGCATTATTAGACTCAGGGGCGACAGGGATGTTCATAGATCTGGACTTCGCCAAAAAGAACGACATTAAATTAAGGGAACTACCTTTCCCCTACAACATTGATGGTACGCTTAACCAAGGAGGTTCGATCACGCACGAAGCAGTCATGGCTATGCGGTATAAAGGACACGTGGAGATAGCAGTGTTTGAAGCATGCAACCTAGGAAAAGCTAAAATTATCGTTGGACATACTTGGCTGAAACGTCATAATCCAGAAATCGATTGGGAAAAAGCGGAAATTAAATTATCAAGATGTCCAGAAGAATGTGCATGCGTCGAACACGTTACTTAAATAAAACTGCAAGGACCAGATGGGGTGGAAGGATGGAAGAAGTAGTAGAAGGAAATGAGGAAGAAGTGAAGGAGGAAGTAATCCACATGCTCAGGGCAGCTAAGGGAGAACCCTCAGAGGAAGTACTGGCAGAACAGGTTGTCCCCCAGAAATATCACAAATATCTATCAGTCTTTGAAAAGAAAGCATCGGAGAGATTGCCAGTCAGGAAACCATGGGATCACGCTATAGACTTAAAACCGGATTTCGTACCAAAAAAGGCCAAAGTCTATCCCCTGTCGCCGGATGGAGGGAAAGAAGTATCCGAATTTGTGGGCGATCGGTTACGCAGGGGATGTGTTCGGCCTGCCGGGTCGCCGCGAACTTCGCCAGTATTCTTTATGCCCAAGAAGGGTGGAAAGAAACGAATGGTACAGGATTACCGACATATTAACAGCTGGACCGTTCGCAATAATTATCCACTTCCGTTGATTCCAGAATTGATCGATAAATTAAAGGGAAAGAAAAAGTTTACCAAAATGGACCTCAGATGGGGGTATAACAATGTACGCATCAAAGAAGGAGACGAGTGGAAAGCGGCATTCACAACCCCAGACGGAGCTTTCGAACCAACAGTCATGTTCTTCGGATTAAATAATTCCCCAAGCACGTTTCAAACCATGATGAACGACATATTTAGAGACTTGATTGATCAAGGAGACGTAGTTATCTATATCGATGATATATTGGTAGCAACTGAAGGAGAAAAAGGACACAGTGAAATCGTGGAGGAAATTCTAAAAAGATTACGGGAAAATGACTTATTCTTGAAACCGGGAAAATGTTTCTTTGACAGAGACGAAATAGAGTTCTTAGGGTTAATTATTGGGAAAGACGGAATTCGAATGGATCCTTCAAAGGTAGACACCATCAAACAATGGCCGAAACCAACGAAAGTCAAAGAAGTCCAGTCGTTTCTAGGATTGGCCAATTTCTATCGAAGATTTGTCAAAGACTTCTCTAAAGTGGCAGGGCCATTACATAAATTAACAAGGAAAGAAACAATCTGGAATTGGAAAGAGGAACAGGAGGAAGCGTTTGATATGCTAAAAAAATTATTTACGAAAGCACCTATATTAGTATCTCCCAATCCGGATCGGAAGTTGAGAGTAGAATCAGACGCATCGGACTTTGCTACAGGAGCAATTCTATCTATGGAATGCGAGGATGAGAAATGGAGGCCATGTGCCTTTCTATCTAAAGGATTGAATGACGTGGAACGAAATTACGATGTACACGATAAAGAAATGCTGGGCATAATTCGAGCGCTAGAAGCATGGAGACACCACCTTTGTTATGCTTAACAAACCGTTCCAAGGTTCGGGCAGAGTATGCAGGAAGTGGAAAGGCGAAGAGCAAAGTGATTGCTAAATCTAAGAAATGTAGCTATGGTACATGGGGTTTATATAGTACTGGCTACGAGCGGTAGCGAGTGAGTCAGTAGCTGCGGAAGGCAGTGCGGATGAGTCAGTAACTGCGGAAAGGCAGTGCGAAGTGAGTCAGATGACTGCGGACTGAGTAATCCCTACTGCGGAGTGCGAGTCAGCGCGGGAGCGAAGTATACTAAAGGAGAATGGTAGAGTAAAGGTAAATGAATAAGCAGTCCGATGAGTCAAAGAAATAATGAAGGTACAATGCAAGGGAAAAGTGCGTAACATACAAACCGGTAAGTCCGTAACATGTTCCCCTCCTCAAGCTCTGTGTCCTCACAGAGTCATTGTCCCCATCCTCCGGCATCGTCGTTGTTTGTCCAGGAGCCATTCTCCTTGAGGCTCCAATCGTCTATTAGCTCTTCGTTGATGGCGACGGCGAGCTCAAGACTCCGGACGGCTAGTCGGATGCGCCGGTTTTCAACGACCAGCGTACGGGTGTAGTTCCCGAGGATTTGTTTCTCTTCGGGGGTTGGTGCGACGGGGAGGTCGGATAAAGAATGGAGGCGGATGTGCATCTGTCGATGCAGGATGTCGGCGAGCGAGGCTTCTAGCGCGTGGATCTAGTCTCTCATGGAGAGGGCTTCACCCATGAGGGCAGTGATGGCGGGGTTGGTTTCAGTGGATGTGGTGGTGGCGGTGGACATGGTGTGGAGGATGTTGGAGAGATAGAGGAAGAATGGAGTAGCTATATTGAAGACGGAGCGGAGAACTCGGTGGGTTTTTTGACTGATGAGGTCGATGCTGTTGCTGATTTCAATGGGTGTCTTTTATCGTGGATGTGACGGGTTCTGCCGATGGAAATCACGGATCAAATCTTGAGCGTTCTGAACATTAGCTCGCGGTTCCCATGTGTTCTCTTCTGGGCCATATCCTTCCCACTGGACGAGGTACTGGATCTTTCCGCGGAACTTTCGAGAGTCCAGGATCGTAGACACATGGTACTCTTCTCGTCCTTCAACGATGATCGGATCAGGGGCTGGTTTCTCTTTCTGGATGGCGTACTTCGGAGTTTCATATGGTGACAACAGGGTCTCGTTGAACACAGGGTGAATCATCTTCCAAGTCTTCGGAAGATCAAGAAGGTACGCGCTAGCTCCTTTCTTCTCTAGGACTTTGAATGGTCCATGTCGGAGTGCATCGAGTTTCTTGAGGGTCGATCGGTCCTGATGTTAGTCCCTTCCAGCCACACCTTGTCTCCGATGCGGTAGTCCCGAGACGGACTTCGCCGTGTGTCAACTGTCTTCTTCATCTGATCCTGTGCTTGTTTCAGTGCAGCATTGGCTTCAGCTTCCATATCTGATCCCGATAGATCTTGGCTAATCCTTCAGCCGATAGTTCCACGGTTGTCGGAATGAGGTGAAGCATCTTTGAATGTCTATCCGTGATGACCATAATTGCGTTTTTTCCATCAGATTCTGGTATCGGTCCCACAACGTCGATTCCTATGTCTTCCCATGGGTGACTTGGTGCTGCATGGGGATGTAGCGGAGCATGTCGCTTTTGTCGGTTAATCTTGTTGCGTTGACAAGTGTCGCAACCCTTCACATACTTCTTCACATCATGCAGTATGGTAGGCCACCAGTAGGTGCGAGTGAGGAGTTCATGTGTCCGGTACTGTCCTGGATGTCCAGCCACTGGTGCATCGTGTGACTCGAACATCAATTCTTGTCGTAATTGTGGATCTGGCGGGACATAGACTCGTTCTCCTGCATAGGTGATCCCATTCTCCTGTTGATACCAATGAGGATTCTTTTTTAGGCCCTGCGCTACTTCTGTCTCCATGCGGTTCGAAGCCTTGATGTGTGCGATCCATGGGTTTTCGATGGTTGTGATGTTTTCAATTTTGATGGAATCAGATGTCTCACCCCCTTCAAAGAATTGTTCCTCCGTGAACATCTCCATTTGTACCACATCTTCTGATTCCAACTGTTTCAAGAATAGTCCCTCCTTGAGCATTTGGTCACTGTCCTGTGGTTCGAGTTCTGCTTCATACCAGGGTAAGCGTGACAGGATGTCCGCTTTTGCATTGGTCTTGCCGGGCACATGCCGTAATTCGAAGTCATAGTCTTGTAACTTCATTTTCCAGCGTCGCTGTCGTTGATTCAGGTCCTGAGGACGACAGAAATATTCCAGGTTCTTGTGATCGGTCAAGATTTCAAAATGTTCCCTGGCTTCGAGCAGATAGTGTCTCCAATCTTTTAATGCTTCCACGACCGCCAGGAGTTCCTTGTCATATATCTCGTAATTCTGTTCGGCCGCGGACATGGTCCGCGACAAGAACGCGATGGGGTGCCATTTGTCATCTTGCTTCTGAGAGAGTACTGCTCCAATTGCATAGCCCGATGCATTGGTTTCAACCCTGAACTGTCCCTCTGGTTTTGGTAATGCCACAACCGGTGCCAATGTAATTGCCCGTATGAGACCTTCAAAGGCTTGCTGCTCTGTTGGTCCCCAAGTAAATGCCATGCCGCCTGTGAGCGCGGTGAGAGGCTTTGCGATGTTTGAGTACCCTTCAATAAATCATCGATAGAAGTTAGCAAATCCAAGGAACTTCTGAACTTCCTTTTTTGATGTGGGTGCTCGCCAGTTTCGAATTGTATCCACCTTCTCAGTTTCCATCTCAACACGTCCCTCACCAACCACATATCCCAATATAGGACATTTCGTTACTTCCCATAAACACTTCTTCTCCTTTAGGAACAAATCATTGTCCGATAGGATCTGTAGGATTTCTTCAGTGTTTCGCGCGAGTTCTTCCTTGGTTTTACCGATAACCACGATGTCATCCATGTAGATCACGCAGATACGTCGGCGGATCTGGTCCCGGAATAGACTAGCCATCATTCGAGAGAACGTTCCCGGGGAGTTGCAAAGACCGAAAAACATGACCAATGGTTTGAACAATCCTCGACTGGTGAGGAAGGCAGCTTTCCATTCATCGCCCTCCTTAATCCGGACGTTGTTATAGCCCCACATGATGTCCATTTTATTGAAGTAGACCGCATCTTTCAGGACGTCCAAGAGATCGGATATTCGTGGGAGTGGGAACTTGTCTTTGACCATGGATTTATTGACCATGCAGACCATGCGGTAATCTTGTACCAATCGTTTGGAGCCATCCTTTTTGTTGATGAAGAAGCAAGGGGAGGCATAAGGGGATTTGGACAGGCGGATCTTTCCCGTTGCTAGACCCTCGTCAATAAATGCGTCCAATTCTTCTTGTTCCTTTTGCGTCATAGGATATGTATTTTCCCCTAGTTCCTTTGGTGCGTCCGGTGTAAGTTCAATACCATGGTCCCATTCCCTCTCCTTTGGGATCTTGTCAAAGTTCTCTTTCTTGAAAAGATGAGCAAATCGTTCAACATATGAGGGTCGTTTGGTTGTGGGAGGTGGTGTGGGAGTGACAGCTTCCAAAATAGGGTCTCCAGGCTTCCATTTCTGATCCAACTTTTTGGGTGCATCTTTGTCGCGCACCTCAACCATGCGAACCCGGTGTTTGCGACCATTAAGGTTAATCCTAAAATCCGAGTGTTTGGTTCAACATGTTGTTGGGCACCAGTTAAATGTTACCGCGCCGGTTGTCCAATTGATTGTGGGGTTGTGGTGTATCAACCAGTCATGTCCCAAGAGCATGTCCATCCTCCAAATGTCCAGTACCATTGCTTCCATGGTCTCCTGATGTGCTCCCAAATCCAGTTTGACTTCGGCAAGTTGGCTCGCTTTCTGTTGTCGATTTGGTGATCCATCCGCATTTAAAATTCCTATGGGTGGTATTCCTCGTGTGGGGAGGTTCTGTTCACGTACTATTCTGGGATGAATGCATGTGCGTTCACATCCGCTGTCAACCTCAGGTCGGATAACCTTTGGTCCTCGTCGTGTTTTGAGCTGCGCTAACAGGCTGATTTCTCGTCTTTTCGGAGGTTTATCTCCCTTCACAATCTTAGTCGACGCAGCGGCTCGCTTGGCAGGGATGACATAGGTTCTATTGTCTGCAGTCATACAAGGCAAGCAAGTCCGTTTAATAGATAAGGGTCGCGACTTAGCGTCGTTTAATCGGACCCTTCGGGAAAATCCTTCTCGGCATCTTCCTCGGACACCTTCCTAACCCTTCCGGAGTTCTTCTTCGGCTTGCGGCAGTTGCGCGCGATATGGCCTTCTTGGTCACAGTTGAAACACTTGCGACCATCTTTCTTCTTTGGAGTGCTACAGTCTTTAGCCAGATGACCGAAGCGCTGACAGTTGTAGCAACGGGCTACTCCTGCTTTGTCGATCTCCATGGCTTTGCCCTGACCACCATAAGTGGTACCCGATCCGGTGCGCATGTCGCCGCCACCTCGGATGACCAGTGCATGTCCTTCCATCTGTCGTCCCTTGTTTCGGATCTCCTTTGCGTAATCGGTGTACGTCTTGCCATCGCTGGCCACTTGTTCCGAGATTCTGCGGTTGACGTTCTTCTCTAGGATGTATTTCCCAGTTTCTTCGCCAAGGTTTGACAGTTTCAAGAGTTCTTCAAATTCATCCAAGAATTCATCAACAGTGCGTTTCTCTTGTTTCAGGACTTCGAGTCTTGCTTTGGCAGCGACCGACTTGTTGGTGATGGAGAATCGTGTGGCGATATCGTCGGAAAAACCTAGCCAGGTGATGTTCTCGTTGTCAACGGCAAGAGCGTCTAACTTGTTACTGGCCCAGTGTCTGCCGGACCCTTCCATCATGCGGGATAACACCGCAAGAATCTTCTGATCGTCTGTGAGGCTCTTTTGGAACCTGATGTATAGTTTGGTGGCTTTCCACCACTCGTCAAAGGTGTATCTGTCCTTGAACATCCCAGGATCCTTGATGATCTTGGATGTATCCATTGTTTGTACAGCCGGAGCTTCTGCCATGTTTAGAGTCTGCGGAGGAGAAGAGGAGTCGGGTTGTTGGGATGAAGATGGGGTTCGGGATACAGGTAAGGATTGAAAATGAGTCCCTGTTCTAGGCGTCTGTTCGATATCTGACTGCGCGGAGTCAAAAGTAAATTCGTCAGGGGACTCATCAGCAGAATTGGTGGCAAAACATTCAGAGTATTTCCTTTGTAAATCTCTAAGGAATCTCTGTTCTGGCGCGTCTGTTGGTCGCGAGAAGGGGTCAAGTCTCTCGTTTCGTGCCCAACGGTTGTACTCGGTCTGTTGCTCGTTGGTGGTGAAGTGGGCGTAGATCTGCTGCTTCGAGTAAGACGTGGTGATGCAGCTCTGGGACGTCTCAATGTGAGCGTCCTAATCAATCTTCTGATAACGGTTGTCTGGACACCGATAAACTCTCTGATCTCTGTGATCCGACCTGTCTGAGGTCCTTCTTGAACGTGAAAGCTTTCGAGTTCGTTCTGTCGGGCGTTGTAACGCGCGATCTGGTGTTGCCGAGCAAGATGGATGCTCTCTGCTATCTCGCCGTGGGGGCGATGCTCGTCGTTGTCTAGTTCTTCGTCAAGCACCTGATGTAGGATGCGATGGATCTCCGATTCGATGTACTGCTGGATGAGTGTAAAATCGATACTGTCTCGAGGACTTAGCTCCTCCTGTCGGGCTTCTGGCGTGCTGAATGGGTTACTGGTGAAGTCTTCAAAGAAGCGCGACGTCTTGACTCGTCTGGTAGTTGCTCTCTTCGCTCTGGGTGAACCTAACGAGATTTAGCAACTTGTTATGCTTAACAAACCGTTCCAAGGTTCGGGCAGAGTATGCAGGAAGTGGAAAGGCAAAGAGCAAAGTGATTGCTAAATCTAAGGAATGTAGCTATGGTACATGGGGTTTATATAGTACTGGCTACGAGCGGTAGCGAGTGAGTCAGTAGCTGCGGAAGGCAGTGCGGATGAGTCAGTAACTGCGGAAAGGCAGTGCGAAGTGAGTCAGATGACTGCGGACTGAGTAATCCCTACTGCGGAGTGCGAGTCAGCGCGGGAGCGAAGTATACTAAAGGAGAATAGTAGAGTAAAGGTAAATGAATAAGCGGTCCGATGAGTCAAAGAAATAACGAAGGTACAATGCAAGGGAAAAGTGCGTAACATACAAACCGGTAAGTCCGTAACAACCTTGAAGGAGCCAAACATGAGGTCGAGATCTGGACCGATCATAAAAACCTCGAGTACTTCATGAAGGGACGAAAGCTTAATCGCAGACAAGCACATTGGGCGTTGTATCTAACATGTTTCAACTTTAAATTAATACATAAGGCTGGCACATCAATGGGAAAGGCAGATGCTCTTTCGAGAAAGGTTGATCATAGAAAGGGGGTGGAAAATGACAACGAAGACATAACATTATTAAGACCCGAATACTTCCACTTGCAAGCAATGGATCGAGGTCACATACTTATTGATGGACAAGAAAGTAAACTATTAAAACACATCAGGGATGCCAAGGAGTTTGATGAACAAGTGTTGAAAGCAGTGGAAGAGTTAAAAAAGACAAATACCAAAACATTGCGCGCAGATGAATGGCACGAAGAGCAGGGACTCTGGTTACATAGAGGAAAGGTTTATGTTCCGAAAAGTCAGGAACTCAGGGAGGAAATAATTAAATTACACCACGACAACCCAATGGCAGGACACCCAGGGCAGTGGAAGACCCTGGAATTGGTTACACGTAATTATTGGTGGCCTAGTATTACAAACATGGTCAAAGCATATGTCGAGGGCTGCGACAGATGTCAACAATCAAAAAACGTGCCTCAACCGCTAGCCGGTAACACAGAACATGCAGGACCATGGAAACATGTTACAGCAGCAGACGGACAGACAGAACACATCAACCAGGAATTGGAGCAATATCTAAGATCATTTATTTCCCATCGGCAAACAGATTGGCCCGAATGGATGGCAACCGCGGAGTTCGCCTACAATAATAAAATTCACATGGCAACTCAGTTTTCACCGTTCTATGTAAATTATGGGTTTAACCCTAGGATGGGCGTAGAACCTCGGAGGGCAGAAAAGTCAGAACCGGCAAAAGAATTCGCAGAGCAAATGAAGAAGATTCATGAGGAGGCAGAAGCAGTGCTAGTAAAAGCACGAGAAGAGATGGAACGGTATGCGAACCTGAAACGGGGTGATGCACCAGTTTACAAAGTTGGCGACAAAGTTTGGTTATCGACTAAAGACTAAAGTTGAACCGACCCTTAAAGAAACTTGCCGAATGATGGATTGGACCCTATACCATAACCCAAATCATTTCGTCACACGCTGTAGAACTTAAATTACCAAAAACTTGGAAAATCCACCTGGTCATCAATGTATCACGGGTCCGACTATTTAAAGAACCACTATTTATATCACAAAGGGTGCAGGCACCAAACCCGATAGTTATCAATGGCGAAGAGGAGTACGATGTCGCTAAAGTTATTGACTCAAGGTTGAAGAGAGGGAAGCTGGAATATTTAGTGCAATGGGAGGGTCTGACTCAGGACCACAACACGTTGGAACCCGAGGATCACCTAGAACATGCCAAGGAAGTGGTGGAGGACTTCTTTAAATTAAACCGAAATGCACCCCAGCGCTTATGCGCAAACATCTTTGAAGGATTGGAATTTAAACCATATGAGAATTTCACAGACACCCCGGACGACATCATATCTCGCCTGGAAGTCGAGATCTAGAAAGGGGGTAATGTTATGATCGTATTTTCACTTTTCACTTTATCTTATCTTATCTCGATCTTATCTTATCTACATCATATCATACATGAGGACATCTTATCAGTATCGCGCAGCATGATGCTGCCACAACGCAGCCTCATGGAATTTACATATATAAGTAGGGTACTTTCACTTGTATTCGATAGCTTGTTCTCTTGAGATTCCTGCTGGGTCTCTTGGCAATACAGTTCTCTTATCATCTTTCCACTTCGTTCCTAAGTTTGGGCTCGCGACGTCGTTTGACTTAGCGTCGCCTCAACAATAATAAGTATATTTACAGTTAGATACATGAGCTAAGCATGGTAGAAAGTCTGTACTTCAAAATGATGTATCAAAACACCCTGTAAATCGTGATGAATAGTGCATCATGGCTTTCTTCAAACACAAAAAACATCATTTTCTTACTTCCTCCTTTCCACAAGCACTTTATTCTACATGTACTGTATATATACTATGGAAACATTGTATCTGAACCTCCTCAGAGTATTCAAATGAATTTCAAAGTCTGAATAAGGTGAATATGAGTAAAATAAGTTGAAAATTTGTCAAAGATTTTTATTTCAGCTTTGGATTCCCTACATTCAGGGGAACTCCCAGCACCTTCATTTTTCAAATTTGGTTCATTCATCAGGGAGATATAACACTTTTTCTGAAATCTGCACATTTCATTATTTCTATCTTACTTTGACTTCTAAAAATTATTCAAGGTGTTTCAGAAGGTGAATATATATCCAATATATAATTCTATCACTGCAAACTATTATTAGTCCATGAGGAAGGGGCCGCATCAGCATCGCACCTCTATAACTTACAATCCGTGGCCTAATTTGATGAAATAAGTACATACTTGATGATATAGAAGGTCCCCCTGCCTAATCAATATAGTAAAAGCCCTTACTTGTTCCTGTGTAGATATAATAAGCAAATGTGTGATGTTTTTTCAGGTTTGTTTACATGTATTTGACATGTTTGATGTGCGTGTGTCGCGCATCATCCAAAGTCGAACTGATGCATCCACCCATTGCTGACTCCGCAATGAGGGGCACAGGTGGTGAAAGTTTAGAATATATTTATAGAATATATTTATAACCTGTCTACTTGTGATTGAGGCAGGAGGGAGCGCACATGCGCGCCTTTTGTCAAAAACCACGATGGGAGTCCTACAATAAAATCTGCCATAACGTGTTTCCATGGTCCTGCATGTTCCGTGTTTGCTTTTAATTTACCAGCTAGAGGTTGAGGCACATTCTTTGAACATTGGCATTTGTCGCAGCCCTGGACATAAGCTTTGACCATGTTGGTGATTCTGGGCCACCAATAATTACATGTAACTAATTCCAGGGTTTTCCATTGACCCAGATGTCCCGCAACCGGATTGTCGTGATGTAATTTAATAATTTCCACCCTGAGTTCCTGACCCTTTGGAACATAAACCTTTCCTCTGTGCAACCATAAACCCTGCTCCTCATGCCATTCCTCCGCTCATAATGTTTTTGTGTTTGTTTTCTTTAATTCTTCCACCACTTTGAGCACTTGCTCATCAAACTCTTTTGCATTCCTGATGCGTTTCAATAGTTGAGTTTCTTCTCCATCAATAAGTAGATGTCCCCGATCCATTGCACGCAAGTGGAAATATTCCGGTTTCAATAGTGTTACATCCTCATTGTCATTTTCCACCCCCTTTCTATGGTCAACTCTTTTTGAAAGAGCGTCCACCTTCCCCATTGAAGTTCCTGCCTTGTGTATTAATTTAAAGTTGAAATGTGTTAGATACAACGCCCAACGTGCTTGTCTGCGATTAAGCTTTCAACCCTACATGAAGTACTTGAGGTTTTTATTATTGAATATAGCGAGGTACGCCATGTGGGACGACATACAAGGTAGTTAGCAAGAGTGGATAGAGGATCAGGAATTGAGTAGCTTGTTAAGCTAGAGGTGAGTTTAGAGACAACTGACGTGGTGGGAACTGGAAGAGTTGTTATTCTGCAACTACATTACAGGTCTACTATTTATACTGATATATGCACACAGACCATGTTGTGGTCTCTTTGTACAGTGCCTCACAAAACTGATTCAATGTTTGTTGCTTTTTGAATACCTTCAAGATAACTCTGCAAAGAATACCAATTGAATTAAACCTTTGGTATATAATTGAAAGCCCTACTTCAGGGCTTTCAGAATATAAAGGAATCATATGATTTAAATCAGAATCCATGGAGATATGATTAAATTAAATCAGCAACTCATTGAATCAGTTTTGTGAGTACCTATGGCAATTATCAGAATCAAATGCTTCACTGGTTGTATGGTAACCAGTTGTCATGACTTACTGATGGAACTTGAATAGAACCCTGATGGGTTGTCAAGGAAAGTTGTATAAGAAGAATCCAACCTCAACAGCCTCCATAATTAATCATGCGCCCTATCTCCTCTTCCCACAAGGAAAACATTCTTTCTCTGGCCTCCATGGGTTGGGAAGGTGTGGGGAGACTTGCAGAGGTTGAGGGGAGGATGGATGCTGATCAGTATGTGTCCATTTTGGAGGACAATTTGCTGTCCAGCATGGAGGAGAGTGGAATCTCTGAAGAGGAGATCATTTTTAAGCAGAACAATGACCCCAAGCACATCTCCAAGAAGGCCAAAAAATAGATGGACAACAAGAATATTGCTCTGCTGGATTGGCCTGCACAGTCCCCAGACCTCAATCCTATTGAACACCTCTGGGTTCATATTAAAAGGAAGTTGAATGAATATCCAACACCACCCAAGGGAGTCTGGGAGATTTGGGACAGAGCAGCAGAGGTGTGGAATAATATAGAGCCAGAAGTGTGTCAAAACCTGATAGAAAGTATGCCAAGAAGGGTAGAGGCAGTAATCAAAGCTAAGGGGGGTAATACCAAGTACTAAAGTATAAAATACTGTATTTATTGTACATACTCACAAAACTGATTCAATGAGTCCCTGGAGTAATTTGATCATATATTGATCATTTCTTATGGGAATTACATAATTATTGCAGATTCCAAGAGTCCTGAAGCAGGGCTTTTAACCAGGTACCAATACCTTCTTTTTATTGCCATTATTTGCAAAGTTATTTTGAAGGTATTCACAAAGTAGCAAACATTGAATCAGTTTTGTGAGGCACTGTATGTTCCTACACTAAAGACACATATATAGTAACTCATGGAGGGTTCCAGAGTATGACATCAAAATGATGTCATGGGTATGTCATGATGATGTAGTGATCACGTGTTGCTTAGTCAGCAGGATCACAGTACTAGAACCTATAGTTCCAACACTCCCCCTCACTTAGAAGCCGGTAATCATTTCGTAAGTGGAGTGTAGGGTGAGATAAACTCTAACCCTAATTGCAAGCAGAATTTCTCAAAGGTTACTCTTGGTAAGTTCTTTGTGAACATATCCACAGGGTTATCAGTCCTGAGAGTGAAGAAGAGCTTGACTATTTCTTCTTCGACCAACTCACATATAGTGTGGTATCGTATATCAATGTGTTTATTGCGTCCTTCAGTTACAGGGTTTTGCCCCATTGAAGATGGACCCTTGATTATCACCATTGATAGGAACGGGTGTCACTTTCAGAAGGTGGAGTTCGCCAAACATGTTGACGAGCCATTTGCAGGTTTTAGCACAATCTGAGAGTGCCATATACTCTGCTTCCGTGGACGAGTGCGCAATTGTCTTTTGACAGCGCGATTGCCAGATGACTATGCCATCAGCAAGTTTCAGATAGAATCCTGTCTGCGACTTTCTGTTAGAGGGGTCTGATGCCCAATCAGAATCTGTGTACGCAGCAAGGCCGGACATTGATGCGCCTCTAAAGTTTAAGCAATAGTCCTGCGTCCCTGCAAGATACTTGCATATATAAAGAGACTCATCAAGATGCTCTTGGGATGGGTTGGCTGACATCTGCAACATCTTTGCGACTGCAAAGGCTATGTCGGGCCGTGTACCCAAAGATAGGTACAACAGGGATCCAATCACCAATTGGAATCGGGATCGAATTTCTGGGTTTGACTCCCCCTGGTTTGGTACCAGGTAATACCTCGTGGGTAGTGGAGTAGGGGCCGGCTTGGCATTTGTCATGCCAAAGTGCTCAAGAACCTTTTTCAGGTATGCTACTTGGTCGACTTTGATTGTACGACCTTCCTGGCGAATAGTCATGCCAAGGAATTCTTTTGTGTGACCTAGGTCTTGGCAATCCAGATTTTCATAAACTCAGCTTTCTTCTTCTGGGCCAGGTGCTGATTGGGACTTGTGAATAGGGAGTCGTCGACGTAGATCAGGGCGATGACCAAGTCGCCTGTCTTTTTGTCTGTGTGAACAAATACTCCGCTGTCCGAGAAGATGTGGACAAATCCGAGTGTTTTCATCAATTGGACCAATTCAATCCACCAGGCTCATGCTGCCTGTTTAAGCCCATAGATGGCTCGTAATAAGTGCAACACCATGTGTTCGCTTCCTTTCACCACAAAGCCTTCAGGCTGCTTCATATAAATTTGTTCATCAAGCTTCCCGTAGAGGAAAGCCGATTTGACATCTAGTGCCAAGATCACCCAATTCTCAAGCACAGCTAAGGCGAGAATGATTCGAACGGTTTTGTACCAGACAACTGGGGAGAATAATTCGTAGAAGTCGATGCCTTCGACTTGTGAGAATCCTTTGGCAACTAATCGTGCCTTTTTGCGACCATCCGATTTGATCGCAAATACCCATCAGTTCTGTATCACTTTACAACCTTTTGGTAGGTCAACCAACTCAAAGACTTTGTGCTTGTTGAGGGCCTCTAATTCCTCTTGGCAAGCGCATTTCCATTCCTTCTGCAACGCTTCAGGCATGCGTGCGATGTCCCTATATTGATTTGGAAGTTCACTTGTGACAGGGACTGCATGTTTCAGCAAGTATGTTTTAAGCTCTACTCCCCCTTCCCTACACAAGCAAGTGAGGTAATCCTCAAACTCCTCGTTATTCCCTTGAGGGGTGGAAATGTCCGTATCCTTGTTTTGATCAGATGCAACATTGTCAGTATTTGATGGACTGGAGGATGGACCCAGGTTGGAAGGTCCGGGATCCGACTGTCTTTGTGGGTTGTACGGAACCCTCGAGGTATCCTCGTTGACAGTTCTCCGCCATTCACGTTGTCCTTGATTATGAACATCTGTCGCCAGCATATCGCTGTAAACATTTCCGGGACGTCGGGTTTGTTTCCAAATTCGACTAGGACGCTCAGTCCCTGGATGATGGTCACCAGGAAGATGATCATGTTCATCTTCTGGTTGTTCCATGCGCTTGCGCTTCCCTGGCTGGTAAGGCCTAGGGGTCCAGGGCTGATTTCCATGGTCCTGTCTTTGATCCTCAGCCAGTGGCTGTGGACTCGGTGAGCTCAAAGGCTCGGAGGGGGGTTCGGGATGATTGTGTGGTTGTGGAATACCAAAATCATCTCTGTCTTCCAAAGGAAGGTCTGTTGGTACAGAGGGGCCTTCAGGATCGTTCCGTCCCATATTGGTAGGATCCTGGTATTGTGTAACCGTTGGCATTTTGCCTTTGTGACATTTTGGGAATAGGTTCTCATTGAACCATGCAGTGGCAGCCATAAATAGCTGATGTTGTGGCAGGCGCATGAACTTGAAACCCTTCTGACCAGGTTCATACCCGAGGAAGATCATCAGCTCCGACTTGGGCGATAGTTTGTTCTTCCTTTTGTCTTCAGGTAAGTGTATATAAGCGCCACATCCTAACACACACAGGTGAGAGATGTCTGGTTGTTCCCATGTGAAGGCTTCTACCAGTGTTTTCCATGAATGGTGTTTCAATGGAGTCTGGTTGTAAAGGTGTACTGCGTGATCAATGCAGAATTCCCACCAAGAATTGGGCAGACACGCATCAAAGCGAAGTGCTTGAGCCTTGTCCATTATTGTGCGGTTTAGACGTTCTGCACGCCCGTTCTGTTGTTGCTCGTGAGGCAGTGATTTTTCAATAAGTATGCCTTTCTCGCGCAATTCCTTCTCGAAAGGCTTGAACTCTCCACCACCATCAAAGTGCCATCGTTTAGCTGTTTTGCCAAACTGAGTTTTGATGAGCACATTAAAATAATGGAAGGCGGTGATAGCCTCGGACTTCTTGCGTAGCTTTATAAGCCAGGCATGTGAAGAGAAGTTGTCGAGAAAGGAAATGTACCACTTATATTTGTGATACGAGAGAGTCAGAAATTCCTTTAAGTCCAAGTGAATTAATTCGAACGGCTCTCTGACGTGTGATGAAGAGGGTGGAAATGCTTTTGAAGGCATCTTCCCTTGAGCACAACCCTGACAGGGTGGCATGACCTTTGGTGGCGTAAGCCGTGTGAAGCCTTTGACATGTTTCGGTGTGTTAGCTAAAACATCCTTAGAAGGATGGCCAAAGTGTCTATGCCATGTGTGGTAATCTACCATCTTGGTGGCATAAGCCGTGTGAAGCCTTTGACATGTTTCGGCGCATTAGCTAAAATATCCTTAGAAGGATGGCCGAAGTGTCTATGCCATGTGTGGTAATCTACCATCTTGGTTGATTGCACATTTAGGGCAGCCAAACTTGATTTACTTGTAACTGAGGAACTCAGCCAATACAAGTTGTCATTCATAGAATGTGGTTCACATGTAAACAAGGTTTTACCGTTTTTGGTCAGAAAATCAATTCGACCGAACGAACCAAACATTTGGGTTCCTTGTTTTAAAATCTCGCCTACAGACAAGAGACGTGTGCTCAGGTCTGGGATATAATAAACAGGATAAAGACGAGTTATCTTTTTTGTTTTAATCCTGTTGTCACTTATGGTATGGTTTACCATAATGGTAGCTTTGCCAAGGATTGAGATTTTATGTCCCTTTCTGGCAGTTTGCACTGGTTTTGGAGTATCAAATGACTCGTAATCCATGAAGTCGTCAATATATAAGTGAAATGCAATGAAGCACCACTGTCCAATATCCAGTTTGGTTTTTCTTACACTGAACACAAGTCACAAAATCATGTATAAAATGTGTATTACATGATGCGAGACTGCTATCTATCGTGTTCAAAAAAGATAACTGCGATGATGCGTCAGCTTGTGTGACAAGTGAAAAAGGAAACACTGACTTCGGATCAGCACCGGTTGCAATGTTTTCCATATGAGCTCCAAAGAGCTTGTCCTCCCAATCATGGGCATCCGGATACACCTCTTCCTGCTCCGAACCAAGAGAGACATTGTCGTCATCTTGTTCGGGGGTTGGAGATTTGCACTTCATAGAGGGGCGCTTCCAGGGATCCACAGTTTTCAACTGTTGCTCAAGCTGATAAGCCGAGCGGCATGTCGACGCCTCAGATTGTTGAAGCGTGGGATCGACCAGCTGTTCGCAGAATCAAAGGTTGCCTATAGAAGGCGTTACATCCATGCGGGCTGCGAGGGAGTGTCCAACCATGACTGATGACCAGACACTGGGACCCCCCGACGATTTGCCCGTGACCGATTGGTCATTGGTCCTGATTCGTTGGATCAGGGTTTTAGCCTTTTTAGAATTCACGGAGTCGATTCACGGAAGATGATTCCGCTGCCGTTGATAACTGTGATGGCTGGTGCAGGCGTGAGAAGGGGAGGAGAGTCCTCAACCTCTTCGATGCGTGCGGAGCTCGCAACATGCATATGCTCCCTAGCCTTCCCTTTGCCCTTGCCGCGGACTCTTTCACCGCGTTTCTTCTTGGGGTTCTCCTCTGACTGTCTTGAGCTGGTTGTTGGAACTGCTGCAGTTGCTGCCCCGGCCTTTGCCACTTTGGGATCTGGCCGAAAGCAGCAAGCTGCTTCTCGTGCCATTCCTCGACCTGGCGAGTGTTGATCTGGACGTTCCCGGACTGAGTGCCTCCTTTGGCATCCAGCCAAGACTTTGTCTCCCAGATCTCAGCGGGTTGTAAAGACTCGCCGGTGATGTGTCACCAGAGGAATGTCGATTGAAGGTAGTCCTTCATTTGTTGTGACCAAATTAGGTAATTGGTGCCGGTGAATTTCGAAATGAAAGTGTTGACGGAGTTTGACATTTTGAAGAGATCTGAAAGGAAATTTGGTCAGCATATGGTTTAATGAAAAACTGAGACACAGAGAAAAATTCGATCATGTGTGCTGCATGCTGCCGCGATTATCGTTGGCGTGGGCTTTCAGAATGCCTGTAAGGCGGAGGAGGATCCTCATGCTCAGGGCACCTGAAGCCTGGTGCTGACAAATAACAGCAGCGCCGATATTCAAGCGGATTTCCAGGAACAGTCTCTCTCCATGCCGAACATCTGTAAGGCAGAGCAGGACTAGAATCTAGTCCGGAGCGAGCGGCGTGTATGCTTTCCAATATGACTGGACATTGATGTCCATCTCTATCCACGAAGAAGCTCCAACAGCACTGACAATGCGCTACAAGCAATCCTTCGGGATGTACAGCCCATCTGGTAAGACGGGCTGGAGGATGGTGATGATGGTAGTCAGCACTCATGTATTGGAAGCATGTGTCACACACTCTGGAGTATACTCCCCGAGTGGTAGACGGCCAATCATGGAGAACAAAGTTCTCTCTGAGAGGCTCAGCTCCACGTCTGCGCAAAGGCCGACGTTGCCCAGGAGGTGGAGGTATAGGTACTGGTGATGGTGACCTAGTGCACTGGCTCAATGCCGAGCGACTGCGACAACCGCGAGCCAGCTCAGCGGGTTCGTCATCCTCAGGGACGGCGATGCCAGCTGCCCTGGGAGTCCTTCTGTCCAAAATGCAACAGCATGTAACTACGATGTAGACTACGACGAAGGCGGCGAAACCGCCAGCCATAAGAGCCAGCGGGGCCCATAACCTATTGAATATAGCGAGGTACGCCATGTGGGACGACATACAAGGTAGTTAACAAGAGTGGATAGAGGATCAGGAATTGAGTAGCTTGTTAAGCTAGAGGTGAGTTTAGAGACAACTGACATGGTGGAAACTGGAAGAGTTCTTATTCTGCAACTACGTTACAGGTCTACTATTTATACTGATATATGCGCACAGACCATGTTGTGGTCTCTTTGTATGTTCCTACACTAAAGACACATATATAGTAACTCATGGAGTGTTCCAGAGTACAGTTGCGGACAACCAAACACGACAAAAATATTGACTGAGTTTTGTACCTTCCCACAATTGTCGGATTTTCTTGAAAATAGCAGAAATGTGTTATTTGAGATCTACTGAAGTGATTTGCACGAGCCGATTTTGCTCAATGTCGAATTTTGGGTTTTGACCCCCCAAAAATTGGCCAAACCATCAAAAAATTCACTAAAATCATGAAAAAATGCGGAATCAACTCCTTTTTGCGGGCTGAGTATGATCCTACAAAAATTATGACCAGAAAAATACATGGTGAGGCACCCAAATTTGGAATTCCTTACCATATTTGGAAGGCACGTGCTCTGACATGTGTCTCACGCTTTTCATGATGATGTGTCACTGTAGAAATACTGATACAACAACAGGATCTATCACCTTATAACACAATATCAAACAGGGGGCAGTCTGGCGTAATGGTCATGCTGTCTGCATCTTAGGCTTGATCACCTAGGGAAAGGTCGCCGGTTCGAACCCGGCTGAACTCAACACCTTGTAACTCTACCGTGGGAACGTCTCCTAAGGTAGCATAAAGTTGAGGGTGCACGAAGTAGTCATGTGTCATTACCTAATACATCACATGATGGAACGTGTTGCCGCAACACCCCAAGTAGCCTCTGCCCCATGGGGTGTATGGTGATGCCCGTAAAGGGACCGAACAACTGGATAGGGGATGATAAGAGGGGGAATCCGTGGAAAAACAAACCGAATATGGGATATGCCCCCATCAGGTCACCCCCCCCTGCATAAATTGAACCTCCATTGGGGTAACTCCCTTGTTAGAGGGGTTCCACTCTCGCTTGCAGGCCGCATCACTGGGGGGGCTCATGGTGTATCCATGTGCTGGTTCCCTGGGTATGTACTAGGCTGAGAGGTGCTATGTAGGTCGTTAGTCATCTGCCTGTGGGCCCACATCACTGGGCTTTAACTCCCTGGGTATGTCAAAGGGTCTTAACAACTCCGGATCAGTGGCTTGTCCCTGAGTGATCCATCCGGTTGGGCGATGGCAAGACAGAGATCCTGGACAGTGTGGGGATCCGCGCCAGATGGCATCAGCGAACCACCTGCCAGGGAACGGGAAACTGGGGCGGACGTGGTCTTCGGGCCGAAACCTGCCGAGTGTAAAAGACTCCTCCAGCGGGCCGTAGCAGACAGGGACAGTCCCTCTGATCTGGCTCGAGAGCACTATATCCTCTGTCGGTTCTCCTGATGTAGTAATAAGTCAGGTGAGAATCTAAGTTGATTCCGGGGTGGGGCTGTAAAAAGCCGGGGCAAAAACCCCATAATACCAGGCTCCTCCTGCAAGGGGGGGGCCTAAACTTCGGGCCTCGCAGTCTCTGATGACACTGAAACCTTAGCGATCGGACACGGGTTCTCGAACCTGGTCAGTCTGCTAGGGGGTCTCTCTCAACTGGAAGAAATCCATATATTCACCGACTCTGTCAACGCCATTCGGCGCGCCACAGACCCGGACCTCCACTCCTCGCAGGCAACTGCGCTCGCTATCGTCAGTAACCTGATTCCTTGGTTTGAGGAACCCGGTCTGAAATCCAAGGTAATCTTCCACCATGTCCCCGACTGCTCGGACCATGGATTCGAACCCCACCGTGCAGTGCACGACTTCGCCTCCTCGATTCGCATTGAGTGTGGTGAGTCGGCCTCCAGATCCCTTGACTTCAACACGAAGCAATTCACGGATGACATGCTCAGTGACTGGGACAATCTGTACCAGTCCCCCAAGTATGTTGGCCGACATTATCAATTCCCGAGATCGTGCGTCAGACGCCAAGACCATGCTCAGGCCAAACGTATGAAGCCGTCCCATCTCAAGGGCGGTACATGGCTTAAGGATGTGGGTCACTCCCAATCCCTCACGGCACAAATGGTCCGTGGCCTCACCAGCCACGCCCCAATTGGCCACTATAGACATAGGTTCAACATCGGTGACAAAGTTGAACAATGCGACTGTGGTCCGGGGTCTGTTGAGGACTTCGCCCACGTTTTCTACAAATGTCTGCACCACCCCACCAGGCCACCAGACATGCCCACCTTCTCGAGGAACTCTCCCACCTGGGACGTCTTCGGGAAATTTATCATGGATAACCCAGGGGCATTTGCCTTCCGGGATTGTCCAATGCCCAACACAACCCTTGGCGGTAGTCGCGTGGTAGCGCGCTGGGTTCAAAGGGGTGCCGCCCCCTCTGGCAAGTGAACGCGATCGAAGGATAAGAACCGCACAGGCGCTTCTTTGGGGGGCAGGGTGCAGGCACCCCCCAGCGCCGCTAACGGCCAACCTCACAAGGTTGGAGTGCTCTTGTATCACGCGGCCGAGTTTTCGGGTGCGCATACTAACATGTTTGTTTATAACAGACTCCCCCGTCCTGGCGCGAGGACTCAACAGCTCGATGGAGCTTTGCGCCGCTTGTTCTTCTTGCATACGTAGGTCCTCGGACCGATGTAGTTTACTCTACGTCAAGCGGACTGTACCCTTAGTATACCGCTATACAAATTGTTGACCAAAAAAAAAAAAAAAAAAAAAAAACACAATATCAAACCTTAAAAAACACAATCCATATTATTAAAAATGAGTGAACAGAATTTCATCAACAGAGAGGAAAAAGGACAAGGCAATGCTGGGAAAAGATAAATTGAAGGGAAAACAAATATTGATGCCAGATGCATCACGGCAGCCAGTCCCATGATGAGAAGTCAATGATTACTGACTGAAGCAACAAGTGACATGCTATTTTAAGGCCAATGACACAGGTGATAGGCCTCTGGGGGGCCTCCAGTGATAACTTAGGCTTGCCAAAGGCACGCAGGGGGTGTCAATTTTCGTTCAAGAGGTCAAAAAAATTGGCCAAACCAAAAAGTCGTGGGAAAAACTTCGGAGTAGTGTTTTTCAACGTACTTTCTCATCCTGAGTCTGAATCTGAAGTCAGAATAAATTTTCATCAACCCGTTTGGGAGCTGTCCCCTTACAGACTAAATTGTTGTGTTTGGCTGTCCGCAACTGTATGACATCAAAATGATGTCATGGGTACGTCATGATGATGTAGTGATCATGTGTTGCTTAGTCAGCAGAATCACAGTGCTAGAACCTATAGTTCCAACATTTATGATCGGTCCAGATCTCGACCTCATGTTTGGCTCCTTCAAGGTGGTGTCTCCATGCTTCCAGCGCTCGAATTATGCCCAGCATTTCCTTATTGTGTATGTCATAATTTCTTTCCATGTCATTTAATCCTTTAGATAAAAAGACACATGGCCTCCATTTCTCATCCTCACATTCCATAGATAGAATTGCTCCCGTGGCAAAGTCTGATGCGTCTGATTCTACTCTTACCTTCCAATCCGGATCAGGCGATACCAATATGGGTGCTTCCGTAAATAACCTTTTTAGCATGTTGAACGCTTCCTCCTGTTCCATACTCCATTTCCATACCATGTCCTTCCTTGTTAACTTATGTAATGGTCCGGCTACTTTAGAGAAATCCTTGATGAATCTCCGATAGAAGTTGGTGAGTCCAAGGAATGATTGTACTTCCTTGACCTTAGTCGGTGTCAGCCATTGTTTGATGGCATCTACTTTTGAAGGGTCCATCCGAATTCCATCCTTTCCAATAATTAATCCCAAGAACTCTATTTTGTCTCTATCAAAGAAACATTTCTCTGGTTTCAGGAATAAATCATTTTCTCGTAATCTTTTCAAAACTTCCTCCACTATGGTGTCATGTCCTTCCTCTCCTTCTGTTGCCACCAATATATCATTGATATAAATAACCACATATCCCCAGTCGACCAAGCCCCTAAAGATATCGTCCACCACGGCCCGGAACGTGCCTGGGGAATTATTCAATCCAAAAAACATGACTGTTGGTTCAAAGGCTCCATCAGGGGTTGTAAATGCCGCTTTCCACTCATCTCCTTCCTTGATGCGCACATTGTTGTAGCCCCATCTGAGATCCATCTTGGTGAACCTTTTCTTCCCTTTTAACTTATCGATCAACTCCGGAATCAACGGGAGGGGATAATTATTGCGGACAGTCCAGCTGTTGATATGTCGGTAATCCTGTACCATTCGTTTCTTCCCATCCTTTTTGGGTATAAAGAATACTGGTGAAGTTTGTGGTGACTTGGTAGGTCGAATATATCCTTTGTGTAATTGATCGTCCACAAATTCGGATACTTCTTTCCTTTCATCCGGTGACAGGGGGTAGACTTTGGCCTTCTTTGGTACGAAATCTGACTTTAGGTCTATGGCGTGATCCCATGGTTTCCGGACTGGTAACCTTTCCGATGCTTTCTTTCCAAAGACTGATAGATAGTTGTGGTATTTCCGGGGGACAGCCTGTTCCACTGGTACTTCATCTGAGGGTTCTCCCTTAGCTGCTCTGAGCATGTGGATCACCTCTTCTTCCACTTCTTCTTCATTTCCTTCTACTACCTCTTCAATTCTTCCACCCCACCTGGTTCTTGCAGTTTTCTTTGAATAACGTGTTCGACGCATGCCACATTCTTCTGGACATCTTGATAGTTTAATTTC
This sequence comes from Entoloma clypeatum, assembly GCA_963565915.1. Taxonomy (NCBI): domain Eukaryota; kingdom Fungi; phylum Basidiomycota; class Agaricomycetes; order Agaricales; family Entolomataceae; genus Entoloma; species Entoloma clypeatum. The sequence continues at coordinate 4,021,145 of OY751495.1, forward strand.
CGCTTTTCCCAATCGATCTCTGGATTATGGCGTTTCAGCCAAGTGTGTCCAACAATAATTTTAGCTTTCCCTAGGTTGCATGCTTCAAACCACATGTCCTTTATACCGCATAGCCATGACTGCTTCATGCATGATCGAACCTCCTTGGTGAAGTGTGCCATCAATGTTGTAGACCCAAATGGGGAAAGGTAGTTCCCTTAATTTAATATTGTTTCTGTTGGCGAAGTCCAGATCAATGAACATCCCTGTCGCCCCTGAGTCCAATAATGCATTGACATACAAGGTGTGTTTGTCCTGCAATGTTTCCAGCATGATTTTCATCATAAGCTCCTTTTCCAAAGAAGCGGATTGAATAAAAGATGGTTCCCCCATAGAGTCTGTTTGCCTATTTAAGTTATCTGATTCATCTGAACAGGGAATTAAGCATTTGTCCGTAAGGGCCGAACCAAGCCTTGTTTCCAAGGACTCCCCAATGATATAGTTTACAAGTGTATCTAAATCTGATTCATCTTTTTTTGTTTTTCTCTCCTAGGTTTATCTAATAGTATTTTATTGTACGTAACTGCTGCGTCCGAAAGTTTCTGAAACCATGATTTTACAGTGTCCTTATGTATGTAAGAGTCTATAGGCAATTGTTTGTACTGATTTGTCAGAGCCAGCGGGGGAATTACTGGTTGACGTTCACAAAACCCTGCTGCCCTGCAGCTTGTCCGTTGGGATTCAGCGCAGGCGCGCTATTCACACCCATTTGTCCATTTGTGGCTTGGCGCACTTGACGCCTTGCTGTTATTTGCCTCAGAATTTCTTCCTCCTCGTGCTCATCAATTTGATCAATCATCGCCACTTGTACCCTGCACTGCGGCTGCCTGCAATCTCGGGCGAAATGCCCCTATCCACCACAGTTATAGCAATTACCAGGAGCTCGTTGCTGGTTTCTGTTGACATTCATCGCATTCGGATCCCGTTGTTGTTGCTGCTGACCGTTTTGCTGGGGACGGTACCCCCCATTCTGTTGTTGCCCAAAGGGCCTTCCAAAATTATTCTGGCCTTGCGGCCGCGGTGCTTGCTGATTCTGAGGGCAATTTCCCCATTGGTTCCCTTGTGTTTGAGGTCCCTTCTGTTGAAACTTTTCCCATCACGTAGATTAGATTAGATTAGATTACATCACGTGACCTTTACATATCTTCATTACATACTTGTTTGGTTGGTACAAACAGTAGTACGGTATATAAGACCAGGAAACTGTCAATACCAACAAGTTGTCTCTTGACTCTTAACCAGCTCCATCGCTCTTACCAGCCTCAACCGCTCTCACCAGCCTTACCCCTCCAAACCATGTAAGTGACCATAGCGGTATCGTAGAGTACTTCCACTGTAGCTATGTTGCTCAGTACACCTGTGGCTAGCGCCCAGGTGGAACTTCAACAGGTTATGGGCCCCGGATAGCAGAGGGACCTGGGAAACGCTGGCAACAGCGAGTACCTGCCCACTCTACCCTGGTTGGCAAAGAACCGATCGAAAGATCTAGGTTCTGAGTCTTACTTCTTCACATATGAACCTGGGAACGTCATTACGACAAGTACCTGTCATGAGACGTCCCTAAGGGGATTGACCTAGTACACTCCATGTGGAAACGTTGATCGCACCTTATACGATTCTGACATATAAAGGGTTTTCCCATGACCGCTATTCCTGAAGGGAATAAGTCATAAGGAATCATTCAATTGTTTTCTCGAATCATATTCATAACATATCACTGATTGGGAACCCTTTTTAGATTCATCTACAATGTCTACCTCTCGCTCTGCTCTTGACACCATCGCCCCCTTTGACGGCATTGACTACCAAAGCTGGGCCGAAAAAATGAAGTCCTACCTCCTCCATCAAGGAGTCTGGCGCATCGTCTCTGGCGATATCCCCCGTCCCGAGATCGCCGACTTCACCACTACGGTCTCCACTCCTGGTCCCACCGCCGCTGCTCCCCCTGTGCTGACTACCACGGTCGACCAGCCCGGCTTCCGTAAGGAAGAAAAAGCCTGGATCAGGGACGACGACGTAGCTCTCGGGGCGATACGCCTGAAAATCTCTGAGGCGATCAGACGTCACATCAAAGACAGTACCTCGGCGCTTGGCGCATGGAAAACGTTGAAAGACGCCTACTCCAAGATATCCCCGGCGGTCATCTTCGGCGACTTTAAAGCCGCCGCCACCTACAAACTGTCTGGACGCGACCCCGTCCCTGAAATCGAACGCCTGGGCTCTCTCTTCGCCCGTCTCGCCGATTCAAATTTTGTCGTCCCCGATCTGATGCAGGCAATGATCTTGGCCAATGCGATTCCCGACGCCTGGTCATCACTCTCCACCGCTCTCTTCCAGGTATACGACGCCGATGACTTCACATGGCAGGCCGTCGCCGACAGCGTCATCTCGGAATACAGGCGCAAGTATTCGGTCGGGTCTACTCGTACGTCCAATGAGCAGGCCAAGAAAATTTCTGGGACAAAGCGAAAGGGGCAGGACCCCAAATGGGAAAAGCAGCAAAAGCCGAGTACCTCACAGAACGACGCTGACGAGCAGCCTAACTCGACCGACCATAGTACCGCTTCTGAAAAGAAGAAGGGAAAAGGACACTGGCGCAATCAGAAGAAAAGCGCCAACACTGCGGACAACACGTCCGACCATGCGGAGGAAACGGTTGAGTTTGTTGCTCCCGCCATACACTTCCCTCCACCATCCTTTACTACCGTCACCGGGCGCGGAAAAACGATAAGTACCGCCCAGCCAGACTCTCAGCGGATGCAGTCGCTCCTTCAGCGAATGAACCCGCCTCCATCCCAGTACACCGGGCTTCCTTCGGGCAAGCCGTCTGTGTGGAAGAAAAACGACCATGTTCGCAAACTCGCGCGCGGCATTGGTGCCCGCCCCTCAGGGTCAAACCTTCGCATTCTGGATACGATTATCCCAGAAGAAGACGAAAGACCGTCCAAGCAGCGTCGAGTTACTCCGCCGCTGGACCAAACCCTTAGGATGATGGACATAGACCATCAAAGCGAGCGGATGGGGCCGGACCAATTCGAAGATGGGCTCATTGAACTTGACGGTTCGTCATCTTCCTCTCCTGAATCTGACCAATTAAGGAAAGCTAATAACACCTCCTTGCAGACGTGTAAAATATTAGCTAGTACTAGTGCAGAATGTATGGATCATATTGACAACGATCTATATAAAAAATATACAAAGCACTTTGCGTCATGTACACACTGTAAGGAGAAAGAACGTGCACAATGGATCTTAGACTCCGGTGCTTCGTTACACTTTACCCATGAGTTCAAGGACTTCGCGTACTACAGGCCTCTTAAGGCTAAGCGATTTGTCCAAACAGCTGAAAAGGGAAAGAAACTGGAAATTCTCGGAGTTGGGGCCGTTCCAGTACGGCATACCCTAAATGGGGAAGTAAAAACCCACCTTCTCCGACCTGTATTCTACATTCCGGACATGGACACACGCCTATTGTCCCTAGGCGTCTTCCTTAATCACGGTTACAAAGTAGACGGAATGCGTGGAGAAATCAACATCTCCAAAGGACAGAACAAAATACAGTTCTCACCTCACATTCTCGGACAAACCATTTATTGGTTAGACACTGAAATACGCTATGACCAAATCCACGCGATCTCTAGCGAAATCACTGTCGAAACCTGGCATAAACGCCTTGGCCACCCAAATGACCAAGCGCTCAATAAGATTCCCACTAGTACCAAAGGAGTACCCAAAACGTTAGTACGTGAGAAATCACAGGAAAGCTGCACGGGGTGTCTAAAAGGGAAAATGCCAAATCAATCTTATCCTAACTCGATGACAAGGGCTGTCAAACCCTTTGATTTGATCCATTCGGATTTGAAGCAGATATCCACGGCATCGTACCATAAGTACAAATATTTCCTTACCTTTTTGGACGATTTTTCATCCCATGTCTGGGTCGTCTTGCTTAGGAAGAAGTCAGGCGCCATCACGGCGCTGAAACAATTCCTTGCGATGATCCAGAATCAATTTGCCGCTACCCCTAAAAAGTGGCGGGTTGATGGAGGTGGAGAATTTGACGAATACAAGGATGTACTTGCCGATCATGGAATTCTGATCGATGTCACGCTCCCATATCAGCACCAGCAGAATGGTAGAGCAGAAAGGATCAATCGAACACTATGGGAAAAATCTCAGGCATTGCGCTTCGATGCATGCTTACCGCCCATGTGGTGGGAATTCTGTTTGGAACACGCAGCATTTCTCTACAACAGAACCCCCATGCAGCGTCTTGAATGGAATACCCCTTACTTCAGGGTGACCAATGAGATCCCCGACATGTCTAGTGTCAGGGTATTTGGATGTCAGGCATATGTATATATCCCAAAGGAGAAACGTAGGAACTCCCTGGAATCAAGATCCCGATTGATGATTTATCTCGGATCGAAACCAGGGGTCAAAGGATACCGCTTCATGGATCCCGAGACCAACACGATTTTCATGGGCGGGAAAGCTATCTTTGATGAAAGCAAGTACCCTAGATGCCACATTGACCCGTTGCCAGAAAACCACCCAGAAATGGAAAACCCAGAGCCGGCTGATGAGTTTGAGGATCTCATTCCCGGCAGCAATGATGATGATAGTCACAACGAAACACCTCATATCCCAGTTCCCATTGAACAGGATCAACCTGAATCAGACAACGAACTGCCTGCCAGTGAGCCTGATGACGAACCGCGAGTACCCACTCCGGAACCCGAGCAAGTACCAGATCGACCGATCAGGGAACGACGAGTTCGGAAGATGCCAGGAAGCATCTATGGGGAAGACACTCCAGCGTCTGATCTTGAAAAATTAGATCGAAGACGGAGATTGGGCGGTCAAACGGCATGGATGAATGACCTCCTGATGGAGGCAATATCAGTCCAAGTTGGCATCGTTGAAATGTCCCATAAAGACATATACCCTCTTCCAAATAAAGAAGACTGGTATGCGGCTGAACGTAAAGAGCTAGACATGCTCAAACGCCGCGGGGTGATCACGGAGCTAGTACCCCTGCCTGCAGGGAGGAAAGCTCTAAGGAACAAATGGGTTTACAACGAAAAGTCCGACGGGCGTCTGAAAGCGCGCCTCGTCGCAAAAGGCTTCTCACAGGTAGAAGGGATCGACTTTGATCAGATCTTCTCACCAGTCGTAAGATATGAAACCGTCCGATTAATACTGGCATTGACAGCCCTTGAAGGGTGGTTCATGACTCTTTTGGACGTCTCATCAGCCTTCCTCTATGGAACGCTCCGTGAAGTCATTTACATGCGACAGCCTGAGGGCTACATAGTAAAAGGGAAAGAACACCTCGTGTACCAACTATTCAAAGCTCTATATGGACTTAAGCAGGCCGCATTAGCCTGGTGGAGGGAACTTGATTCCTCCATGAAAAAGCTCGGCTTTGTCCGGCTTCACTCCGATGCGGGAGTGTTCATTCACAAGAGTACCAACGGGGAAATTGTAATTGCCGTCATCTATGTCGACGACTCTGCTTTTCTCGGCACAAACCGGGAATATACGCTAGAAAAGAAGAAGGCCTTCATGACAACATGGGAATGCAGGGACCTAGGTCACCTAGTGCCCGATGGGGAACCAAAGGAATTTCTCTCAATCCAAATAAGGCAACGTGGGAAGAAGATCTTCATTGATCAAGTACCTTACCTTGAGAAAATTCTGGCACGCATGGGGATGAGCGAATCTAACGCCACCCATACCCCACTCCCTACGGGCTACAAACCCATGGCGTCCGAAGATGAACCCAATGCGGAACTCCGATCCAAGTACCAATCCGTCATCGGATCACTCCTATATCTGATGATTGGAACGAGGCCTGACATCTGCTTTGCTGTAATCAAAATGTCCCAATTTTCCGCAAATCCCACAAAACGCCATTTAGAGGTGGCTAGGGATATTTGCAGATATTTAAAGGCAACAAAAAATTACGCAATAATGTATGATGGGGACTCAGGGAAAGGGATCTATGCATTCACAGACTCCGACTGGGCGTCAGATGAGAACACGAGGAGGTCTACCACCGGCTTCTTCATATCACTGGCGTCTGGAGCGATAACATGGGTATCATCGGCGCAAAAGACCATCGCCCTCTCTTCTACAGAAGCAGAGTACATGGCGCTATCAGATTGCAGTCGCGCAGCAACATGGCTGAGAAGCATGCTTGCCGAACTTGGAATGCAGATCGGATCAGTACCGATCTACGGAGATAACAACGGCTCCGTCTTTATCGCATCCAACCCTGTAACTGAGAAGCGATCCAAGCACATTGACGTGCGATTCCACTTCGTCAGAGAAAAAGTCTCCGAAGGAATTATTACGGTCGAATTCATCGAAGGAGTGAATAACCCTGCAGACCTTTTGACTAAGAATCTGGGGAAAATCCTTTTTTCCAAGTTTATCCCGTACTTTGGACTGATAAAGAACTAGGCGAAACAAAAGTACCTATATATATATGTGGGAAAAAGTAAGATGTATTTAGAAGTATGTACTAAATATGGGGGGGTGTTGAAACTTTTCCCATCACGTAGATTAGATTAGATTAGATTACATCACGTGACCTTTACATATCTTCATTACATACTTGTTTGGTTGGTACAAACAGTAGTACGGTATATAAGACCAGGAAACTGTCAATACCAACAAGTTGTCTCTTGACTCTTAACCAGCTCCATCGCTCTTACCAGCCTCAACCGCTCTCACCAGCCTTACCCCTCCAAACCATGTAAGTGACCATAGCGGTATCGTAGAGTACTTCCACTGTAGCTATGTTGCTCAGTACACCTGTGGCTAGCGCCCAGGTGGAACTTCAACACCTTCCTCATTCCTTGCCTCATGGCGTAATTCTCTTCAGCCCTTCCGATGGCTGAGATTTCTTCGACAGTTTCCTGCATGGTGTTCTGTCGTCTTCCTTGCTGAAATAATTGTTGTATGGTTGAGTCCCGGGCATTTCTCTCTAATAAGGAAATCCCATGATGATCCTCAATTTTCCCTTTGATCGCCAGTGTTCCAAACTGCGTGATCCAATTGTCTGTCTTCATCTGGTTCTGTTTGAACCCCTCAATTTTTGCTCTGGCCCATTCCACTTCGGTGGTAGGGCGAAACCTCATGGTGATCTCATAGACCAAGTTTCGGTACATTGGCCAATCATTAGATTCCATGCATTGGGTGAGTCGTGTCTCCCCATATGTTCCTGCGATCAGTCCATCTAATCGGGACCAGACTGTGATACAGATTTTGTCATTCCCATGTAACAGATCTCGATTTACTCGGATCCACATGAGCACTTTTGCCCACCATCCTGAAAACAGGGGTTGGGATCCATTGTATTTGCTGGGATCTGCAGCTATTTCTTTGTCCTGGTCGGTGAGGAGGAGGAGGAGGTGGTGCAATGGGGGGATCGTGATGCTCAGGGAGTTCAGGGGCTTTGTTCTGAAAATCTTGGTTGTCCATGATGGTGTTTTGGCAGGGGGGGTGTTGTGGTTTGAACAATAGTACCTTACATCAGGTGCACAACCCTGTTCTGACGCTTAGGCGAAAAAAAATCTGAAAAGAAAACCCAAACAATGATCTGTCTACCCAGGCAGTCAGGATGCCCAAATGGAGGAAGATCTAGGAAAAATGAAGTCCACGCGGTCAATACCCCTATGCGTGCTGGACTGGTTGAATCGAGATGTCAAGGAGTCGGGGGTTGGAACACCTTTTGCAAACTAGACGTGTACGGTCTTCTCTTCCAAACCGTCACATGCGCCAGCAACTTCCCCGAAGGTTAGATGTGTTGGCCTTTGGTCACCTCGACACGGGATGGGCTCAATGTTTCCCTGTGTGTCTCAAACAGCAATGCTAGTTATAATGGGTGTACCAAGTGTTTCTCTTCTTATCCCTGAAGTCTGGGAGGTCCCCCTTAATGCTAGGGTCCATGTATAGATGTGTACGTTTGACAAAAAAGCACGAAACAGTGATGTTGAAGTGGAGGAAAGGGAAGTGAGTTTGGGTGGGCGAGTTTAGAGCTTGTTCTTCTGTTGAGGCGACGTGGAAAGATGAGGAAGGGGCTGTATTGCCAAGAGACCCAGCGGGAATCTCAAGAGAACAAGCTATCAAATACAAGTGAAAGTACCCTACTTATATATGTAAATGCCATGAGGCTGTGTTGAGGCAGCGTCATGCTGCGTGACTCCGGATCCTTCGCATCCTGCTGTGTGCTAACGATAAGATGTCCTCATGTATGACATGATGTAGATAAGATAAGATCGAGATAAGATAAGATAAAGTGAAAAGTGAAAATATGATCATAACACTCATTGGATGGGGGGGTTGAATAAGATCATCAAGATGTTTTGTGTCATCTGAAGATAGTCAGCTGTGGGTCCAATTCGACAGGGCTGGTGTTGTCGGCCATGTCTGTGGTGTGAGCAATGTTGAACGTGAACCAGATGAGGGAATGGGAGATTGTCCTGAAGGGATAGTCACCTGCTGGGAAAAGGGTCAATCAGTGAAGTGAAAATTGTCCCGTTCTCCTCTTCCAGACGCTTGACTCACCCTCCCCTCATTCAAAGACTGTTCAGCCAGCCACAAGTAAGGTCTCCCAACATCCAATCTCATATTCATTCCATCTCCATCCTCATCATTGCTCTCTAGGTCCTCGGAATTGGAGTCTGACTCTCCTTCAGTGTCGTCCTCCGTCTCACCCTCATGTCTCCATCGTGCTGAAAAGGATGTATAATTCAGGTGTTCATCATTATTTTCACAGTCACCAGCACTGCTGCCCTCATTTATTTGGTCATCCTCCAGTATGTCAAAATTAGATGGCAGATCTCGAGGGAATGAGTTTGGTACATGGTGCACTGCATCTGTTGAGAAGCTGGCACTTGAGGCGAAGTCATCCTCATGGAAGACCTCCATGCCCACAAATGGCCATATCCCACACTTCCTCCAAGCACTGATGATTGTTTCGCAGTGAAAGGCTCTTGCTCTGGCTTGCATATATTCCTGCTCAAGATGTCTTTTCTGCATAGATCTTTTAGTCCTTGCTAGATACAGGTCGCACTGGTGTTTCCACTCCCTTTGCAAGGGCCCGAAGACGCCAATGTCAAGTGGCTGCAGCTTATGTGTGGTATGGGGCGGTAAGCAGAATAACTCGATCTTGTGCTGAATCGCAAGGTTTATCATGTTGTCTGTGATATGGGAGCCATGGCCATTGAAGATGAGGAGAATTGGACAGCTGGACTTGTTTCTTGCCTGCACCTGGGGTATGAAGCTCTTCTTGAACCACTTTTTACAGAGTGAGTCACTTGTCCACCCATTTTCAGATGTTGAAACACTAGTACAGTCCATGAGCATGTTTTGCCAACTTGTGTGCTGCAGCACAACTCATCATATCTCATTGTCAATTCCTTCCTCCACATTCTCTTCATCAACGGATTTTCCTGCAAAGACAAACCCAGGTCTGAATGCCTCTCCATCTGCACAACAGCTCTCGATAATGGTCATGAGTTCTAGATCAGCTCCTTGGAGCTTGCACTTGCTGCAGTCCTCTCACGCAAACAGATACTTGCATCCATTCTGCCCTCTTCCCCCTTCCAACTGTATTCCCTTCTCGTCCATGTTATAAATGTTTTCCCAAGGAATCTCCTTCTTCTCAATAATCTTCCGGAGCTTTTTGAAATGGTCATTGATGACAGCAAAGTTGAATGCTCATGGTTGTTTAGGATCCAGACTATTTACCCTCTGTGCTTTGAGTTCAGGGTGCCTTTTGAGGAACCGCCATATCCACGTTTTCCTGGGGAGTTGGCCACAAATGTTGACAAGCTTTGATCGCATTGTCGCTCTGCAGACTGGCCTGCCCACAAGGCCAAGAAATCGGACCCAATCAACCAACACCTCCTCCTGGGCTGAATTGAGGAGTCTCTCATGGTCATGTGCCTCCCTCCTGGGTTTATGGAGCCCATGATAGCGATTTCGAAGACTTGTGTATAGAATCTCGAATTTTTTTGATGCGACAAGAAGATTCTTTACTGTGCCAGTTCTGACTGCATTACAGGCCTCCTTAGTGTTCAAGGGATCAGTCCAGTCCGGTTTTTTGATGAAAAAAATGATGAACTGGAGACTGGCAGTTCATTTTTTTTTTCTCAAAAGTCTGAAAAAACTGGATTGGACTGGTAAAGACTGGTTCAAACCAGTTTAAACTGGTAAAATCCTCAACCATTTATAAACCTATCAAAAGCCTGTTTTTTCAATCAAAAAAATATACTCAATTTGTTATCAATAACATGTTTCCCAAGCATTTTGGATATAAACTCTTGTAAAAATGATTGAAAACTATATAAAAGAACATTTTTGCCCATAAAAGTACAGTTTTTGAATGCATCAGCAAAATGTCTTTTTACTTGAACTTTTCTTGAAATGTCTTGAAGTTTCTTGAGGGATTTCCAAGATCTCAAGATGGTGTTCAAGGCATTCAAGACTCTCAAGGTACCTCTCAAGGCTCTCAAGGGTTCATGATTTCCAAGAGAATTCCATTGTTCTTGACACTGTCTTGGCCCTTTCAATGCTCAAGTATTCCAAGACACCTTTCAAGACATATATCCAAGCATTCAAGAAATCTACCTCAGTCTTCAGTCTTCCAAGACACCTCCAAGTGTTTTCAAGCAGCAGTCATATACAGACCCTGCCTCAAGTAATACATTGGTGTTTTCAAGTTGGTACTCATCAGTCAAAGAGGTGTCCTTGTAACAGTATGATAAATTATTACATAATTTTAAGGGACTCCATAAAAATGTATGTATCATAATATAATGTAAGGGCCTTACAACATTATAATTTGGGTAGTGCAAAAGATTATCGTTCAACGCAAGGGAGGAATTATAATCCCTCCCTCACATTGGTGCATCTCCACCGCTCTCACATGTCTCCCCGTGTGTCCACCGCCATTTCTCGTGCGTCTGCCGCCGTTGTTTGCATATCCTGCTGTTGTCACATGTCATGTACCATTGTCACAGGTGGCCCTGTTCTCATGTGTCCTGCACTGTTACTCGTGTGTGTCCCGCCATTCTCACCTCTCCAGTGCTTCTCGCGTGCCTCCCACCGTTCCTGTGTGTTCTGTGCCATTTTTCACGTCATTGTCGTGGGTCCTGTGCCATTTCTCGCATGCCACCCACCGTTTCTTGCATGTCCCACCATTCTCACATGTGTCCCACCATTTCTCGTGTGTGTCCCACCGTTTCTTGCATGTCACGCCGGTCTTGCGCGTCCTGCACCATTGTCACATGTCCTGTGGTGTCTCGTGTACCTGCCGTTCTTGTGTGTTTCGTCAGTGGTCTGACATGACGTGAAAGGCCTGGTGCTTACCTATACATGACCTCAGTGGCCCGTGTGTGGCCGGAGGGAGGAGGCATCCAGGGAGGACGAGGGAGGGACGAGGGAGTGGAGGGAGGTGATGGGGGGAGGCAAGAAGACGTGATGGGGACTTTGGATATTTTTTGATTTTTGGCTGTTGCAGGGTTGGCAAGTTCCGATGTTTCATCAATCATCACAGGTGCCTTGGCCCGGAACCTGCCAAGTATACATCAATCGCCCAGCCTCGCCACATCAACTTCTTGCCTCCCCCATCACCTCCCTCCACTCCCTCCTCCCTCCCTCCTCCTCCCTCAATACCTTCTCCCTCTGGTCACATGCGGGCCACTGAGGCCATGTATAGGTAAGCACCAGGCCTTTCACATCATGTCAGACCACTGACAAAACATGCGAGAACAGCGGGGCACATGCAGGAACAGCGGGTACGTGAGGGGTGGCGCGGGACACGCAACAACGGTGCAGGATGCACAAGACCAGCGTGACACATGAGAAACAGTGGGACTCATGCGAGAAATGGCACAGGACATGCGAGAATGGCGGGATATACGAGAATGGGTAAGCAGTGCTCTGTTCACGTCCACGTCAGACCACTGATGAAATGCACAAGAACGGCAGGGAATGATACAGAACATGCGACGAGGGGGACACTCAACATGGTACACGACACACAGGGAGTGCAGGGCACATGCCAGTGGGAGGATGCGTGAGAAACAGTACAGGACGTGCCACATGATGCATGCACAGGAACGCCATAGGACACGCAAGAATAGTAGGGCACACGCAAGAACGGCGGGGCACGCAGGAACGGCGCACCCCCCTCTCCCTCCTCAGCCAATGCCTCCTCCCTCCATCCAAACCAGGGTTACAGACCCTGCTATATAGGTAAGCACCACCCCTTCACATCAGAACAGGCCACTGACAAGGCATGTGAAAATGGCAGGACTCACTCAAAGCACCACATACAAGACGCGAGGATGGCGGAGGAATGACACCGGACATGCAAAAACACCAGCACATGTGTGAGGAACGGCTGAGGGAATGCAGGAACAGCGGCAGGCGCACGAGCAACAGCACCTGAGATGCCAGAACAGCGGGGCATGCGAGAATGACACATGAGAATGGTGGGGGCATGCAGCAACCGTGGGGGCATGCAGCAGCAGTGGGACACTGCAAGAAACGAACGACACACAGGAACGGCGGGGCAATGGCACAGAACTAGGCAATGGCACAGGTACAGGTAACCCTGTGAGGGTCACAGGTACGGGGTAGTCACGGGTATGGGTATGGGTCGTGTTTTCACCTAGTGTTCCCACATACTCAGCCTAATCAGGCTGGGACAACACCATGTGTGGCCCTGCCTGATTAGGCTCTTTCCTGTTAAATCCCAACACCAGCAATATTCCCGTCGCAAAATCGGATATCTTCACCCAAGTCCACTGAGACATCCTCGTGCATCCTTGGCACATGCCGAGAACCCATCAAACTCCCATCAGCAACGATCAACAACATTCAGGGCCCATCGGCCCACATCCGCCATGTCGTTCGCAACGCCAAGCAATGTCCAGGTGCGCTCCCACACCCCTGCCACAAGCCCCCCCCCCGTCCTCCCCCTCCCCTTTCCCCATCCTCCTATGAGTATATATACACTAAGGGAGGTATATATTGTCTCCTATAGCCCTCTACATACATCTACCAACAACACCCACGCCCTCCCCCTTGTATATACATCTGTACTATCATGTAAACTTGTTCTAATATATAGTATAATATACTAAGCCTGATTTACAACCAATACCCTGAGGTAGAGATCATTAAAAAGGCTAAAAAAGCGGTCAGGAACTGAGGAATGAGGAGGAGCACATACCTCTCCTTGGGAACTACCCTTCCCATCCCAAAGGGTTACCTTTATGTTCATTATAGAGTATATCAAGGTATGGGGAAGGTATATGGGCACCCCAGCAAGGGTATAACATGGTGAAAAGACCGAAAATGTAGGTACTCAACTTGGGTACAAATCATCATCTTAAGCCCACAAATTGGTCAGGGCACCTATATAGGGCTATTCTATAGTGTAAACAGGTCTCCAAGTGAACACAACTGCCGACGCAACATTGAACACAACATCAAATGGCCCATGGGCCGCCAATCCACCAAAACACAGGAGGACCGGACCAATGTACCCCTCAAAAACATTGTAAACAAATAACAATCTAATATAGAATTTATTTGCTGACCACATTGTGGGAACACAAGTAAAATCCATTTTTAATAATTATTTAATGTGCTCTGCATGTTTCCACTGAGCAATATGATTGTGATGTGGCCCCAATATTTCCTTCTCTCAAATGGAGATCCCATTCAAAAATCAAACCACTTGTTTATCCTTTATGAGAACTGAGTTTGATCCCAGCTTATATAGCAGGAACATGCTGAACAAATTATTTATTTGATCCCTATGTTTTTCCCTCATGCACGAAATTCCCATTGACAAAGAACATTTTAAAAGAAATCACACTGAGTCCATAATGTGATTGACAACCACACTGCTGCTATGTTTATGCCATTAGGTTAGCAGCCGATATATCAGCTCAATGATTTCATTGCATTCTGCTTGGGCCCACTTGATATGATCTTGAAGCTGCTTTTGATTGTGACTTGAAAACTAGATAGCATCTTGACAAGCATCTTGGAAGGCTTGATTATTGCTTGGATTTTGAATGTCTCAATAGTTTATCTTGATGAGATGTCTTTGTTGTCTTGATGAGTTATCTTGATCTTCTTGATATCATCTTGGCAGCCAGAAATTCTGATAGAGTGTTGGACAATTTCTTGTAAGGGTCTTGAGATCTCTTGGCTGACTTGGGCAAAAACTTCAAGCACTTCAAGTAGACCTCAAGATGGAGACCTTTCTTGGCTCATCTTGAGAATAGCTTGTCTTGAAAGACGCTTGGAGTGCCACATTGGTTCCAAGAAAGTTCCAAGACAATTTTCAAGTAACTCAAGTGTGGATTAAGAAAATTGACTTTTTGCTGATGTGAATATATGGTCAAAAACTGGAACCAATTCATATTTTTCAGATCCAAAACTAGAACTGGGGATGAACCAGTCCAATTTTTTTCCAAATTTGGAGAGACTGGAGACTGGTTGAGCTCAAAATCAGTGAGACCTGAACTGCCAGTTCAGGTCTCTTCCAGTCCAGTCCAGTCCAGTCCAGTTCAGGTTCATTTTCCAGTTCATAAGGCTGAACCCTTGAACACTAGGCCTCCTTGATCTGTTCTTTGACCTGAGGGTCATCATAGTTGAGCTCCCTATGATAGACCTTTGCCTTCATTATTGCATTTGCTGCCAGTCGACATGTCATTTGGTGTGGTGTCCACGGTAATACTTTAGCCTTTACGTGATTCAAACGCCACTTGGAAATGTCACTCAAATGTCACTCCAAAAGCTCCTTCTTCATAGTTCTGTGTCCCTTGCTCTAACAAACGCATCCTGAGACCTGAGCTTCAGGATTCGAGGTCCCCTGATATTGCCAAAGAGGCTCCCTGAACCCAACCTTAAGTGGTCCAGAGGATCTGGGTAGATCTGGTCATCACTGCCATATTTACTCCAGTTTTCCTTGCAAAAAATCACCAAATTGCCTCTCAAGCAGGCTCATCTCAATCTCTCTGCTCAAAAACTTGGGGATCCAGTACTATGATATAAAGGATGATGTATGCCACACCATGGAGGTAGAAGTGGAACGTGGAAGGAGATAATTGAGACTTTCAAATACTGTTCATGTTTGGTCACTGATAGTACATGACTTATCTGTATATGCTAGCCGATTTTATCAGTTCAGATCAGCAATCGAATTTCGGCCTCGATCTCACCTGCTCTCAGCAGATTTTTTTCTGATCACTCCGATGAGAGCTAACCTCAGCCGACCGAAACAGGTCGTGTTTTGACTGGGATTCATTCTTAGCGCGTGCGGGGTACTTCGACTAAACAACCTCCATAAATGCTCATGCATATGCAAGTTGCATATTTAACCCTCCCACTTCAAATGCAAAGTACTGTTACCGCTTCACAGGCAACGGCCGGAAATAAGGCTGTGCAAGCCAATGCGGCAAGACATCCAGCCCGGTCGCAACATCCTTGGAAATCAGGTCTTGGAGGCGTATTCTTCCTTGTTCGGTGTATGTTCGGGCGTCGCGCTGCACGTGTAGACCGGAATGAGCTTTGTACCATGAAGGAAGGGGGGAAACATACATCCATCCGAACCTTCATCTCTTCACATAACATGACATATTGTTCAAAACCATTGTCGGGTTTCTTCAGATTTACCTAGAGCAGGTACAAAGACCAGGTCAACTACGGAAAAGGAAAAAAAAAAGAAACTTCAACCCACCATGATCTTTCCCAATCGCTCTCTCAGATCCTTCTCTCGTCCCAGCGCAGGCCGCATCAGTTTGAAGAGGTGCCCCTTGACGGCACTTACGCTCGTCCGCGTCTTGAGCGAACGCACAGTGGAGAGGTACTCCAGTGCGAGGTCAGCGTGTGGAGGGTTCGTGTATTCTAGGTCAAAGCCGGGATCTGGATCCAAGCGTGATGGTGATGGAGAGATCTCGTCTTGTCGCGGGGGAGCAGGGACCAGTCCACGAAATAGTGCAGGATTGTACAATACGCCCTCAGCAGACATGACCGCATCGGCCCCCGTTTCGTGGAGACACCGCTCGACATCGCTGCCAAAGAGAAGGTTTCCGTTTGCAAACACGGGGACCGAGACGGCTTGCTTGACGGCGCGGATGTGGGGGTATGATGCTAGACCCTATAGGGACGTGGAGAGATGGGTATATGCAATTGAGGAGTTTATTAGAAACGAACCGAGTTCTGCCCTCGCTGCTCCCGCGTCCGCCCATGGCAAGTCAAGATCTGTGCTCCTGCACGTTCAAGCATCTGTGCATATGCAACGGTCTTCTCTATGGAGGGGAAGACGCGGAACTTGGCTGTGACGGGGACAGAGAGGTTTTGGTGAAGGGCATTGACTACGTTTTGGTTCGCATCAATCGACGTTCGAGAAAGGAGGGGGAAAGAGATTCACGCACTCATTTCATATACCAAATCCCAGTCTTCCATCAAAAATGCCCCATAATGCCCTCTCCGGGCGATTTCTTGGGGGCACCCAAGGTTGATATCGATGGCGTCGCAGTGAGGCTCCAATATCTTAGCCGCGGCGAGAAGTTGGGTTGGAGAGTTGGCGCAGAATTGTATAATTAGGGGGCGGTCACCTTCAGGGGCCGATGGTGAGGAAAAGGCGCCTTCCTCGCCGGACGGGACATCAAAATTCTGGTCGCGAAACGTCTTATGATGTTGCTCGTCCATGAACATCTGCTTGTCTCGGTAAGTAAAGGACTGTACAAACGGGGGAAAGGCGTGCTTTGGCGTTGATCATGGGCGTATACACGACCTAGCTGCACATCGTCAGTCTCGCAACTCGTCCTTGAAAACTGTCGCATACCTGCGCTCCGTACCGCCTCGTGAGCCTCCTATATGCCTACGAATGGAGCTCAGCATCGGATCAGCAGCATTGGATACAACGAAACGCACCAGCTCACTCTGATCGACCATGGGTGCCACGATGAACTTTGCGTTGTTGAGTACCACGCGGTAAAAGTCGTAACCCCCCAATTTCTTTGGCGTTGGCGCCGTCTCCATTATTGGAACGGCCCAAGGTAGTCGCCTATATTGGCGCAATAATGGTGAAAGTCGAGAGATAATGGTGGTGGTGAAGCTTAAGTGCCAGGAGTGTGTTTATCGTTGTTTTACTCCAAACGAAAAAAAAAAGAGTTCTCTCCGTACGCGCCAACGCAAACGTCGACCGAGAACTGGCAACTACTATCATGCGAGCTTATGGGTTCCTCGACATATTTTGCCGCTCAATTGGGTTTTGAATCCCAAGCCCAGCTTGCAGGCGGCGGGAAATGGAACATGCGATCATCATTCATCAAGTGTTATCGCCGAACTGTCCATGTTCCAGCCACGTCAACGCTCAATATCCCGTCAGGAACCCAATCAGTAGTCCCTTGTTTTCTGACCCCTTCTGACGCTGGGGCATCACTCTTCTTTTTCTTGTCAACAAAACATCGAATCCTCAATAAGTACTAGTTCTTAGTACTCAATCAAGCCCTGAGGCGATCTTCAAGTATCCTGTCACTTGGCGGAGCGCTTCTGAACAACATGCAGCATTTACCAGACGACTCCTGCTCTATATATCGAGCTATTCGACATGTGTGCGTTCTTCCCAGTCGCGGAGTAGGACAACTTCCCACCGAAGGCACAAACTAACGCTGAACGCTAGGCCATCAGGTTTTCAAAACTCGATATAAATCCATCACTGTCCAAATTGAAAATGATCTCCTGGAGCGTCCCATCACCTCACATCTACGCGCAGATCTTTATCTCGTGTCCTCTCCTATTCATTTGCTAATTACGATCAGAACGCCCTGCCCTTCCCATATCAGTTTTGTGATGAACCAGTGCACGCCTCACCGCCCACTCTCAATATTTAACGCCTTCTCAATCCTGATGAACAAGCGTCTGGTCCCAGGTCGCTCCTTCACCGTGACTATCTCGAGATAGACCGGGATGTTCTCCACCGCCCTCTCCGCTCTCTCCGCTCTCCTGGTCATCTGCACCCTCACGCCGCCCTTGGCCTCAGCCAATCCTGCCCCTATCGTCATCCGGGACTCCCCGGTAACCGTCTCCTTCTCCCGTCGGCTCAACATCACCAGCGGGCGTGCCCTCTACCAGCGTGACATCGTCCGCGCACGGGCTCTCAAAGCACGGAGTGACTTTGGACACGGACCCGGAGAGTCGAAAAGAGCGGTGATCAGCACAGCAGCAGATAACTACGCTGTGAGCTACATCGCCCATGTTGGTGTGGGGAGTCCCTTGACGCAGTGTGAGTATTCCGTTGGTACAATCTTGTCATGCGCTGATGGAGTTCCTCGCACACAGACTCCCTCATCATTGATACGGGAAGGTCAGTCCGACTTGCGCCATGTGTATTGAAATAACCTGACAGTGTGTCTTGAAATGCAGCTCGAACACTTGGATCGGCGCCACTAAAAAGTATGTCAATACAAGCACAAGCGTCAATACTGGAGATGCAATCGTACGTACTTGACACATACTAAACTTCCCTCCCATCCACCCACCATGTCTTCTCCGCCCCATGTAGGGTGTCAAGTACGGCTCAGGCTCCTTCAATGGTTCGCTCCTTTTCACAACTCGATTCTCACTCCTTTGTAAGAGATTCTGTTCACTTACCAGGCACAGAATACCTCGACACCGTGACCCTCGGCCCGGGGCTGGTGATCAAGAAACAGTCGATAGGCGTCGCGTCAATTGTGAGTTCGACACTAAACACTTTAATCCAAAGCCCCTCATAGTTGCTGATGGCATCACGCAGTCACAAGGATTCGAAGGCGTAGACGGGATCCTCGGGTGCGTCACTCCATCCCGTTCCTCTCAAAACCCCACCTAACGTAGAGGCCAGAATTGGTCCTCAGATCCTCACCATAGACACCCTGCTCGCAAAGCCGAATCAAACCATCCCAACCGTCACCGACAATCTCTTCACTGCTGGGACAATCTCTTCGCATTCGATTGGCATCTCCTTCGCACCCGTAAACACCCAACACAAGACCAACGGCGAGATTACATGGGGTGCGTTAGTGTTCTCAGGATCCGACATCATCATAGGACTCAGCGCTGGGTCACCCTAGGTGGCATTGATCGGTACAAGACGTTCGGACCCATCACATACATGTACGCGGCTGTTGTGATACCCATGAGAACTGTCACTGAATCGTTGTACAAGTCCAATCACCTCCACCTCACCCTCGAAATTCTATTGGGGCATCGACAGCAGCATCTCCTACGGTTTCTTCGGTAACAAGGTCATCCTTTCCAAAACGGCCGGCATCGTCGATACTGGTACGTGCTCTGATCTACCCAAAGGCACGTCCCGTAATCCAGCGCGTCGATGCCTAGGTACCACCCTGCTGCTCATCGCCACCGATGCCTTCCAGCGGTACCAAACCGCCACGCGCGCCACGTTCGACGAGCCTACCACCCTCCTCACTCTCACACCCAGCAACTACCGCCTATTACAGAATCTCCGCGTCTTCACCGGCGGGGTGAGTCCATTTCATACCATCATCCATATCAGAACACCGAGAAACATTCTCCTTGGATTGTGCAGGTGGCATTTGACTTTACCCCCAACGCGCAACGATGGCCTCGCGCTCTCAATACCGTCATCGGCGGCAAGCCTGATGGTATCTATCTCATTGTCGCTGACCTCGGATCCAAATCTGGCGAGGGCCTCGATTTCATATTGGGCCAGTCGTGGCTGGAGCGGTTTTATAGCGTGTATGACACGACGAACAAGCGGGTGGGGATCGCTAATACGTTCGATACGTGGTCTCGTAGGAATTGAGGGCAGCCATGATTCTTCTCGGTGTCTTTCTTTGCTTTCTTTGCTCTTCACCACGCCCTCGGTGGGTTTACGATACCGAGGACGTGTTCGTGTTTGTTGTGCGGACATTGTAACTATTAATGCCATTGAACTTATTCGCAAATTGGGCCATTTTTTTCCCTCAAAAATCTCGCCGGGGACCGGTGTTCGTATTGGTGTTGCTTCTCGCGACTTGCGCGGCAGCCTCAACCATACCAATACCATTCCCGCCAAGGGCATGCGTCGAATTGTTGTTAATTTCCAGATTTCAGGCAGGCCATCCTGACTCCCGCCGGCATCCTCAACAGAGGGTTCGATGATGTCAGATGTAAATCTTCTCGAGTACAGCCCCGATCCTGACAGTGACACCAGCCGCACTCGTCCTGCACTCCGATCCGAAAACTTGGGACAAACACAGCGGAAAATTAAAACACGTCGCGCACGGTTTACATATGCCATCAGCTGCAAACTTGGAATCATTGCTCGATACCTTTCGCTGAACTTGAAGATCGTTTGAATTCTCAGGCTCGTCCTCCGGCCAAAAGCCAATGAAGTTGAATGAACAAGCCCGAAATTTCACGCCCATCGTTGCAATTTCGGTTCAGTGGTGTGTTCTCGGCGTGTCACAGTCGATGCCGCAATCCAACTCATACTAAGTATGTATATTGCCAGTGCTTGTTCAGTGCAAGTACACGAAACTGAAATAAGTTTGGCTATATCGAGTTACCGCAACTGAATAAAGACTCGTTTTCATTAACTGATGATAAATGTTGGATATTTTCGAGTACGTTTACATCAATATTGTGTCTTATTAGTGGTTGTGAGCCCTTTGGATAGCTTGATAAATGTGATACTTAGTACCATTCCACTTACTGATAAATTTGAGTACTCACTGTGTTCACTGAGTACACATTTTATTCATTCATGCCGTCCAAGCTAAATGAAGGATTGGGGTTTTTCCCGATGGAGGCGAATATCCTCACTTTGGTGACGGCGATTGTCCTTCCTTCGCGTGGCAAAGGAAATGGGCCGTGTACGGGTTGCTTGAGGGTCGCCATAGTGGCGTTCGAAGGCGACTCCTAGAGCCATGCGAAGTAGAACAAAAATCGGTGCGATACTCTAGAGAAGAGCAAATTCAAGTGAGTCGAAAAAAAGGGGCGAGAGAATAAGCTCACAGCTGACGCCCCGAAAACTACTCCAAATACTGTCGCCAGTGGGTTTCCCGTTGCTAAGAGCGGGATAAATATAAGGCCAGAAACAGTGTACAGCGTCATGGATTCGGCGAAAACTGCCACGAGGGAGATATATTGACGACCGTGGTCGATGCTTAGTTCCCTGATGATCCGGCTTCGGCAAAGAAGTCGACCCGCAATTAGGACGGTTGCGATGACGTTGAGCGCGAGGGAGGCTGTATGGAACCCAACGGCAAAAATGATGATTTGTTTGTGCTTCTCGTCCTGTTGATGGGAGAACGCAATGCCGGCAGTCCCAGAACCTGAGGAACTCGTTAGCGTGTGCCGGGAGAGAAAGAGCGTATGGGACATACTAAAAGACCCGACAAACAAGATGCATGGGATGACTGTGACGGCAAAATTCCCTCCCCAAACAACCCAAAGCCGGTAGATCTGAGGATAGTTGAGACCGCTCCCGTAAATCAGATAACAAGGAAACAATACTAGCAGACTGTCCGCCAACAAGATTTGGACTAGGTATACCACCTGCTCCACGAGGTCTAGCGACTTGCTCATCTTTACTGCATTGGTAGGATTGACTGCGCTCTCTATTAAGAGCACCTCTGCGGATTTAATAAATGCGGTCATGAAGGTGGACGTTGCCAAGAGCGAAGCTACTGTGTATCCCAACAAGATCCAGTTCCATCTTGCTTTGGCGAGCAGGTAGTGGAGGCATATGACCGTTAGGGTGAAGAAGATGCCTGGCTTTGTGACCTGTGAAGTGAACGAAACGTGCCTAGGGACAAAAGCAACCCACCGTATGATACTAGAGCGACGGATGTACCTATGTAGAATAACCTCGCCGTGGTTACGGGATCGCTGGCGATGTGCATGGGAGGCAGGATCGAGAGTTGGAAATCGCAAGAAGGGCGAAGACGAGATATTGGATTGGACATGGGAGGGAATGCTTGAATTGCCAAACTTATTCGGATCCGCGCAGCCTCCGACTCATGTGCTTGCACTGGCTAAGCCCTGGAAGTGTATCATCCATGATGTCCGGGTCGAGTACCAGAGAGATGTGGTGTCATCACGGTGGCTGATAATCAACCGTGACATGCGGGGAGAACGCCTCGGCCCCCATCACGGTGCAAAACCAAAGCCGAAACAAAGGTGAGAGTGTTGGGCTCGCTTTTGATACATTAAATAGTCATCACCTGTCCAAAGGGCGTTTTCCAATGCCTTCTTGGCCGGAGTCGGACACGTAAACGATGATTCAATTTGGAGCGTTGTCCTCCGAGTCGTACGGTGCCGAGAAGAAGTCCCCGGAACCCGAAATTCCGCGCTTCCATGCCCAACCACACCGAACCATACCCAGGAATACTGGGGCCGCTGTGTCTCGCGGTGTCAAGTCTTCATGATAACTTGTATTGATTAATATTCCTCTTACCTGGGATCCCGTCTAATTCTCGTCCGTATTCTAATGTCCTACAGCGCCGTCAAGTGTCAAAATAAAGGCTTGTTTGCCTTTATTTCTATCTCAAGGTATTGTTAATAAACCTTGTCACTCACCATCGTGTCGTATCCCACCTAAAACGAACAACCACTACGATCGTGACCTCGAGCAGTATGTTGAGGACAAAAGCGACAAGGGTGGGCGAACGAGAAATAGGATGGTTAGAACCGTGATGGATTTCCCCTTGTGGTATATGTTCTAACCTTTCGTTTATGACAGCGCATCTCACTTCCCCCCTTCCACCCTCAAAAACAGCCAACACCGTGCGCACCGAGTGGATCGCGTTAGCAATGTTGGGTGACCTGTACAGTGCATCGAGACTCACAGGTCGCTTCCATGATAGAGACGATCTTGAATGCGATCGTTTGTAA
Organism: Entoloma clypeatum; assembly: GCA_963565915.1. NCBI lineage: Eukaryota > Fungi > Basidiomycota > Agaricomycetes > Agaricales > Entolomataceae > Entoloma > Entoloma clypeatum. The sequence goes on from OY751495.1 coordinate 4,044,131, forward strand.
GTTGGTTGGGAGCAGCACTGTAGCTACTTAGTACTAAGGCAGTGAAGACTTGTTGGTACTCTATTCTGCGAGTTTACTGTCAGAAATTTGACTGTTTTATATCAAAGCCACATCTTCGCATACATGGTAGGAAGCTCCTGCGCGAGTGGGATAGGTTCGGCGTTGTTCAGTTCAATGATGTCAGGAACAAAGGCCATTCGTCATGAGCATCTTTGCCATGTCTACCAAGGGGGTGTCGGAACGCGACTGCAGCAACACACGTCGGACTTTTTTTTTCGGCCTCGCGAGACCCCCCCCCCCCCACCCCCTCCTTCCTAATATAGTATGTTATACCCACAAACATATATATTTCTATGAAAAACATAAGATCAAAACAATAAACCTCTCACAAAATTACAAATGAACGAGGACGTCAGCATGCAGGTACCTATCAGTTCATCCAGCATGATAATCTGATGAACAATCAGTGTGTTGCCAAGTAAACCGTGGGGAGAATCCGTGCCCTGCGCGATAGATGTGCGTGAATCTGAGTTACAACAGGAAATGATATTGATTTCAACCTCTGCAACCTCTGGATAGGACGGAGAGACGATCAAGGCACGCAGCACGACATTTCGTCTGATGGTCGTGAGGCTTGGCAGGGACAGTGATAGGTGAGCAAATTCAGCGACACGTGCACCACCCAAGCGAAGGAGGACAATTGCACGTTGGATGTCATCGTCCGTGTACCCCTTTGGCCGATACAGCTTCACCGCTGCGCGCTCGTACTGCTGGATGAGCACTTTGATTCCGGCACGATTCTTCAAAGCCGCCTGTACTAGCGCAGCAACTCGTTCCACTCTTCCACTTGCAATTGCCACGATAAACTGTTTGTGGTCCTCCATCGCCCTTGTCCGCACGAGAAGCTTCTGACCGTCGTTGAATTTTGACAGACGAAGTTCAGCGATTTGATCCTTCTTTCGACGTACGACTTCAATCAGTCCTCCCACTCCATGATACGCAAGCGGAAGACTCTCATGAGCTCCATGCTCGATTCGGCTCATGATACCCTGGTACAGCTGACTCGAGGTGAGTCGGAGGCATTCCTTGCATGGCGCTCCTTCCATCTGGGTGTATTTCTGACAAGACTTGGCCAGAATATAGAAAGCGTCGTCGATGGATCGATAATTCCAGGGTACGGCATACTCGCGGTGTATGCCGAATGGGTACGAGGTATGTGGGTACTTCCCCTCTGGAAAATGGATGAGGGTGCCCTCGCATGGCCATCTGTATGAGGTTCCAACAGTTGCGGTGTGTTCTTCACTCCTCGACTCGCCTCTAACTCGTCTACTCGATCCTACAGGCTCGCCTGTCATGTCCCCCGGGCTGTCCACATCAATGATGTCCAACATCCCACCCGCAGCTTGTGATTTCAGGGCAGGGGGTTGTATAGGATAACTACCGCTCAATGTGAGTAACGAATTCGGATTGAAACGATTGATATTCTCACCGTTTGTCCACCTCCCTGACTAGTGCCTGAATCTTCATTTCAAACAAAACTCCCTTTAAGCCCCTCTCAACAACGAAAAACCTCAAGACGTTGATGAAGCCATCCAGCCCGAACTTTCCACGATTCAGCATCTGCGAAACCGCGTCCTCCATCTCTGCCATGCCCCATCCAAACGAGGACTTGAACATCGAGTTCAAAGTCATCCAATCGTCCTCATCCTCCTCCTGCTGCGAGATACAGGTGTGGGGGTCTGTCGCGAACATGCTTAGACGGTGTGTTGGAGTCGCAATTGGTACGTCGTCCGGGATTCGTCCAGCTGCGTGCTCAAGGTCTTGAATCAGCCTCATGCCTTCTGGACAGACCTCTGCCTGGGGACTCGTGTTCCTTCTCTCGTCCGCTTTGGACGTTCTTCCGGCAGTGCTCGGCGCGTCGACCAACGGGGGAGCACAAGTCATCGATCGATGGACTGGCACTTTCGGCTTCAAGAAATTACGGATAGAGGCTTGACCGAGATTTGCGCGCTTCCATCCGCTGGCCTTTTGCTTGCATTTTGACGATGTCTGGTGTGCGTCGAGGTTGGCATAGCCGCCTGTTCCAACATTCACGATTGTTTTACAGTCCGGGCACTCTAGCGTGCTTCCATGAACGAATTGCTGACCATTACTACTGTCCAAGAGTTAGATATCGATTTTTGAGATCTTTTTCGTCTTACTCCTTGTTCTTGCTTTTCACCATTGTCTATAACGTCGAGCACGATGAGGAGTTCAAAATATGTTCATTTTTGTCTGGTTCTCATCCTACTCTACTGTCGTCACCTGTCAGATGTTGGTCAAGGTCTTGTAAGGATCCGCAACTAGCGTCTTTGCATCGGGCTCATTCGGCGGTCCCGACTGGGCATCCTGACTGCCGTTTTCGGTTAATTAATCGGGGGGTCGGACTTTTTTTTTTCACCCCCGAGGACCCCCTCCCCCCCACCCACGTGTGTTGCCGGGATCGCGTTCCGACACCCCCTTGATGTCTACGTCGTAAATTTCTAGTGTCCTCACTGTCTCACCGCTTTACCACTCCGGTGGGGCTCGTATACTAACTCATCAACCAACGTGTTCTCAAGTATCTGTTAGTACGGTCGCCGCATTCGTTCTGCACTCCGATCCGAAAACTAGCGTGACAACATCCTAATGCGGAGACTGTTGAAGTTCCACCTGGGCGCTAGCCACAGATGTACTGAGCAACCTGCCACAGTGGAAGTACTCTACATAACCGTTCTAGCCACTTACATGGTTTGGGAGGGGTGAGGCTGGTGAGAGCGGTTGAGGCTGGTAAGAGCGATGGAGCTGGTTAAGAGTCAAGAGACAACTTGTTGATATTGACAGTTTCCTGGTCTTATATACCATACTACTGTTTGTACCAACCAAACAAGTATGTAATGAAGATATGTAAAGGTCACGTGATGTAATCTAATCTAATCTAATCTACGTGATGGGAAAAGTTTCAACACCCCCCCATATTTAGTACATACTTCTAAATACATCTTACTTTTTCCCACATATATATATAGGTACTCTGCTTCGCCTAGTTTTTTATCAATCCGAAGTACGGGATAAACTTGGAAAAGAGGATTTTTCCCAGATTTTTAGTTAAAAGGTCTGCAGGGTTGTTCACTCCTTCAATGAATTCGACCGTAATTATTCCTTCGGAGACTTTTTCTCTGACGAAGTGGAATCGTATGTTAATGTGCTTGGATCGCTTCTCAGTTACAGGGTTGGATGCGATAAAGACGGAGCCATTGTTATCTCCATAGATCGGGACTGATCCGATCTGCATCCCAAGTTCGGCAAGCATGCTTCTAAGCCATGTCACTGCGCGACTGCAATCTGATAGCGCCATGTATTCTGCTTCCGTGGAAGAGAGGGCAATGGTTTTTTGTGCCGATGAAACCCATGTTACTGCTCCAGATGCCAGTGATACGAAGTAACCAGTGGTGGACTTCCTGGTGTTTTCGTCTGACGCCCAATCGGAGTCTGTGAATGCGTAGATTCCTTTCCCAGAATCACCATCGTACATGATCGCGTAATTTTTTGTTGCCTTCAAATACCTGCAAATATCCCTTGCCACTTCTAAATGGCATTTGGTAGGGTTTGCGGAAAATTGGGACATTTTGATCACGGCGAAACAAATGTCGGGTCTTGTCCCGATCATTAAGTACAATAATGATCCAATGACGGATTGGTACTTGGATCTGAGTTCTGCATTGGGTTCATCTTCAGACTTCATGGGTTTGTAGCCCGTCGGGAGTGGGGTATGGGTGGCATTAGATTCGCTCATCCCCATGCGTGCCAGAATTTTCTCAAGGTAGGGTACTTGATCAATGAAGATCCTTTTCCCACGTTGCCTTATTTGGATAGAGAGAAATTCTTTTGGTTCCCCATCAGGGACTAGGTGGCCTAGGTCCCTACATTCCCATGTTGTCATGAAGGCCTTCTTCTTTTCCAGCGTGTATTCCCGGTTTGTGCCGAGAAAAGCAGAGTCATCGACATAAATGACAGCGATCACAGTTTCCCCATTGGTACTTGTGTGAATAAAAACTCCCGCATCGGAGTGAAGCCGGACAAAGCCGAGCTTTTTCATGGAGGAATCAAGTTCCCTCCACCAGGCTAATGCGGCCTGCTTGAGTCCGTATAGGGCTTTGTATAGTCGGTACACGAGGTTTTCTTTCCCTTTTACTATGTAGCCCTCAGGCTGTCGCATGTAAATTACCTCACGGAGTGTTCCATAGAGGAAGGCTGCTGAGACATCCAAGAGTGTCATGAACCACCCTTCAAGGGCTGTCAATGCCAGAATTAATCGGACGGTCTCGTATCTCACTACTGGTGAGAAGATCTGATCGAAGTCAATCCCTTCTACCTGTGAGAAACCTTTTGCAACAAGGCGCGCTTTCAAACGCCCGTCGGATTTTTCGTTGTAAACCCATTTGTTTCTTAGTGCTTTCCTCCCTGTAGGCAGGGGTACTAACTCCGTGATCACCCCGCGGCTTTTGAGCATGTCTAGCTCTTTTTGTTCTGCCGCATACCAATCTTCTTTGTTCGGAAGAGAGTATATGTCTTTGTGTGACATTTCGATGATGCCTACTTGGATGGAGATTGCCTCCATCAGGAGATCGTTCATCCATGCCGTTTGACCGCCTAATCTACGTCTTCGATCCATTTTTTCAAGATCAGAAGCAGGGGTGTCTTCCCCATAGATGCTATCTGGCATTCTGCGAACTCGTCGTTCCCTGATCGGTCGATCTGGTACTTGTTCGGGTTCCGGAGTGGGTACTCGCGGTTCATCATCTGGCTCGCTAGACGGCAAGTCATCGTCTGATTCAGGGTGATCCTGTCCAGTGGGAACAGGGTCGTGAGGTTTTTCGTAATGACTGTCATTGTCATCGTTTCCGGGGATGAGGTCCTCAAACTCATCAGCCGGTTCTGGGTTTTCCATTTCTGGATGGTTTTCTGGCAAAGGGTCGATGTGGCATCTTGGGTACTTGCTTTCATCAAAGATAGCTTTCCCACCCATGAAAATTGTATTAGTCTCAGGATCCATGAAACGGTATCCTTTGACCCCTGGCTTCGATCCGAGATAAATATCAATCGAGATCTAAATTCCAGGGAATTTCTACGTTTTTCTTTTGGGATATACACATATGCTTGACATCCGAAGACTCTGATGCTTGACATATCGGGAATCTCATTGGTCACCCTGAAGTAAGGGGTATTCCATTCGAGACGCTGCATGGGGGTTCTGTTGTAGAGAAAAGCTGCATGTTCCAAACAGAATTCCCACCACATAGGTGGTAAGCACGCGTCGAAGCGCAAGGCCTGAGATTTCTCCCACAGGGTTCGATTTATCCGTTCTGCTCGACCATTCTGCTGGTGCTGATACGGGAGCGTGACGTCGATCAGAATTCCATGATCGGCAAGTACATCCTTGTATTTGTTAAATTCTCCACCTCCATCAACTCGCCATTTCTTAGGAGTGGCGGCGAATTGATTCTGGATCATCGCAAGGAATTGTCGTAGTGCCATGACAGCATCCGACTTCTTCCTAAGCAAGACGACCCAGACGTGGGATGAAAAATCGTCCAAAAACGTAAGGAAATATTTATATTTGTGGTATGATGCCGTGGATATTTGTTTAAGATCGGAATGGATCAGATCAAAGGTTTTTGTTGCCCTTGTTATCGAATTTGGATATGATTGATTAGGCATTTTCCCTTTGAGGCAGCCTGTGCAACTTTCCTGTGATTTTTCACGTACTAGTGTTTCAGGTACCCCTTTGGTACTGGTGGGAATCTTTCGGAGCGCTTGATCATTTGGGTGACCAAGACGCTTGTGCCATGTTTCGACAGTGATTTCGCTTGAGATCGCATGGATCTGATCATAGCGTATTTCAGTGTCTAACCAGTAAATGGTTTGACCAAGGATGTGAGGGGTAAACTGGATTTTGCTCAGCCCTTTGGAGATGTTGATTTCTCCACGAGTCCCGTCTACTTTGTAACCATGGTTAAGAAAGACGCCTAAGGACAATAGGCGTGTGTCCATGTCCGGGATGTAGAATACCGGTCTGAGAAGATGGGTTTTAACTTCCCCATTTAGGGTGTGCCGTACTGGAACGGCCCCAACTCCGAGTATTTCCAGTTTCTTTCCTTTAGCAGCAGTTTGGACGAATCGCTTGACCGTGAGAGGTCTATAGTATGCGAAGTCTTTGAACTCATGCGTAAAGTGTAGAGAGGCACCGGAATCTAATATCCATTGTGCACGTTCTTTTTCCTTACAATGTGTACAAGAGGCGAAATGTTTAATATATTTTTTGTGTAGATCACTGCTAATGTGATCTACGCACTCTGTACTGGTACTGGCTAATATATCATACGTCTGTTGAGAGGTATTATTAGCATTCCGCAATTGGTAAGGTTTGAGAAAATGTTCTGACGAACCGTCAAGTTCAATCTCGTCCTCAAATACATCCGTCCCCATCCGTTCCTGGTCGATGTCCATCATTTTCAGCGATTCTTCTATCGACGGGGCTACGCGACGCTGTTTAGCCGGCCTTTTGTCAATGTCAGGAATGATGGTATCTAAGATACGGAGGTTTGACCCAGAGGGTTGAGCACCGATTTCTCGGGCGAGTCTTCGCACCCTCTCGTTCTTTTTCCACACAGATGGCTTTCCAGAAGGAAGCCCGGTGTACTGGGAAGGAGGAGGGTTCATGCGTTGCAGGAGCGACTGCATTTTTTCCGACTCAGGCTGCGCGGTACTTGTAGTTTTCCCGCGGCCCGTTATAGTGGTGAAGGCAGGTGCATGATGAGGAGGGAGAGGGCAAGGAGCACGTTGACGAGGAGGAAGGGGACAAGGAGCAGGACGACGAGGGGTGTGCTCAATGGCTGGTGCGATGAACTCGACCATCTCCTCGGCATGGTCGGAGTCGTTGTCGGCATTGTTGGCGCGTTTCTTCTGGTTGCGCCAGCGTCCCTTTCCCTTCTTCTTTTCAGAAGCGGTACTTGGGTCGGTCGAGTTAGGCTGCTCATCAGCATTGTTCCGCGAGGTACTCGGCGCTGTCTGCTTTTCCCATTTGGGGTCTTGCCCCTTTCGCTTGGTCCCGGAGATTTTCCGGGCCTGCTCGTTGGACGCCCGAGTAGACCCAATCACATACTTGCGTCTGTACTCCGATACGATGCTGTCGGCGACGGCCTGCCATGTGAAGTCATCGGCGTCGTAGACCTGGAAGAGGGCGGTGGAGAGAGATGACCAAGCGTCAGGAATGGCGCTTGCCAGGATCATAGCCTGCATCAGGTCAGGCACGACGAACTTCGCGTCGCTGAGGTGAGCGAAGAGTGATCCGAGGCGCTCGATTTCCGGTACGGGGTCGCGACCCGAGAGCTTGAAGGAGGCAGCAGCCTTGAAGTCGCCAAAAATGGTGGCGGGGGAGACCTTTGAATACGCGTCTTTCAACGATGTCCAAGCTTCCTTTGAGGTTGAGGCGTCCTTGATGTGCCTCCTGATTGCTTCGGAGACTTTGAGACGGATGGAACCCAGAGCCATGTCGTCGTCTCTGATCCAGGCCTTCTTTTCCTTGGCGAAGGCGGGATGGTCGACAGTGATAGTGACCGCCGGAGGTTGAGTCGCAGATGTCGCAGATGTCGAGGTGGCCAAGGCAGGGGTGGAGACTGTGACCGTAAAGTCCTTGATGTCGGGGCGCTCAATGTCGCCGGATACGAGACGCCATACTCCTTGATGGAGAAGGTACGACTTCATCTTCTCGGCCCAGCTCTGGTAGTCAATGCCGTCGAAGACGACGATGGAGTCGAGGGCGGAGCGAGAGGTAGACATTTTGTAGATGAATCTAAAAAAGGGTTCCCAATCAGTGGACAGGGCGGGGGATGTCGCCAGAAACAAGGCGCCAGACTCCTTGATGGAGGAGGTAAGACTTCATCTTCTCGGCCCAGCTCCGGTAGTCGATGCCGTCAAAGGCAGTGATTGTGTCGAGGGCAGAACGAGAGGTAGACATTTTGAATGAATCTAAAAAGGGTTCTCAATCAGTGATGTGTTATGAATATGATTCGAGAAAACAATTGAATGATTCCTTATGACATATTCCCTTCAGGAATAGCGGTCATGGGAAAACCCTTTATATGTCAGAAACGTGTAAGGTGCGATCAACGTTTCCACATGGAGTGTACTAGGTCAATCCCCTTAGGGACGTCTCATGACAGGTACTTGTCGTAATGACGTTCCCAGGTTCATATGTGAAGAAGTATGACTCAGAACCTAGATCTTTCGATCGGTTCTTTGCCAACCAGGGTAGAGTGGGCAGGTACTCGCTGTTGCCAGCGTTTCCCAGGTCCCTCTGCTATCCGGGGCCCATAACCTGTTGAAGTTCCACCTGGGCGCTAGCCACAGGCGTACTGAGCAACATAGCTATAGTGGAAGTACTCTACGATACCGCTATGGTCACTTACATGGTTTGGAGGGGTAAGGCTGGTGAGAGCGGTTGAGGCTGGTGAGAGCGATGGAGCTGGTTAAGAGTCAAGAGACAACTTGTTGATATTGACAGTTTCCTGGTCTTATATACCGTACTACTGTTTGTACCAACCAAACAAGTATGTAATGAAGATATGTAAAGGTCACGTGATGTAATCTAATCTAATCTAATCTACGTGATGGGAAAAGTTTCAACAGAGACAAAGGACGAAATATGCTGAGATCTAAGGACTTTTGTCCCAATCGCAGCTGAACATTCGATAGACAGTCAACCATAGATATCTAGATATTTGTACTATAGTGCGATTAAGGAATTTTTACGTTGCTGAAAAGCCTATACACCTTTCGTCCTTTCACACGTCCAAAAACAGGTCGCGTCGCGTCTCGACATGAGAAACGCCCTTGAGGCCCTTGATGCGGTCCCCGGGCCGATTGAGTCAATGCATCGGTAAGTGTCCAATTCAAGACTTCAAGTCATGTCATCGTGAACCCTTCAAAACCCTTGATATACTTGACAGGTTTGCAATGCGCTCTCGGCGGTTTACAGTTGCACATTCGATGCGTCTAACGGGCACCAAGGCTGCTTGGGCATCAAGGGTTTATCGGGGGCATCGTGTGTTCCCCCAGAATTTGTTTGAGGCGGCCGGCATTCTCTGGTAGATTGGTCATTTCAGTATTTTGGTATCTTCTTGCTCAGCTTTTCTTGCATTTCTTATCGCCTTGAACCAGAGCATACTACACTATACGACTATAATATGTTCAGCCCCGATTAGGCTTAATCGTACGAAACTTACTTCTATTAGTGTATATTGTCCCGTTTTGGATCCCTGGTCACACAAAACATAACGCCACGTGACGTTGGCGGCGGATGGATCTTAAGTACCTTACCCGCATCGACTTTGCCTTCACTTCCCCCTTAGCCTGACGCGTTGACAGGTTCCCAGGGCTGTTTATCGCTCCCAATATAAAGGATTGCAAGGATGGAAGCCCTTCATCGTGAATATGCCTGGGACTTGGAGGAAAATACGCGTGGCAAAATGGGGGACAAAGTTGGGGACAAAGGTGAGCTGCGGCGGCGATTTCATAGCCTCCTAGTACAAGACTCACTACATATACCTACCTGAAGGTACTTGAGTACGAAGTACTTATCTACCCCGAACATTCGCAAAATCGGTTCTTGAAGGTTCTAACGCCGCCGGTTATATGGGTTCTCGACTTCTTGGCAACCCGACGACAGTTTGTCGGTCTCACGGTGATGTTTTAAATCGTCGAGAAACCATGACTCGGATGCTCTCGGGTGTCATTCCGCCAGAATTTGAACGTGACCATTCGCAACTCCCTCTGGCTCGCTTCTGTCCTCCCGACATATAAGCAGACGCAATGGACAGACCGACAATCTGCATAGTTGTGTGTGGCCTGCGTATTCCACTCCATTCGAATTGCTGTGATGGTGCCGCACTTCCTCAGAAACCTGATTCCTCGAAAGGAGGCACCCAACACGAGGCCCTTATTGACGGTCTTGGCGGAGTTGAACTGGGTCCAGTGGGCTCAATTCTTTACGGGGTCTGTTCGTCGTTTCCTTGATTGTCCTATGGTTCACCTTCAGTTCAACTCAGGTGGCTTGCATGGACATGCGATGCCATCGATTTCTTCTCCGTATCGCTCAGTGTTTCGCGGCTCGACACTCAGTTCTACAAGGCGACTCATGACATCGTGCGTAACCTCTCCCAGTTTGTGCTTTGACATACTTGAATGTGCTCATCGCAGACGACGGCCATCACCCTCACCCTCCTCTTCCGCACTCTTGGTGCTGTAGGTCTGCCACCGTCGCCCCTTTTATCTGTCCCTCATCGAACTTGACAGATCCTCTTCGGCTTCTTATCCGACCGCTTCGGCCGAAAATGGCCTCTCGTCGCTAATCTCTTGCTCATCGCCGTCCTTGAGGTCGGCGTCGGCTTCGTCCAGACTTTCCACCAATTCCTCGCCCTGCGCTCCCTCTTCGGCGTCGGCATGGGTGGCATCTGGGGTCTTGCTGCCTCCACTGCCCTCGAGAATCTCCCTGTCGAGGCCCGTGGGTTCGGGTCCGGGGTCCTCCAACAGGGCTATGCAGTGGGATACCTGCTGGCCGCAGTAATCAGTTTGAAGCTCGTTCCGGAGACGAAGACGACATGGAGAACCATGTTTTACACTGCATCGGGGATTTCCACCTTTTGTGCTGTATGTAGGGCGCTATTACCAGAGAGTGAGGTGTTTCTGAAGGCAAAGGAGGCGGAGAAGGCGCGGGGCGGGGGTCTGAGCACTGGGCAGAAGACTAAAGTCTTTCTTCACGAGACTAAGGAGATGCTTAAGACACACTGGATGCTCTTCATCTACGCCGTCTTGCTCATGACAGGTATGTTCCGCCCCTCAGGCACTTGTTACACTCTTGCTTTGACGCAGAAATATCGACAGGCTTCAATTTCTTGTCGCATGGTACTCAGGATCTGTACCCCATCTATCTCGAAACCAACAAGGGTTTCACGACATACGAGGCCACCGTAGCCACCATCATCGGAAACTGTGTATGTTACCACGTTCGCGTCTTCTATCCCTCTGTTCTCATGAACAGTCTTCATTTTCATGCAGGGCGCCATCTCGTAAGTCAAACCCCATCTCGCGATACTCTCACCTTTTATCTACAACAGTGGGGGCATCATTGGAGGAATGATCAGTCAACACATTGGCCGTCGTCTCACTATCATGTACGTAGAATGTACCTATCTTTTCTCTTCCGCTGAGATAAACCCACTCGTTTGTAGTATTTTCATTCTCCTCGTCGGAGCATTCATCCCTCTCTGGATCCTCCCCACCTCGTTCCACGGTCTCGCAGCCGGCGCTTTCTGTATCCAATTTGGTGTTCAGGGTGCCTGGGGTGTTGTGTGTCCTTTATTTTCAAGATCTGATGCATCCAGCTAACGAATGCGCCTACAGATCCCGATCCAGCTCGCAGAAATGTCCCCACCCGCATTCCGGGCATCGTTCCCAGGTATCGTTTACCAGCTCGGCAACGTGAGTTTTTCTTTCTTTGAATGATGTTTGAAGCGATACCTGAGGTTTACCAAAATTCAGATGGTTTCTTCTGCTTCTGCTCAAATAGAAGCCAGTGCGTTTCACCTTTAGCACCAGGTATCTCCATGGTCTGATAATATTTATAATTCGCACCTCCAGCTGGCGGAGACAATCTCAAAACCACCATCATCCAAGATGGAAAACAGAAGGTCGTGCCTGACTATTCCAGGGTGCAAGGCATACTCGTCGGCGTTGTCGCCGCCTTTGTGGTTTGCATCACGATCGTCGGTCCCGAGTGCGTCTCGCTTTCATTACATGTCTCATTAGTTCACGGAAACGCATCTAGAAACCACGGCTCGCACTTTGAGAACCACAAGATTGCGGGGCAGGATGATGCCGTGAAGGGCAATGCAGACATGAACGATGTCTTCGCTGAGGGGGAAAAGGATGCATCGGTGATGGGCGAGAAGGGCAGTGTGGGGAGGGTTTAGTATGTCCTTCGGGATTTTGCTTATGAGTCCGTTCATTCCAACTTCCAAATTCGTCGACGGGTTTTGAACAACTAATAGGTTGTCTTCTTTCAGGGTACTCTGAGCGAGAGGATATACCGATGTGTATTCGATTGCCTTTGCATAGACGTCATCATGTTTCCTTTTCATCATTAAACTCTTCCTCCACTTGTGCTTCAGCAATGTAAAAATTTGATGCAGGACACTACGAAATTCATACATGTCCAGATTTTCGGGAACTCGTCAAATTTGCCGCTGAATGACGCGGGGAGTCACGCCTGATGCATTGATACCCCATCACTGCATACGACTCAAAGAAATTGACAAAGAATACATAAATTGATGATGTCAATTTCAATTTCAACCACCACGTCCACGATGGAGCTCGGAAACGTTCAAGGTGAAGGCGCTCATAGCGTTACAGCCGACCCGCGACTGTCACCAACTTCCGAGTCATTCGAGAGGATCAATCAGGATCCTGATCGAGAAGAGTTTCCGGAGCTCTCGGGCTTGCAACCTCTGTAAGCACACTAAACGGTACTCATTCAAGTTGATCCGTCTTCCTCATGCACCATCAACAAACCCTGGGTGGACTACATAGCCCTGTGCAGGTCTGTGCAGATTCTTGCAGCATCAGCATTTTCACAAAAAGCTATTGATCTATTTGGAGCTATTTTGCTCATCACTAGATAACAAGTCCAACTAGCCTGAAGACTTGATTAGTTATTCATTCATTATGAAAGTGCTAGAATACATTACAGATGATGTACATAATGATTACAAAAGTAAGCCCAATACCATTGAGAATGAGAAAAAACTAGTGTTGCCGAAGTTCGGTTTGTTTCGGTTCTTGACTGATGTTGAGGCGACGCTAAGTCAAACGACGTCGCGAGCCCAAACTTAAGAACGAAGTGGGAAATGTGAAGTGAACTGAATTGCCCAGAGACCCAGCGGGAATCTCAAGAGAACAAGCTATCGAATACAAGTGAAAGTACTCTACTTATATATGTAAATTCCATGAGGCTGCGTTGTGGCAGCGTCATGCTGCGTGATAATAATGAGATGTCCTCATGTGCGATATGATGTAGATAAGATAAGATCGAGATAAGATAAGATAAAGTGAAAAGTGGAAATACGATCATAACATTACCCCCTTTCTAGATCTCGACTTCCAGGCGAGATATGATGTCGTCCGGGGTGTTCGTGAAATTTTCATATGGTTTAAATTCCAATCCTTCAAAGATGTTTGCGCGTAAGCGCCGAGGTGCATTCGGGTTTAATTTAAAGAAGTCCTCCACCGCTTCCTTGGCATGTTCTAGGTGATCCTCGGGTTCCCACGTGTTGTGGTCCTGAGTCAGACCCTCCCATTGTACTAAATATTCCAGCTTTCCTCTCTTCAACCTTGAGTCAATAACTTTTGCGACATCGTACTCCTCTTCGCCATTGATAACTATCGGGTTTGGTGCCTGCACCCTTTGTGACATAAATAGTGGTTCCTTAAATAATCGGACTCGTGATATATTGATGACCGGGTGGATTTTCCAGGTTTTCGGTAATTTAAGTTCTACGGCGTGTGACGAAATGATTTTGGTTATGGTATAGGGTCCAATCCATCGTTCGGCAAGTTTCTTTAAGGGTCGGTTCAACTTCAGGTCTTTAGTCGATAACCAAACTTTGTCGCCAACTTTGTAAACTGGTGCATCACCCCTTTTCAGGTTCGCATACCGTTCCATCTCTTCTCGTGCTTTTACTAGCGCCGCTTCCGCCTCCTCATGAATCTTCTTCATTCGCTCTGCGAATTCTTTTGCCGGTTCTGACTTTTCTGCCCTCCGAGGTTCTACGCCCATCCTAGGGTTAAACCCATAATTTACATAGAACGGCGAGAACTGAGTTGCCGTGTGAATTTTATTATTATAGGCGAATTCCGCGGTTGCCATCCATTCGGGCCAATCTGTTTGCCGATGGGAAATAAATGATCTTAGATATTGTTCCAACTCCTGGTTGATGCGCTCCGTCTGTCCGTCTGTTTGCGGATGATACGCCGTTGATAATTTAGTTGTGATCCCCAATATTTTATTTAGTTCCTTCATAAATATTGCCGCAAATTGTGGTCCTCGATCTGACGTTAACGATTCTGGCAGTCCATGAAGTTTCCAGACTTCGTCCCGATATAGTTTAGCTAATCCTTCTGCTGAGACTTCATCGCGTGTTTTGATAAAGTGTGATTGCTTTGTTGATCTGCAAGCCACGACTAATACTGCGTTGTACCCCTGAGCTTCTGGGAGTCCTACAATAAAATCTGCTGTAACATGTTTCCATGGTCCTGCATGTTCCGTGTTTGCTTTTAATTTACCAGCTAGCGGTTGAGGCACGTTTTTTGATCGTTGACATCTGTCGCAGCCCTCGACGTATGCTTTGACCATGTTTGTAATACTAGGCCACCAATAATTACGTGTAACCAATTCCAGGGTCTTCCACTGCCCTGGGTGTCCTGCAACTGGGTTGTCGTGGTGTAATTTAATTATTTCCTCCCTGAGTTCCTGACTTTTCGGAACATAAACCTTTCCTCTATGTAACCAGAGTCCCTGCTCTTCATGCCATTCGTCTGCGCGTAATGTTTTGGTATTTGTTTTCTTTAACTCTTCTACTGCTTTCAACACTTGTTCGTCAAATTCCTTGGCATCCCTGATGCGTTTTAATAGTTTACTTTCTTCTCCATCAATAAGTATGTGACCTCGATCCATTGCTCGCAAGTGGAAGTATTCCGGTTTTAATAATGTTACGTCTTCGTTGTCATTTTCCACCCCCTTTCTATGATCGACCCTTCTCGAAAGAGCGTCCGCCTTTCCCATTGAGGTGCCAGCTTTGTGTATTAATTTAAAGTTGAAGCGTGTTAGATACAACGCCCAGCGTGCTTGTCTGCGATTAAGCTTTCGTCCCTGCATGAAGTACTCGAGGTTTTTATGATCGGTCCAGATCTCGACCTCATGTTTGGCTCCTTCAAGGTGGTGTCTCCATGCTTCCAGCGCTCGAATTATGCCCAGCATTTCTTTATCGTGTACGTCGTAATTTCGTTCCACATCATTTAATCCTTTAGATAGAAAGGCACATGGCCTCCATTTCTCATCCTCGCATTCCATAGATAGAATTGCTCCTGTAGCAAAGTCCGATGCGTCTGATTCTACTCTCAACTTCCAATCCGGATCGGGAGATACTAATATAGGTGCTTCCGTAAATAATTTCTTTAGCATATCAAACGCTTCCTCCTGTTCCTCTTTCCAATTCCAGATTGTTTCTTTCCTTGTTAATTTATGTAAGGGCCCTGCCACTTTAGAGAAGTCTTTGACAAATCTTCGATAGAAATTGGCCAATCCTAGAAACGACTGAATTTCTTTGACTTTTGTTGGTTTCGGCCATTGTTTGATGGCGTCTACTTTTGAAGGATCCATTCGAATTCCGTCTTTCCCAATAATTAACCCTAAGAACTCTATTTCGTCTCGGTCAAAGAAACATTTTCCTGGTTTTAAGAATAAGTCGTTTTCTCGTAATCTTTTTAGAATTTCCTCCACGATTTCACTGTGTCCTTTTTCTCCTTCAGTTGCTACCAATATATCATCGATATAGATAACTACGTCTCCTTGATCAATCAAGTCTCTAAATATGTCGTTCATCATGGTTTGAAACGTGCTTGGGGAATTATTTAATCCGAAGAACATGACTGTTGGTTCGAAAGCTCCGTCTGGGGTTGTGAATGCCGCTTTCCACTCGTCTCCTTCTTTGATGCGTACATTGTTATACCCCCATCTGAGGTCCATTTTGGTAAACCTTTTCTTTCCCTTTAATTTATCGATCAATTCCGGAATTAACGGGAGTGGATAATTATTGCGAACGGTCCAGCCGTTAATGTGTCGGTAATCCTGTACCATTCGTTTCTTTCCGTCTTTTTTGGGTATAAAGAATACTGGCGAGGTTTGTGGTGACTTGGTAGGTCGAATATATCCTTTGCGTAATTGATCGTTTACAAATTCGGATACTTCTCTCCTTTCATCTGGTGACAGGGGATAGACTTTGGCCTTCTTTGGTACGAAATCCGGTTTTAAGTCTATAGCGTGGTCCCATGGTTTCCTGACTGGTAATCTCTCCGATGCTTTCTTTTCAAAGACTGATAGATATTTGTGATATTTCCGGGGGACAACCTGTTCTGCCGGTACTTCATCTGAGGGTTCTCCTTTAGCTGCCCTGAGCGTGTGGATTACTTCCTCCTCCATTTCTTCCTCATTTCCTTCTACTACTTCTTCCATTCTTCCGCCCCATCTGGTTCTTGCAGTTTTATTTAAATAACGTGTTCGACGCATGCCACATTCTTCTGGACATCTTGATAGTTTAATTTCCGCCTTTTCCCAATCGATTTCTGGATTATGGCGTTTCAGCCAGGTATGTCCAACAATAATTTTAGCTTTCCCTAGGTTGCATGCCTCAAACACGGCTATCTCCACATGTCCTTTATACCGCATAGCCATGACTGCTTCATGCGTGATCGAACCTCCTTGGTTAAGCGTGCCATCAACGTTGTAGACCCGAATGGGGAAAGGTAGTTCCCTTAATTTAATGTTGTTCCTTTTGGCGAAGTCCAGATCTATGAACATCCCTGTCGCCCCTGAGTCTAGTAATGCTTCAACATCGAATGTGCGTTTGTCCTGCAACGTTTCCAGCGTGATTTTCATCATAAGCTCCTTTTCCAAAGAAGCGGATCGAATAAAAGATGGTTCCCCCATAGAGTCCGTTTGCCTAGTTAAGTTATCTGATTCTTTGCAACAGGGAATTAAGCATTCATCCGTAGGGGACGAACCAAGCCTCGTTTCTGAGGGCTCCCCAATGATATAGTTTACAAGTGTATCTAAGTCCGATTCATCTTTTTTTGGTTTTTCTTTCCTACTAGGTTTATCTAATAGTATTTTATTGTACGTAACTGCAGCATCCGTAAGTTTCTGAAACCAAGATTTTACAATGTCCTTATGTACGTAAGAGTCTATAGGCAAACATTCATATCGATTTGTCAGAGCCAGCGGGGGATTTACTGGTTGACGTTCACAAAACCCTGCTGCCCAGCAGCTTGTCCATTGTTCTGACCATTGGGATTCGGCGCAGGCGCGCCAATCACACCCCTTGGTCCGTTTGCGGCTTGTCGTGCTTGACGCCTTGCCGTGATTTGTCGTAAGATTTCTTCTTCCTCATGTTCGTCGATTTGTTCAATCACAGCCGCTCGCACCCTGCGTTGTGGCCGTCTGCATTCCCGGGCGAAGTGCCCCTGTCCTCCGCAGTTGTAACAATTACCAGGCGCTCGGCGCTGGTTTCTATCGACCTCCATAGCATTGGGATCTCGGCGTCCCTGACCTTGCTGTCCGTTTTGCTGCGGGGCTCGGTACCCCCCGTACTGTTGTTGTCCGAATGGTCGCTGCTGATTCTGCTGGTTTGCGGGCCGATTGCCCCAACCGGTTCTCTGCTGTCCAAAGTTGTTGCCGGTCCTCATGCCCGGTCTTGCCGCGTAAGTTTCCTCTGCTCTTCCGATTGCTAAAATTTCCTCACTCGTGTCTTGCACGGTGGTCTGTCGTCTTCCCTGCTGGAACATTTGTTGTATGATCGAATCCTTGGTGTTCCTTTCTAGCAGAGATATCCCATGCATTTCCTCAATTTGGCCTTTGATGACCAACGTTCCAAATTGTGTAATAAAATCGTCCACCCGCATGTTTCCTTGTTTAAAGGTTTCGATCTTGGCACGTGCCCATTCTATTTCTGTTGCTGATTGGAATCTTGATGTCACCTCTCTCATTAATTGCTGGAACGTGGGCCAATGTTCTGATTCCATGCACTGCCTCAAGCGTGTTTCCCCATAGGTGCCGGCGGTAGCGCCTTCCAGGCGAGACCATACTGCAATGCAAATTTCTTCCTGTCCCTGGAACAGGTCCCGGTTGACCCTGATCCATGCCAGCATCTTTGTCCACCATACTCCGAACGTTGCCTTGGCCCCATTGTACCTGCCGGGGTCTGCAGCGATTTCTAATCGTCTTCCATTGGGACGCGGGGCGGCGGGATTATGAGCGGGAGGAGGGAGAGGGGGATTGGGAAGGGGATTGTCGAACTCGTCGTCGTTGTTGTCGGCCATGTTGTGTGAGCAATAGTGCTTTGTAGCGGGCGCGCGACCCTGTTCTGCTACTTAAGCGAAAAAGAAAACCTAAAAAAAGAAAAACCCAAAGAACGATCTGTTTACCCAGGCAGCCGAAATGCCCGAATGAAGGAAGATCTGGGAAAAATGAAAACCACGCGGTCAACACCCCTACGCGCGCTGGTTCTGTTGAATCCGGGAAAAGATCGGGGGTTGGAACACCTTTTGAGAACTAAACGTGCGCGACCTTCTTTTCCAAGTCGCCACACGCGCCAGCAGCTTTCCCGAAGGTCAGTTGCGTCGGCCTTTGGTCACCTCGACACGGGACGGGCTCAACGTTTCCCTGTGTGTCTCGAACGGCAACGCTAGTTATAGTGGGTGCACCAAGCGTTTCTCTTCTTATCCCTGAAGTCCGGGAGGTCCCCCTTAACGCTAGGGTCCGCGTGTAGTGGCGAGGTGTGACTTTTAACGCAAAAGCACGAAACGGCGGGGATAGTGATGGTGATGTGGGAAGTGTGTGTGTTTGGGCGGGCGATGATGATAAGAGCTTGTTCTTCTGTTGAGGCGACGCTAAGTCAAACGACGTCGCGAGCCCAAACTTAAGAACGAAGTGGGAAATGTGAAGTGAACTGAATTGCCCAGAGACCCAGCGGGAATCTCAAGAGAACAAGCTATCGAATACAAGTGAAAGTACTCTACTTATATATGTAAATTCCATGAGGCTGCGTTGTGGCAGCGTCATGCTGCGTGATAATAATGAGATGTCCTCATGTGCGATATGATGTAGATAAGATAAGATCGAGATAAGATAAGATAAAGTGAAAAGTGGAAATACGATCATAACACTGATTTTTGCTGAACTTGAACCAGAACCAATACAATTTTCCTGAACCAGAACCAGAACCAGAACGGAACCGACAGAACCGGTTCTATCCAGTT
This sequence comes from Entoloma clypeatum, assembly GCA_963565915.1. NCBI lineage: Eukaryota > Fungi > Basidiomycota > Agaricomycetes > Agaricales > Entolomataceae > Entoloma > Entoloma clypeatum. The sequence goes on from OY751495.1 coordinate 4,063,301, forward strand.
CGGTTCAAAAAAAGACCGGTTCAAACTGCTGAACCATATAAAGAATTTTGACGCAAAAAATACGGTAAGAAGTAATTAAAGTAAATTAGATGTTGCTCTTTGCTAAATCAATCACCAAATGATCTGGTTCCTCATTTGCAGAAATAATACCATGTTTGTAACCACCCTTAAGGATTTGAAGGGATTCAAAGGCCTCTGGTGTCAGGTTGTTGCGAAGGAGAGTATCTGTCAAACCTCCACTTGAGAAAGCCCGCTCAGATGGAACAGATGAGCCTTGAATGGCAAGATAATCTCTTGCCATCTGCGCGAGAATTGGATACTGCTGAGCATGATGCTAACCGAGAGCCAGTTCAGATTCATTATGAAAGAGTATAGTATAAAGACTCACCCCCCACCAGCGGACAGGATCACGAACATCACACTCACGCCGTGCAGCTAAATAGTCGTGGAGCTCCTGGCGAGGGTTCACAACTATCCCAAGGTGTGTGACAGACTGAACAGCGGCCTGTATCCAACTTGCACCATATCCACCAGGTGCTGTGGTACTGTTTGTGGTCAACGCTGTGGGCACCGATGATGTGGGCACTGGAAACCGCCTTGCATAGCTGTCAAACTGAGTGTGGTCATGATGTTAGCGCTGAACGATGTTATGTAAATTATATATGTACGGCTTTCTCAAATGAGTCCAGACCCTTCCGAAAGTGTGCTTCGCCCCAGCGGCTCTGACAGTAATGGGTTTTGATGGATGGATCGAGAGCTAAGAAGTATTCAGAAAAACGGGGTAAGATAGACAGAAATTGACGTACCCAAGCAAATAAAGTACATATCAGAGTCTTCTGTCGCTTCGTACCACTTCTCTAGCTTCATGAGACCCTTCTCGATGGCAGGCTTGAGTGATGCGAACTTTGGGAGGCTGGCGAAAAGCTTCCACCGTGCTTGTAGGCACTCCAAAATTGAAAAGGTCCGGCTCACCGTTGGTACTGTTTCTGATGAGAATGATGTCTGTGCGTCGCGAGGTTCCTGTGGGAGATTGATCAACTAACTGATCAGCAATTTTGTGATGACCATAGCCTGAGGACTTCTTGAATAAGCTCCAGCAGTTCCCACTCCACGGGTGAGATCGTGAAGTTTTGATATTTCTTGTTCTTGAGCTTGGGGACCTTGCTAGATGAGTCGGCAATGAGACAGAACTTGTCGATTGCCTGGAGAGTAGTGAGGATTGAATCAGAGTGGAGAACAGTACTTACTGCTTTATTTAGAAGGGCTCAATCGATGAGATTGGCCATGGATCCCCAACGGGTGCAGATCCATTTGATGAGCTCGAGAGGCTTGATACCCTCCTTTTTACTGATTGATTACCTTGCTGCGAATGTCGACCTGGTCAGCAACCCGCAATATAGTGGCAGCAATATTCGCTCCGCCATGATTACCCTCAATGGCTTTAAAGCCCAGCAATTCCGACTTGAGCACCCAGTCATCAGGCTTATCAGGAGGCAAATCAATATAATGTATGGTTACTGCGAGATACGGGTCATATGCCTTGGATGTCCAGGCATCGAACGTGACCAAAATCTCGCCAGGAATATCCTACAGATTAATTGAATCAGTATATTATAGCACATTTAGCATTGGTTACATACCTTGAACCGTTCACGGAGACGGTGCATAACAATCCATGCTTTATACATGATCTCCTCACGCAGCTTCGTACGGTGGGGAACATCGGAATCCTTCATCCCAGGGCATTGATACTTCAAGAGTCTGCGAGACGACTCCTTCTCAATCACCAAAAAAGACTTAATATAAATCTGATTGTGAGCTCGTGTTCAAAGGAGTAAACGAACATGTACCTGATCATCCTCGACAACAAACTGTACTATATGCTCGAGAAGTCCCTCCCGCGTCCACTTGGGAACCGGCTTAATGAAGCCTTCAAGTGATGCTTGACTTTTGTCATTGACATCAAGTGCTCGGCAGGCACACGGGTTTGGCTCAATACCAAGACTCACAATTCTTGAGATAAATTTCGCCATGAGTCTTCCACTTACTACGAATCAACAAGTGAGTTGGAGGAGACAAATACTCCAATACCAAATGCACTTACCAGGCAATATGTGTCATCAGCAAACCCTGGGTGGGTCTATGGATGCTATGGAGCACTCCATAGCAAAGGTCCCCTGTTTTATAGCACCCATAGTAACCCATAGCAACCTGTAGTGGCTGGTAGCACCCAGGGTTTGCTGATGGTCCGCAAGCTCAAGGTGCCACCAGTCAGGAAGCAATCATCGTCTGCAATGCCATGAAACCTGGGGGCTGGTTAGAACTTGGGTGAGTCATGTCATGAAACAGTGTCACTTACCTGCAAATCTTGCAGATGACACCAGCACGTTCTGTCCCATCAACGTTGAATGTAGCAGGCTCATAGCAGGTCCAAATGTCCCGCGTACGTTCATCTTGGCCACGGTGGCTATGTTGGCATTTTGGCTAAGGGAGAAACAAAGTTATCATGTCAGGTTCCCCACGAAGTAGATGACAAAACTTTACCTGACGGTCGGCAGCAGCCTTAGCCCTAACGCGCTCATACTCCTCCATATTATGCTCTCCCTCAGTGTCACCACCATCTTCATCAGTATTGTTGTCTTCAGCCACAACCTGCTTTGATTTCTTTGCCATCTTCCGCTTCTTGGTTTTCTGAACTTTTTCGGCTACCGGGGCAGGGCGTTTACGCGAGGTGCTCGAAGGACCTGCATCTCTGCCGACTTTGGGTGTGTTAGTCAGCTTTTACAAACATGTGAAAAGGATGGGCCTACCAGTAAAGGTCTTGTTGAAGAATTGACGAACAGAGGATTGATCGGAGGAGTTGCGGACTTTGAGCGATGGTTTGACAATCCGCTTGCCTGCCACACGTGTCGCGGGTGCTTTGCCCTTGAACCCTTTTAATACCTCCATGGGAGTAGGAAGCTGATTGTCACTGTCATCGCTCATGTCGCCAGATATGGAGTCGTGATTTGATGCCTTCCCAATTGTGTGCTTGTCACTAGGTGAGTGGAAGAATTCGATGTCGCGGGCCTCCTTGAGGGCGCCATCCGGATTAAGCACACAGTTTTCAGTGTCGGACATCTTCGGCACAGTTCAATAGGGCTTGAAGAAACTTTTTGAAGTCGCAAGTGGCTGAACGGTGATCTCCGACATGACTGCATAGCAGCAAAAGCCATGGGGATTGCATGGGGATATTGATCGTGAAAGAATTTTTGATGCCACGGAGTTCGCGGTTCGAACGGGTTCAGAACGGGTTCAGAGGATTTCTGAGAGAGAAGAACGTGAACGGAACCGTTTGTCAGTCGACAAGGACCGAACTAGAACTGAACGAGAACTGACGGTTCAGTTCGACGGTTCAGAACTGAACTTCGGCAACACTAGAAAAAACCATAGTCTTTGGTCTCTTGGCGACATGTTGGCATCATCTCGACACTGCCCTAGTGATCGATCTGACCTAGATTATTGAACTTGTGATTATTGAACTATTTCGGGCTAGTAGGCACTAGTACTAGCCCAAAATAGCCTCACTAGCCAAATCTGTAGGAATCACGATGAGGGCTGAAGTTCCAACATCAGCAGACTAGATGTGTGCTAGGTAGCACTTCATAGCACCACATAGTAGTATAGCACTGTAGCATACATTATTTTGTTTGTAGCACTACAGAGGTACATACTCATACTACAAAGTACTACAGAGTTACATACTCATGCTACATAGCACCCCATAGCACTTTGCTACAAAGCACTCCATAGCACTCCATAGCAAGCCATATGTTATTGTCCAGCCTGACGTGACCCCCTCCCCCCAGCATGTCTCTCAGCTCTCGTCTGAGTGTGCGTCCCTCTCGTCACCCAGCTCTTGTGTCCCCCAAGTCCTCACATGAGAGGTTGGTGCATCTTGCCTGTGTTTGTGCGCATGTCCCTCAGATCTGGCCTGTACTTGGTGCGTCAGTGGACTCACGCAGGTGATGTGCCAGGGTACTTACCCAGCAAGTACGCGCCATGTGTGTCTAACGGCGGGTTCCCGCCTTGGCTCGCCTCCCATGCACACTTCTCGTGTGCCTCCCGCCGTTCCTCATGAGTGTCCCACCGTTCTCATGTGTTCTGTATGTTCCTGTTGTTCTCACATGTTGTCCTCACATGCCCTGCATCGTTCCCCCGCCATCCTCATGTCTCGTATGCAGTCGTTCTCCATTCTCGCATGTCATCCTTGGGTGCCCCCCCCGTTCTTGCGTGTCCCGTGCCGTTCCCCGCCGTCCTCGCATCTCGTATGTGGTACTTCATGCATGTCCTGCCATTCTCAGGTGTCTTGTCAGTGGCCCAATTCTGATGTGAAGGCATGGTGCTTACCTATATAGGGAAGTCCGTGGACCTAGTTTGAACAGAGAGAGTGGAGGAGGTGATTGTTATGCTTAACAAACCGTTCCAAGGTTCGGGCAGAGTATGCAGGAAAGTGGAAAGGCGAAGAGCAAAGTGATTGCTAAATCTAAGGAATCTACTATAGTACAAGGGGTTTATATAGGTACTGACTATAGGCGGTAGCGGATGAGTCAGTACTGCGGAAGGCAGTGCGCATGAGTAAGGCGACTGCGGAAGGCTATGTACAGTGAGTAAGCTGACTGCGGAAAGTGAGTCAGCGCGGGAGCGAAGTATACTAAAGGGGATGACGAAGTAATGTAATGAGTCAGACTGGGAATCGAAGGTTGCGAAAGTAGACATTAGACATAGTAAGTTCATAAGAGGACGCCGAGTCGGGCCGATAAGTAAAAGATATGACGTGGTCCTCATGTTGAAACTTTTCCCATCACGTAGATTAGATTAGATTAGATTACATCACGTGACCTTTACATATCTTCATTACATACTTGTTTGGTTGGTACAAACAGTAGTACGGTATATAAGACCAGGAAACTGTCAATATCAACAAGTTGTCTCTTGACTCTTAACCAGCTCCATCGCTCTCACCAGCCTCAACCGCTCTCACCAGCCTTACCCCTCCAAACCATGTAAGTGACCATAGCGGTATCGTAGAGTACTTCCACTATAGCTATGTTGCTCAGTACGCCTGTGGCTAGCGCCCAGGTGGAACTTCAACAGGTTATGGGCCCCGGATAGCAGAGGGACCTGGGAAACGCTGGCAACAGCGAGTACCTGCCCACTCTACCCTGGTTGGCAAAGAACCGATCGAAAGATCTAGGTTCTGAGTCATACTTCTTCACATATGAACCTGGGAACGTCATTACGACAAGTACCTGTCATGAGACGTCCCTAAGGGGATTGACCTAGTACACTCCATGTGGAAACGTTGATCGCACCTTACACGTTTCTGACATATAAAGGGTTTTCCCATGACCGCTATTCCTGAAGGGAATATGTCATAAGGAATCATTCAATTGTTTTCTCGAATCATATTCATAACACATCACTGATTGAGAACCCTTTTTAGATTCATTCAAAATGTCTACCTCTCGTTCTGCCCTCGACACAATCACTGCCTTTGACGGCATCGACTACCGGAGCTGGGCCGAGAAGATGAAGTCTTACCTCCTCCATCAAGGAGTCTGGCGCCTTGTTTCTGGCGACATCCCCCGCCCTGTCATCGCCGACTTCACCACCACAGTCTCCACCCCTGGGGCCACTGCTACTGCTCCCCCTGTGCTGGCCACCACGGTCGACCAGCCCGGCTTCCGCAAGGAAGAAAAAACCTGGATCAGGGACGATGACATAGCTCTTGGGGCGATACGCCTGAAGGTCTCTGAGGCAATCAGACGCCACATCAAGGACGCCACTTCCTCGAAAGACGCCTGGAAGTCATTAAAGGATGCCTACTCCAAGGTATCCCCGGCCGTCATCTTCGGCGACTTCAAGGCCGCCGCCACCTACAAGCTCTCTGGACGCGACCCCGTCCCTGAAATCGAACGCCTGGGGTCTCTTTTCGCTCGGCTCGCCGACTCGAACTTTGACGTCCCCGATCTGATGCAGGCAATGATCCTGGCAAATGCAATTCCCGACGCCTGGTCGTCACTCTCCACCGCCCTCTTCCAGGTCTATGACGCCGACGATTTCACCTACAAGGCCGTCGCCGAAAGCATCATATCAGAGTACCGGCGCAAGTATTCAATTGGGTCCACTCGTACGTCCAACGAGCAGGCCCGGAAAATTTCCGGGACAAAGCGAAAGGGGCAGGACCCCAAATGGGAAAAGCAGCAAAAGCCGAGTACCTCGCAGAACGATGCTGACGAGCAGCCTAACTTGACTGACCATAGTACCGCTTCTGAAAAGAAGAAGGGAAAAGGACGATGGCGCAATCAGAAGAAAAACGCCAACACTGCGGACAACGCGTCCGACCATGTGGAAGAAACGGTTGAGTTCGTTGCTCCCGCCATCCACTTTCCTCCTCTTCCGACACCGTCCTTCACAACCGTCACTGGGCGCGGAAAAACAATGAGTACCGCCCAGCCAGACTCTCAAAAGATGCAGTCGCTCCTTCAGCGAATGAACCCCCCTCCGTCACAGTACACCGGACCTCCTTCTGGAAGACCGTCCGTGTGGAAAAAGAACGACCATGTCCGCAAACTCGCGCGCAGCATTGGTGCTCGCCCCTCAGGATCGAATCTTCGTATCCTAGACACCATCATTCCCGACATCGACGAAAGGCCGGCTAAACAGCGTCGCGTAGCCCCGTCGATAGAAGAATCACTAAAAATGATGGACATAGACCATCAAAGCGAGCGGATGGGGCCGGAACAATTCGAAGATGGGCTGATCGAACTTGACGGTTCGTCACATTCTTCTCTCAAACTTGACCAAATGGGAAATGCTAATGATCACGCACAGACGTTTGAATATATATTAGCCAGTACCGATGCAGATAGTATAGATCTCTTTAGCGATGATCTGTACAAAAAATATACCAAACATTTTGCGTCCTGCACACACTGCAAAGAGAAAGAACGCGCTCAGTGGATTTTAGATTCCGGCGCATCATTACACTTTACCCATGAGTTCAAAGACTTCGCATATTACAGGCCTCTCAAGGCTAAGCGATTTGTCCAAACAGCTGCAAAGGGAAAGAAACTGGAAATTCTCGGAGTTGGGGCCGTTCCAGTACAGCATACCCTGAATGGGGAAACTAAAACCCATCTCCTACGACCGGTATTTTATATTCCGGATATGGACACACGTCTATTGTCCCTAGGCGTCTTCCTTAACCATGGTTACAAAGTTGATGGAATGCGCGGAGAAATTAATATCTCTAAAGGGCTGAACAAAATACAGTTTTCGCCTCATTTCATCGGACAAACCATTTACTGGTTAGACACTGAAATACGCTATGACCAAATCCACGCGATCTCTAGCGAAATCACTGTTGAAACCTGGCATAAACGTCTTGGCCACCCAAATGACCAGGCGCTTAATAAAATTCCCACTAGTACCAAAGGAGTACCCAGGACGTTAGTACGTGAGAAATCACAGGAAAGCTGCACGGGGTGCCTCAAAGGGAAAATGCCGAATCAATCTTATCCTAACTCGATGACAAGGGCTGTCAAACCCTTTGATTTGATCCACTCGGATTTGAAGCAGATATCCACGGCATCGTACCATAAGTACAAGTATTTCCTTACCTTTTTGGACGATTTTTCATCCCATGTCTGGGTCGTCTTGCTTAGGAAGAAGTCAGGCGCCATCACGGCGCTGAAACAATTCCTTGCGATGATCCAGAATCAATTTGCCGCTACCCCTAAAAAGTGGCGGGTTGATGGAGGTGGAGAATTTGACGAATACAAGGATGTACTTGCCGATCATGGAATTCTGATCGATGTCACGCTCCCATATCAGCACCAGCAGAATGGTAGAGCAGAAAGGATCAATCGAACACTATGGGAAAAATCTCAGGCATTGCGCTTCGATGCATGCTTACCGCCCATGTGGTGGGAATTCTGTTTGGAACACGCAGCATTTCTCTACAACAGAACCCCCATGCAGCGTCTTGAATGGAATACCCCTTACTTCAGGGTGACCAATGAGATCCCCGACATGTCTAGTGTCAGGGTATTTGGATGTCAGGCATATGTATATATCCCAAAGGAGAAACGTAGGAACTCCCTGGAATCAAGATCCCGATTGATGATTTATCTCGGATCGAAACCAGGGGTCAAAGGATACCGCTTCATGGATCCCGAGACCAACACGATTTTCATGGGCGGGAAAGCTATCTTTGATGAAAGCAAGTACCCTAGATGCCACATTGACCCGTTGCCAGAAAATCACCCAGAAATGGAAAACCCAGAGCCGGCTGATGAGTTTGAGGATCTCATTCCCGGTAGCAACAATGACGATAGTCACAACGAAACACCTCATATCCCAGTTCCCATTGAACAGGATCAACCTGAATCAGACAACGAACTGCCTGCCAGTGAGCCTGATGATGAACCGCGAGTACCCACTCCGGAACCCGAGCAAGTACCAGATCGACCGATCAGGGAACGACGAGTTCGGAAGATGCCAGGAAGCATCTATGGGGAAGACACACCAGCGTCTGATCTTGAAAAATTAGATCGAAGATGGAGATTGGGCGGTCAAACGGCATGGATGAATGACCTCCTGATGGAGGCAATATCAGTCCACGTTGGCATCGTTGAAATGTCCCATAAAGACATATACCCTCTTCCAAATAAAGAAGACTGGTATGCGGCTGAACGTAAAGAGCTAGACATGCTCAAACGCCGCGGGGTGATCACGGAGCTAGTACCCCTGCCTGCAGGAAGGAAAGCTCTAAAGAACAAATGGGTTTACAACGAAAAGTCCGACGGGCGCCTGAAAGCACGCCTCGTCGCAAAAGGATTTTCACAAGTAGAAGGGATCGACTTTGATCAGATCTTCTCACCAGTCGTAAGATATGAAACCGTCCGACTAATACTGGCATTGACAGCCCTTGAAGGGTGGTTCATGACTCTATTGGACGTCTCATCAGCCTTCCTCTATGGAACGCTCCGTGAAGTCATCTATATGCGACAGCCTGAGGGCTACATAGTGAAAGGGAAAGAACACCTCGTGTACCAACTATTCAAAGCTCTATATGGACTTAAGCAGGCCGCATTAGCCTGGTGGAGGGAACTTGATTCCTCCATGAAAAAGCTCGGCTTTGTCCGGCTTCACTCCGATGCGGGAGTATTCATTCACAAAAGTACCAACGGGGAAATTGTAATTGCCGTCATCTATGTCGACGACTCTGCTTTTCTCGGCACAAACCGGGAATATACGCTAGAAAAGAAGAAGGCCTTCATGACAACATGGGAATGTAGGGACCTAGGTCACCTAGTGCCCGATGGGGAACCAAAGGAATTTCTCTCAATCCAAATAAGGCAACGTGGGAAGAGGATCTTCATTGATCAAGTACCTTACCTTGAGAAAATTCTGGCACGCATGGGGATGAGCGAATCTAATGCCACCCATACCCCACTCCCTACGGGCTACAAACCCATGGCGTCCGAAGATGAACCCAATGCGGAACTCCGATCTAAGTACCAATCCGTCATCGGATCACTCCTATATCTGATGATCGGAACAAGGCCTGACATCTGCTTTGCTGTAATCAAAATGTCCCAATTTTCCGCAAATCCCACCAAACGCCATTTAGAGGTGGCTAGGGATATTTGCAGATATTTGAAGGCAACGAAAAATTACGCGATCATGTACGATGGGGACTCAGGGAAAGGGATCTATGCATTCACAGACTCCGACTGGGCGTCAGATGAAAACACGAGGAGGTCTACCACCGGCTTCTTCATATCACTGGCGTCTGGAGCGATAACATGGGTATCATCGGCGCAAAAGACCATCGCCCTCTCTTCTACAGAAGCAGAGTATATGGCGCTATCAGATTGCAGTCGCGCAGCAACATGGCTGAGAAGCATGCTTGCCGAACTTGGAATGCAGATCGGGTCAGTACCGATCTACGGAGATAACAACGGCTCCGTCTTTATCGCATCCAACCCTGTAACTGAGAAGCGATCCAAGCACATTGACGTGCGATTCCACTTCGTCAGAGAAAAAGTCTCCGAAGGAATTATTACGGTCGAATTCATCGAAGGAGTGAATAACCCTGCAGACCTTTTGACTAAGAATCTGGGGAAAATCCTCTTTTTCAAGTTTATCCCGTACTTCGGACTGATAAAGAACTAGGCGAAACAAAAGTACCTATATATATATGTGGGAAAAAGTAAGATGTATTTAGAAGTATGTACTAAATATGGGGGGGTGTTGAAACTTTTCCCATCACGTAGATTAGATTAGATTAGATTACATCACGTGACCTTTACATATCTTCATTACATACTTGTTTGGTTGGTACAAACAGTAGTACGGTATATAAGACCAGGAAACTGTCAATATCAACAAGTTGTCTCTTGACTCTTAACCAGCTCCATCGCTCTCACCAGCCTCAACCGCTCTCACCAGCCTTACCCCTCCAAACCATGTAAGTGACCATAGCGGTATCGTAGAGTACTTCCACTATAGCTATGTTGCTCAGTACGCCTGTGGCTAGCGCCCAGGTGGAACTTCAACACCTCATACTGTAGAGTCCGTAACATGTTCCCCTCTCCAAGCTCTGTGTCCTCACAGAGTCACTGTCCCCATCCCTCGTTGTTGCTGGGATCGGACCAGTTCGGACTTTCCTTGAGGCTCCAATCATATATCAACTCCTCGTTGATGGCTACGGCGAGTTCGAGGCCTTTGATAGCCAGTCGAATACGTCAATTCTCGATCACGAGGGTGCTGGTGTAATTTCCGAGAATTTGTTTTTCCTCGGGACTCGGGGCGACGGGTAGGTTGGACAGCGAGTGAAGCCAGATATGCATCTGGCGATGGAGGAGGTCGGCAAGGGAAGTTTCGAGGGCATGGATTTGGTCTCTCATGGAGAGTGCTTCGTTCATGAGGGCGGCGATGGCGGGTTTGATGTCGGTGGTGGAGGTGGAGGTAACGGTGGTGTTGGACATGGCGGCGAGGATGGTTGAGAGATAGAAGAAGAAGGGGGAGGCTATATTGGGCAGGGAAAGGGACTAGAGCGGGGAACTCGGTGTGTGGTTGACTGATGAGGTCGATACTTGTCATGGATTCCGAGAGCTGTCTTTTATCGTGGGCGAGACGGGTTCTGCCGATGGAAATCACGGATCAAATCTTGAGCGTTCTGAACATTAGCTCGAGGTTCCCATGTGTTCTCTTCTGGACCATATCCTTCCCACTGGACAAGGTACTGGATCTTTCCGCGGAACTTTCGAGAGTCTAGGATCGTAGACACATGATACTCTTCTTGTCCTTCGACGATGATCGGATCAGGGGCTGGTTTCCTTTTCTGGATGGCGTACTTCGGAGTTTCATATGGTGACAACAGGGTCTCATTGAACACAGGGTGAATCATCTTCCAAGTCTTTGGAAGATCAAGAAGGTATGCGCTAGCTCCTTTCTTCTCTAGGACTTTGAATGGTCCATGTCGGAGTGCATCAAGTTTCTTTGAGGGGCGATCGGTCGTGATGTTAGTCCCTTCCAGCCACACCTTGTCTCCGATGCGGTAGTCCTGAGACGGACTTCGCCGTGTGTCAACTGTCTTCTTCATCTGATCCTGTGCTTGTTTCAGCGCAGCATTGGCTTCTTCTCGTGCCTGTTTGAGTTTTTTCAAGAAGTCGTTGGCAGCCGGATTAGTATCTTCTAACACAAGCTCTGCCTTCCACGGATGTAAACCGTAGTTGAGGTAGAATGGGGTGTGCTTCGTCGCCTGATGTTCTTTGTCATTGTACTGGAACTCTGCGATTGCGATCCACTCAGCCCAATCATCCTGTAGATGGTTGACAAAGTTTGGTAAGAATGCTTCTGTTTCCTGATGCGATCGCTCGGCCTGTCCATCAGTCTGTGGGTGGTATGCGGTGGACAGGTTCCTCTTGATCCCTAACATGCGGCAGAGTATCTCCATGAACTTCGCGGCGAACTACGGTCCCCTATCGCTGATGATTTTCTTGGGGATCCCATGAAGCTTCCATATCTGATCCCGATAGATCTTGGCTAATCCTTCAGCCGATAGTTCCACGGTTGTCGGAATGAGGTGAAGCATCTTCGAATGTCTATCCGTGATGACCAGAATTGCGTTTTTTCCATCAGATTCTGGTATTGGTCCCACGACATCGATTCCTATGTCTTCCCATGGGTGACTTGGTGCTGCATGGGGATGTAGCGGAGCATGTCGCTTTTGTCGGTTAATCTTGTTGCGTTGACAAGTGTCGCAACCCTTCACGTATCTCTTCACATCATGCAGTATGGTAGGCCACCAGTAGGTGCGAGTGAGGAGTTCATGTGTTCGGTACTGTCCTGGATGTCCAGCCACTGGTGCATCGTGTGATTCAAACATCAATTCTTGTCGTAATTGTGGATCTGGCGGGACATAGACTCGTTCGCCTGCATATGTGATGCCGCTTTCCTGTTGATACCAATGAGGATTCTTCTTTAGACCCTGGGCTACTTCTGTCTCCATGCGGTTTGAACCCTTGATGCGTGTAATCCACGGATTTTTGATGGTTGTGACGTTTCCAATTTTGATGGAATCAGATGTCTCACCCCCTTCAAAGAATTGTTCCTCCGTGAACATCTCCATTTGTACCACATCTTCTGATTCCAACCGTTTCAAGAATAGTCCCTCCTTGAGCATTTGGTCACTGTCCTGTGGTTCGAGTTCCGCTTCATACCAGGGTAAGCGTGACAGGATGTCCGCTTTCGCATTGGTCTTGCCGGGCACATGCCGTAATTCGAAGTCATAGTCTTGTAACTTCATTTTCCATCGTCGCTGTCGTTGATTCAGGTCCTGAGGACAACGGAAATATTCCAGGTTCTTGTGATCGGTCAAGATTTCGAAACGTTCCCTGGCTTCGAGCAGATAGTGTCTCCAATCTTTTAATGCTTCCATGACTGCCAGGAGTTCCTTGTCGTATATCTCGTAATTCTGTTCGGCCGCAGACATGGTCCGTGACAAGAACGCGATGGGGTGCCATTTGTCGTCTTGCTTCTGAGAGAGTACTGCTCCAATTGCATAGCCCGATGCATCAGTTTCAACCCTGAACTGTCCCTCTGGTTTCGGTAATGCCAAGACTGGTGCCGATGTAATTGCCCGTATGAGACCTTCAAAATCTTGTTGCTCTGTTGGTCCCCAAGTAAATGCCATACCGCCTGTGAGCATGGTGAGAGGTTTTGCGATGTTTGAGTACCCTTCAATAAAACGTCGATAGAAGTTAGCAAATCCAAGGAACTTCTGAACTTGCTTTTTTGATGTGGGTGCTCGCCAGTTTCGAATTGTATCCACCTTCTCAGTTTCCATCTCAACACGTCCCTCACCAACCACATATCCCAATATAGGACATTTCGTTACTTCCCATATTACCGCGCCGGTTGTCCAATTGATTGTGGGGTTGTGGTGTACCAACCAGTCATGTCCCAAGAGCATGTCCGTCCTCCCAATGTCCAGTACCATTGCTTCCATGGTTTCCTGATGTGCTCCCAAATCCAGTTTGACTTCAGCAAGTTGGCTCGCTTTCTGTTGTCGATTTGGTGATCCATCCGCATTTAGAATTGCTATGGGTGGTATCCCTCGCGTGGGGAGGTTCTGTTCGCGTACTATTCTGGGATGAATGCATGTGCATTCACATCCGCTGTCAACCTCAGGTCGGATAACCTTTGGTCCTCGTCGTGTTTTGAGCTGCGCTAACAGCCTGATTTCTCGTCTTTTCGGAGGTTTATCTCCCTTCACAATCTTAGTCGACGCAGCGGCTCGCTTGGCAGGGATGACATAGGTTCTATTGTCTGCAGTCATACAAGGCAAGCAAGTCCGTTTAATAGATAAGGGTCGCGACTTAGCGTCGTTTAATCGGACCCTTCGGGAAAATCCTTCTCGTCGGCTTCTAAGATTGTTGTTTCATCATTTTCAGCATCTTCCTCGGACACCTTCCTAACCCTTCCAGAGTTCTTCTTCGGCTTGCGGCAGTTGCGCGCGATATAGCCTTCTTGGTCACAGTTGAAACATTTGCGACCATCTTTCTTCTTTGGAGCGCTACAGTCTTTAGCCAGATGACTGAAGCGTTGACAGTTGTAGCAACAGGCTACTCCTGCTTTGTCAATTTCCATGGCTTTGCCCTGACCACCATAAGTGGTACCCGATCCGGTGCGCATGTCGCCGCCACCTCGGATGACCAGTGCGTGTCCTTCCATCTGTTGTCCCTTGTTTTGGATCTCCTTTGCGTAATTGGTGTACGTCTTGCCATCGCTGGCCACTTGTTCAGAGATTCTGCGGTTGACGTTTTTCTCCAGGATGTATTTCCCAGTTTCTTCGCCAAGGTTTGACAGTTTCAAGAGTTCTTCAAATTCATCCAAGAATTCATCAACAGTGCGTTTCTCTTGTTTCAGGACTTCGAGTCTCGCTTTGGCAGCGACCGACTTGTTGGCGATGGAGAATCGTGTGGCGATATCATCGGAAAAACCTAGCCAGGTGATGTTCTCGTTGTCAACGGCAAGAGCGTCTAACTTGTTACTGGCCCAGTGCCTGCCGGACCCTTCCATCATGCGGGATAGTACCGCAAGAATCTTCTGATTGTCTGTGAGGCTCTTTTGGAACCTGATGTATAGTTTGGTGGCTTTCCACCACTCGTCAAAGGTGTATCTGTCCTTGAACATCCCAGGATCCTTGATGATCTTGGATGTATCCATTGTTTGTACAGCCGGAGCTTCTGCCATGTCTAGAGTCTGCGGAGGAGAAGAGGAGTCGGGTTGTTGGGATGAAGATGGGGTTTGGGATACAGGTAAGGATTGAAAATGAGTCCCTGTTCTAGGCGTCTGTTTGATGTCTGACTGTGCGGAGTCAAAAGTAAATTCATCAGGGGACTCGTCGGCGGAATCGGTGGCAAAACGTTCAGAGTATTTCCTCTGTAAATCTCTAAGGAATCTCTGTTCCTGCGCGTCTGTTGGTCTCGAGAAGGGGTCAAGTCTCTCGTTTCGTGCCCAGCGGTTGTACTCGGTCTGTTGTGTCTTGACTCGTCTGGTAGTTGCTCTCTTCGCTCTGGGCGAACCTAACGAGATTTAGCAACTTGTTATGCTTAACAAACCGTTCCAAGGTTCGGGCAGAGTATGCAGGAAAGTGGAAAGGCGAAGAGCAAAGTGATTGCTAAATCTAAGGAATCTACTATAGTACAAGGGGTTTATATAGGTACTGACTATAGGCGGTAGCGGATGAGTCAGTACTGCGGAAGGCAGTGCGCATGAGTAAGGCGACTGCGGAAGGCTATGTACAGTGAGTAAGCTGACTGCGGAAAGCGAGTCAGCACGGGAGCGAAGTATACTAAAGGGGATGACGAAGTAATGTAATGAGTCAGACTGGGAATCGAAGGTTGCGAAAGTAGACATTAGACATAGTAAGTTTGTAAGAGGGCGCCGAGTCGGGCCGATGAGTAAAAGATATGACGTGGTCCTCATACCGTAGAGTCCGTAACAGTGATGGGGGGAGGGAAGAATGTATTTGATGTAGACGTGGCAAGACTATTGAGAAATACTTGGCAAGTTCCAGGCCAGGCACCCCGGAACTTGCCAACCCGGCAACAGCCGAAAGTCGAACAACAATGAACATTCAAAGTCCCACATTGTCTCCTTGCCTCCCCCCATCAACTCCCTCCACTCCCTCCTCCTCAGTCGATGCCTCCTCCCTCCATTCAAATGAGGCCCACGCCCTCCGCTATATAGGTAAGCCCCATGCCTTCATGTCAGAAACAGGCCACTAACGAGACACCTGAGAATGGTGGGACACGCATGAAGTACCACATGCGAGACATGAGAACGGCGGGGAACGGCATGGGACACACAAGAACGGGGGGGGGGCACCCGAGGACGACATGTGAGAATGGAGAACGACTGCATACGAGACACAAGGATGGCAGGGAAATGATGCAGGGCATGCGAGGATGACATGTGAGAACAACAGGAACATACAGAACACATGAGAACGGTGGGACACTCATGAGGAACGGCGGGAGGCACACGAGAAGTGTGCGTGGGAGGCGAGCCAAGGTGGGAACCCGCCGTTAGACACACATGGCTCATACTTGCTGGGTAAGTACCCTGGCGCATCACCTGCGTGAGTCCGCTGACGCACCAAGTACAGGCCAGATCTGAGGGACATGCACACAAACACAGGCGAGATGCACCAACCTCGCATGCAAGGACTTGGGGGACACAAGAGCTGGGTGATGAGAGGGACGCACACTCAGACGAGAGCTGAGAGACATGCTGGGGGGAGGGG
This sequence comes from Entoloma clypeatum, assembly GCA_963565915.1. Taxonomy (NCBI): domain Eukaryota; kingdom Fungi; phylum Basidiomycota; class Agaricomycetes; order Agaricales; family Entolomataceae; genus Entoloma; species Entoloma clypeatum. Next base: position 4,079,667 of record OY751495.1, read on the forward strand.
GTCACGTCAGGCTGGACACAAGCGGCAGGGGTGTTGCACAGGTGATGAGAGACATGCATGGGCAAGGGACATGCAGGGGAACGACTCGCAATATTTCATTTTTTGTAGTCGACAACATGTTATGCTGAACAAACCGTTCCAAGGTTCGGGCAGAGTATGCAGGAAGTGGAAAGGCGAAGAGCAAAGTGATTGCTAAATCTAAGGAATGTAGCTATGGTACATGGGGCTTATATAGTACTGGCTACGAGCGGTAGCGAGTGAGTCAGTAGCTGCGGAAGGCAGTGCGGATGAGTCAGTAACTGCAGAAAGGCAGTGCAAAGTGAGTCAGACGACTGCGGACTGAGTAATCTCTACTGCGGAGTGCGAGTCAGCGCGGGAGCGAAGTATACTAAAGGAGAATGGTAGAGTAAAGGTAAATGAATAAGCGGTCCGATGAGTCAAAGAAATAACGAAGGTACAATGCATGGGAAAAGTGCGTAGCATACAAACCGGTAAGTCCGTAACATGTTCCCCTCCTCAAGCTCTGTGTCCTCACAGAGTCATTGTCCCCATCCTCCGGCATCGTCGTTGTTTGTCCAGGAGCCATTCTCCTTGAGGCTCCAATCGTCTATTAACTCTTCGTTGATGGCGACGGCGAGTTCGAGACTCCGGACGGCCAGTCGGATGCGCCGGTTTTCAACGACCAGCGTACGGGTGTAGTTCCCGAGGATTTGTTTCTCTTCGGGGGTTGGTGTGATGGGGAGGTCGGATAAAGAATGGAGGCGGATGTGCATCTGTCAATGCAGGATGTCGGCGAGCGAGGCTTCTAGCGCGTGGATCTGGTCTCTCATGGAGAGGGCTTCACCCATGAGGGCAGTGATGGCGGGGTTGGTTTCAGTGGATGTGGTGGTGACGGTGGTGTTGGACATGGTGCGGAGGATGTTGGAGAGATAGAGGAAGAATGGGGTAGCTATATTGAAGACGGAGCGGGGAACTCGGTGTGTGGTTGACTGATGAGGTCGATTCTGTCATGGGTTTTGAGAACTTGTCTTTTATTGTGGTCGAGACGGGTTCTGCCGATGGAAATCACGGATCAAATCTTGAGCATTCTGAACATTAGCTCGAGGTTCCCATGTGTTCTCTTCTGGGCCATATCCTTCCCACTGGATGAGGTACTGGATCTTTCCGCGGAACTTTCGAGAGTCCAGGATCGTGGACACATGGTACTCTTCTCGTCTTTCGACGATGATCAGATCAGGGGCTGGTTTCCTTTTCTGGATGGCGTACTTCGGAGTTTCATATGGTGACAACAGGGTCTCATTGAACACAGGGTGAATCATCTTCCAAGTCTTTGGAAGATCAAGAAGGTATGCGCTAGCTCCTTTCTTCTCTAGGACTTTGAATGGTCCATGTCGGAGTGCATCAAGTTTCTTTGAGGGGCGATCGGTCGTGATGTTAGTCCCTTCCAGCCACACCTTGTCTCCGATGCGGTAGTCCTGAGACGGACTTCGCCGTGTGTCAACTGTCTTCTTCATCTGATCCTGTGCTTGTTTCAGCGCAGCATTGGCTTCTTCTCGTGCCTGTTTGAGTTTTTTCAAGAAGTCGTTGGCAGCCGGATTAGTATCTTCTAACACAAGCTCTGCCTTCCACGGATGTAAACCGTAGTTGAGGTAGAATGGGGTGTGCTTCGTCGCCTGATGTTCTTTGTCATTGTACTGGAACTCTGCGATTGCGATCCACTCAGCCCAATCATCCTGTAGATGGTTGACAAAGTTTGGTAAGAATGCTTCTGTTTCCTGATGCGATCGCTCGGCCTGTCCATCAGTCTGTGGGTGGTATGCGGTGGACAGGTTCCTCTTGATCCCTAACATGCGGCAGAGTATCTCCATGAACTTCGCGGCGAACTACGGTCCCCTATCGCTGATGATTTTCTTGGGGATCCCATGAAGCTTCCATATCTGATCCCGATAGATCTTGGCTAATCCTTCAGCCGATAGTTCCACGGTTGTCGGAATGAGGTGAAGCATCTTCGAATGTCTATCCGTGATGACCAGAATTGCGTTTTTTCCATCAGATTCTGGTATTGGTCCCACGACATCGATTCCTATGTCTTCCCATGGGTGACTTGGTGCTGCATGGGGATGTAGCGGAGCATGTCGCTTTTGTCGGTTAATCTTGTTGCGTTGACAAGTGTCGCAACCCTTCACGTATCTCTTCACATCATGCAGTATGGTAGGCCACCAGTAGGTGCGAGTGAGGAGTTCATGTGTTCGGTACTGTCCTGGATGTCCAGCCACTGGTGCATCGTGTGATTCAAACATCAATTCTTGTCGTAATTGTGGATCTGGCGGGACATAGACTCGTTCGCCTGCATATGTGATGCCGCTTTCCTGTTGATACCAATGAGGATTCTTCTTTAGACCCTGGGCTACTTCTGTCTCCATGCGGTTTGAACCCTTGATGCGTGTAATCCACGGATTTTTGATGGTTGTGACGTTTCCAATTTTGATGGAATCAGATGTCTCACCCCCTTCAAAGAATTGTTCCTCCGTGAACATCTCCATTTGTACCACATCTTCTGATTCCAACCGTTTCAAGAATAGTCCCTCCTTGAGCATTTGGTCACTGTCCTGTGGTTCGAGTTCCGCTTCATACCAGGGTAAGCGTGACAGGATGTCCGCTTTCGCATTGGTCTTGCCGGGCACATGCCGTAATTCGAAGTCATAGTCTTGTAACTTCATTTTCCATCGTCGCTGTCGTTGATTCAGGTCCTGAGGACAACGGAAATATTCCAGGTTCTTGTGATCGGTCAAGATTTCGAAACGTTCCCTGGCTTCGAGCAGATAGTGTCTCCAATCTTTTAATGCTTCCATGACTGCCAGGAGTTCCTTGTCGTATATCTCGTAATTCTGTTCGGCCGCAGACATGGTCCGTGACAAGAACGCGATGGGGTGCCATTTGTCGTCTTGCTTCTGAGAGAGTACTGCTCCAATTGCATAGCCCGATGCATCAGTTTCAACCCTGAACTGTCCCTCTGGTTTCGGTAATGCCAAGACTGGTGCCGATGTAATTGCCCGTATGAGACCTTCAAAATCTTGTTGCTCTGTTGGTCCCCAAGTAAATGCCATACCGCCTGTGAGCATGGTGAGAGGTTTTGCGATGTTTGAGTACCCTTCAATAAAACGTCGATAGAAGTTAGCAAATCCAAGGAACTTCTGAACTTGCTTTTTTGATGTGGGTGCTCGCCAGTTTCGAATTGTATCCACCTTCTCAGTTTCCATCTCAACACGTCCCTCACCAACCACATATCCCAATATAGGACATTTCGTTACTTCCCATATTACCGCGCCGGTTGTCCAATTGATTGTGGGGTTGTGGTGTACCAACCAGTCATGTCCCAAGAGCATGTCCGTCCTCCCAATGTCCAGTACCATTGCTTCCATGGTTTCCTGATGTGCTCCCAAATCCAGTTTGACTTCAGCAAGTTGGCTCGCTTTCTGTTGTCGATTTGGTGATCCATCCGCATTTAGAATTGCTATGGGTGGTATCCCTCGCGTGGGGAGGTTCTGTTCGCGTACTATTCTGGGATGAATGCATGTGCATTCACATCCGCTGTCAACCTCAGGTCGGATAACCTTTGGTCCTCGTCGTGTTTTGAGCTGCGCTAACAGCCTGATTTCTCGTCTTTTCGGAGGTTTATCTCCCTTCACAATCTTAGTCGACGCAGCGGCTCGCTTGGCAGGGATGACATAGGTTCTATTGTCTGCAGTCATACAAGGCAAGCAAGTCCGTTTAATAGATAAGGGTCGCGACTTAGCGTCGTTTAATCGGACCCTTCGGGAAAATCCTTCTCGTCGGCTTCTAAGATTGTTGTTTCATCATTTTCAGCATCTTCCTCGGACACCTTCCTAACCCTTCCAGAGTTCTTCTTCGGCTTGCGGCAGTTGCGCGCGATATAGCCTTCTTGGTCACAGTTGAAACATTTGCGACCATCTTTCTTCTTTGGAGCGCTACAGTCTTTAGCCAGATGACTGAAGCGTTGACAGTTGTAGCAACAGGCTACTCCTGCTTTGTCAATTTCCATGGCTTTGCCCTGACCACCATAAGTGGTACCCGATCCGGTGCGCATGTCGCCGCCACCTCGGATGACCAGTGCGTGTCCTTCCATCTGTTGTCCCTTGTTTTGGATCTCCTTTGCGTAATTGGTGTACGTCTTGCCATCGCTGGCCACTTGTTCAGAGATTCTGCGGTTGACGTTTTTCTCCAGGATGTATTTCCCAGTTTCTTCGCCAAGGTTTGACAGTTTCAAGAGTTCTTCAAATTCATCCAAGAATTCATCAACAGTGCGTTTCTCTTGTTTCAGGACTTCGAGTCTCGCTTTGGCAGCGACCGACTTGTTGGCGATGGAGAATCGTGTGGCGATATCATCGGAAAAACCTAGCCAGGTGATGTTCTCGTTGTCAACGGCAAGAGCGTCTAACTTGTTACTGGCCCAGTGCCTGCCGGACCCTTCCATCATGCGGGATAGTACCGCAAGAATCTTCTGATTGTCTGTGAGGCTCTTTTGGAACCTGATGTATAGTTTGGTGGCTTTCCACCACTCGTCAAAGGTGTATCTGTCCTTGAACATCCCAGGATCCTTGATGATCTTGGATGTATCCATTGTTTGTACAGCCGGAGCTTCTGCCATGTCTAGAGTCTGCGGAGGAGAAGAGGAGTCGGGTTGTTGGGATGAAGATGGGGTTTGGGATACAGGTAAGGATTGAAAATGAGTCCCTGTTCTAGGCGTCTGTTTGATGTCTGACTGCGCGGAGTCAAAAGTAAATTCATCAGGGGACTCGTTGGCGGAATCGGTGGCAAAACGTTCAGAGTATTTCCTCTGTAAATCTCTAAGGAATCTCTGTTCCTGCGCGTCTGTTGGTCTCGAGAAGGGGTCAAGTCTCTCGTTTCGTGCCCAGCGGTTGTACTCGGTCTGTTGTTCTTCAGTGGTGAAGTGGGCGTAGATCTGCTGCTTCAAGTAAGATGTGATGATGTGGCTCTGGGATGTCTCGATGTGAGCATCCTAATCAATTTTCTGATAACGGTTGTCTGGACACCGATAAACTCTCTGATCTCTGTGATCCGACCTGTCTGAGGTCCTTCTTGAACGCGAAAGCTTTCGAGTTCGTTCTGTCGGGCGTTGTAACGTGCGATCTGGTGTTGCCGAGCAAGATGGATGCTCTCTGCTATCTCGCCATGGGGGCGATGCTCGTCGTTGTCTAGTTCTTCGTCAAGCACCTGCTGTAGGATGCGACGGATCTCCGATTCGATGTACTGCTGGATGAGTGTAAAATCGATACTGTCTCGAGGACTTAGCTCCTCCTGTCGGGCTTCTGGCGTGCTGAATGGGTTACTGGTAAAGTCTTCAAAGAAGCACAACGTCTTGACTCGTCTGGTAGTTGCTCTCTTCGCTCTGGGCGAACCTAACGAGATTTAGCAACTTGTTATGCTTAACAAACCGTTCCAAGGTTCGGGCAGAGTATGCAGGAAGTGGAAAGGCGAAGAGCAAAGTGATTGCTAAATCTAAGGAATGTAGCTATGGTACATGGGGCTTATATAGTACTGGCTACGAGCGGTAGCGAGTGAGTCAGTAGCTGCGGAAGGCAGTGCGGATGAGTCAGTAACTGCGGAAAGGCAGTGCGAAGTGAGTCAGACGACTGCGGACTGAGTAATCTCTACTGCGGAGTGCGAGTCAGCGCGGGAGCGAAGTATACTAAAGGAGAATGGTAGAGTAAAGGTAAATGAATAAGCGGTCCGATGAGTCAAAGAAATAACGAAGGTACAATGCATGGGAAAAGTGCGTAGCATACAAACCGGTAAGTCCGTAACACAACATGTCTCAAATATTGTGCTACGTATGATTATTTCTTGAATGAAAAAAAAAACACCTCTTTCTATGTGGCATGTAAAGAGTGTCCAAAATCTATAGAAATATTGAGCACTACACAACACTATGAGACTACCATACTATGGTGCTACCAGGTTTCTGTACTACAGTGTTATGGTACTATGATGTTACAAAGCTATAGTGCTTTAGTGCTACATTGCTATGCCTGCTAGTGAGGTTACTACAGAGTGCTATGGCTGCTATGGATGTGAGTGTGTTTGCTATGATTTGCTACCAGCCACAGGACCACTTTGCTGATGAAAGACAAGGTATATGCTACATGCAGCTCTGTAAAAGCTCTGTGCAGAGGCTCCACAGCCCCAATGGCATCTTTTGCAGACCTACACAGACCCTCTACATCTTCATAGACCTCCATAATATGACTTGCAGCCATGCAGAGCTATCAAATCTCAAATACAGTTTGAATACTTCATTTTATTAGATGTAACAAAAATGATATCTTTGAGAATGAAAGATATATTCAATTTCCATGCTATGATAACTGACAACACAATAGTATTGTCTGTCCCTCACCTGCATATTGTACATCTCGTCCCTCGCAGTCCCCGCCTGCACTGTGCGTGTGTTGGTGTTCTTGTGTCCCTCGCCCACCTGTCATCCCTCTCGAGCGCGCCGTCCCATGTACACCTTCTGCTGTCCTTGCATCTGCATGGGTGTCCCACCATTCTCACATGTCCCCCGTCGATTCTTGTCCATGCCACGCCGTTTTCGTGTCTCCCGCCGTTCTCAGGTGTTTCGTGAGTGGTATGACATGACGTGAATGGCAGGGTGTTTACCTTTAGTGTGTTCTGCACCATTATCTTGTGTGTGCGCCCCCCGTTTCTCACGGGTCCTGTCCGTCGCATATCCCGCAGTTCTGGTTCTCGCGTCTGATGGCGTGTCCCGCCGTTTCTCGGGTGTATCATGAGTGGTCTGATGTGAGGTGAAGGCTGTGGTGCTTACCTATATGTGGCCTTCGTGTCCCTCATGTGAACAGAGGGAGGAGGCATCGACGAGGGATGGAATGCAGTGGAGGGAGGTGATGCCAGATGGGGGAAGGCAAGAAGTTGAAGTTGACGTGGGGCCAGCTATTGATATACTTGGCAGGTTCCGGGCTCAGGTGATGATAAAACATCGGAACTTGCCGAACTTGGCAACAGCTGACCACACCGTCCCTCCCTCCTCCCTCCTTCCACACAAAGGCCATGGTGGCCACGTATAGGTAAGCACCATGGCATTTATCTCATGTCAGACCACTCATGACACACCCGAGAACAGCGGGACACACCATCAGATGCGAGAACCGTGGGGATATGCGACGAATGGGACAGGACATGCGAGAAACGGGGGGCGCACGACACACGATAACGGCGCAGAACACACTAAAGGTAAGTACCCCGCCATTCACGCCACGCCATACCACTAACGGCGCACGACATGCAATAACGGCGCAGGGCACGCGATAACGGCAGGACACATGCACCATGCAGATGCAAGGATGGTAGAAGGTGCACGAGGGATGGCGCACTCAAGAGGGAGATGGGAGATGGGCAGATGAGAGACATGAGAAGCACATGCACGGTGCGGCGGGGACTGCGAGGAACAATGCAGTTGTGGCCAGACAGGCGCCCCGCACAGATACAAGGACAGCCAAAGGCACACGACAGATGGCGGGCTCGTGAGGGAGAGGGATGACGGGCAGGCTCGGGACATGAGAAACGCCAGCACATGCGCGGTGCAGGTGGGGACTGCGAGGGATGAGAGGTACGACGGGTGGGTGAGACGGAGACATTTTCTCGTACATTTTTCATGTTGTAGCACTTATTCAATCAAAATTTTCCAACCCGTTTTTTTTGTGAATTCCTGTATCATATTATCATGTTTCTATAAAGGTGTTGTAAAGGGTTTCTAGTTACTTTTACAGAGCTCTGTATTCCCTTAAGATCTATATATGACTCTATAGAAACTGTATCACCTACCAGCTCTGGAAAGACCTTCAAATTTTACACTTCATCTCTAAAGATCTTCAAAGCTTAAATTTGGCCCCAACAGTGCTGCAAAGAGCTGCATGTTGAAACTTTTCCCATCACGTAGATTAGATTAGATTAGATTATATCACGTGACCTTTACACATCTTCGATTACATACTTATTTGGTTGGTACAAACAGTAGTACGGTATATAAGACCAGGAAACTGTTAATATCAACAAGTTGTCTCTTGACTCTTAACCGCCTCCATCGCTCTTACCAGCCTCAACCACTCTCACCAGCCTCACCCTCTCAAACCTATGTAAGTGGTCAGAACGGTATCGTAGAGTACTTCCACTGTAGCCGGTTGCTTCAGTACACTTGCGGCTAGCGCCCAGGTGGAACTTCAACAGGTTATGGGCCCCGGATAGCAGAGGGACTTGGGAAATGCTGGCAACAGCGAGTACCTGCCCACTCTACCCTGGTTGGCGAAGAACCGATCGAAAGATCTAGGTTCTGAGTCTTACTTCTTCACATATGAACCTGGGAACGTCATTACGACAAGTACCTGTCATGAGACGTCCCTAAGGGGATTGACCTAGTACACTCCATGTGGAAACGTTGATCACACCTTATACGTTTCTGACATATAAAGGGTTTTCCCGTGACCGCTATTCCTAAAGGGAATATGTCATAAGGAATCATTTAATTGTTTTCTTGAATCATATTCATAACACATCACTGATTGGGAACCCTTTCTTAGATTCATCTAAAAATGTCTACCTCTCGCTCCGCCCTCGACTCCATCGCCATCTTCGACGGCATCGACTACCAAAGTTGGGCCGAAAAAATGAAGTCATATCTTCTCCATCAAGGAGTCTGGCGCCTCGTATCCGGCGACATTGAGCGCCCCGACATCAAGGACTTTACGGTCACGGTCTCCACCCCTGCCTCAGCCACTTCGACATCTGCGACTCAACCTCCGGCGGTCACTATCACTGTCGACCATCCCGCCTTCGCCAAGGAAAAGAAGGCCTGGATCAGAGACGACGACATGGCTCAGGGTTCCATCCGTCTCAAAGTCTCCGAAGCAATCAGGAGGCACATCAAGGACGCCTCAACCTCAAAGGAAGCTTGGACATCGTTGAAAGACGCGTATTCAAAGGTCTCCCCCGCCACCATTTTTGGCGACTTCAAGGCTGCTGCCTCCTTCAAGCTCTCGGGTCGCGACCCCGTACCGGAAATCGAGCGCCTCGGATCACTCTTCGCTCGCCTCAGCGACGCGAAGTTCATCGTGCCTGATCTGATGCAGGCTATGATCCTGGCGAGTGCCATCCCTGACGCTTGGTCGTCTCTCTCCACCGCCCTCTTCCAGGTCTACGATGCCGATGACTTCACGTGGCAGGCCGTTGCCGACAGCATCGTATCAGAGTACAGGCGCAAGTATGCAATTGGGTCTACTCGGGCGTCCAACGAGCAGGCCCGGAAAATCTCCGGGACCAAGCGAAAGGGGCAAGACCCCAAATGGGAAAAGCAAACAGTGCCGAGTACCTCGCATAACAATGCTGACGAGCAGCCTAACTCGACCGACCCAAGTACCGCTTCTGAAAAGAAGAAGGGAAAGGGACGCTGGCGCAACCAGAAGAAACGCGCCAACAACGCAGACAACGAGTCCGACCAAGCCGAGGAAATGGTCGAGTTCATCGCACCAGCCATTGAGCACATCCCTCGTCGTCCTGCTCCTTGTCCCCTTCCTCCTCGTCAACGTGCCCCTTGCCCTCTCCCTCCTCGTCATGCACCTACCTTCACCACTGTAACGGGCCGCGGGAAAACTACGAGTACCGCGCAGCCTGAATCGGAGAAAATGCAGTCTCTCCTGCAACGCATGAACCCGCCTCCTTCTCAGTACACCGGGCTTCCCTCAGGAAAGCCGTCTGTGTGGAAAAAGAATGAGAGGGTGCGAAGACTCGCCCGAGAGATCGGTGCTCAACCCTCTGGGTCAAACCTCCGTATCTTAGATACCATCATTCCTGACATCGACGAAAGGCCGGCTAAACAGCGTCGCGTAGCCCCGTCGATAGAAGAATCGCTGAAAATGATGGACATCGACCAGGAACGGATGGGGACGGATGTATTTGAGGACGAGATTGAACTTGACGGTTCGTCAGAACATTTTCTCAAACCTTACCAATTGCGGAATGCTAATAATACCTCTCAACAGACGTATGATATATTAGCCAGTACCAGTACAGAGTGCGTAGATCACATTAGCAGTGATCTACACAAAAAATATATTAAACATTTCGCCTCTTGTACACATTGTAAGGAAAAAGAACGTGCACAATGGATATTAGATTCCGGTGCCTCTCTACACTTTACGCATGAGTTCAAAGACTTCGCATACTATAGACCTCTCACGGTCAAGCGATTCGTCCAAACTGCTGCTAAAGGAAAGAAACTGGAAATACTCGGAGTTGGGGCCGTTCCAGTACGGCACACCCTAAATGGGGAAGTTAAAACCCATCTTCTCAGACCGGTATTCTACATCCCGGACATGGACACACGCCTATTGTCCTTAGGCGTCTTTCTTAACCATGGTTACAAAGTAGACGGGACTCGTGGAGAAATCAACATCTCCAAAGGGCTGAGCAAAATCCAGTTTACCCCTCACATCCTTGGTCAAACCATTTACTGGTTAGACACTGAAATACGCTATGATCAGATCCATGCGATCTCAAGCGAAATCACTGTCGAAACATGGCACAAGCGTCTTGGTCACCCAAATGATCAAGCGCTCCGAAAGATTCCCACCAGTACCAAAGGGGTACCTGAAACACTAGTACGTGAAAAATCACAGGAAAGTTGCACAGGCTGCCTCAAAGGGAAAATGCCTAATCAATCATATCCAAATTCGATAACAAGGGCAACAAAAACCTTTGATCTGATCCATTCCGATCTTAAACAAATATCCACGGCATCATACCACAAATATAAATATTTCCTTACGTTTTTGGACGATTTTTCATCCCACGTCTGGGTCGTCTTGCTTAGGAAGAAGTCGGATGCTGTCATGGCACTACGACAATTCCTTGCGATGATCCAGAATCAATTCGCCGCCACTCCTAAGAAATGGCGAGTTGATGGAGGTGGAGAATTTAACAAATACAAGGATGTACTTGCCGATCATGGAATTCTGATCGACGTCACGCTCCCGTATCAGCACCAGCAGAATGGTCGAGCAGAACGGATAAATCGAACCCTGTGGGAGAAATCTCAGGCCTTGCGCTTCGACGCGTGCTTACCACCTATGTGGTGGGAATTCTGTTTGGAACATGCAGCTTTTCTCTACAACAGAACCCCCATGCAGCGTCTCGAATGGAATACCCCTTACTTCAGGGTGACCAATGAGATCCCCGATATGTCAAGCATCAGAGTCTTCGGATGTCAGGCATATGTGTATATCCCAAAAGAAAAACGTAGAAATTCCCTGGAGTCTAGATCTCGATTGATGATTTATCTCGGATCAAAGCCAGGGGTCAAAGGATACCGTTTCATGGATCCTGAGACTAATACAATTTTCATGGGTGGGAAAGCTATCTTTGATGAAAGCAAGTACCCAAGATGCCACATCGACCCTTTGCCAGAGAACCATCCAGAAATGGAAAACCCAGAACCGGCTGATGAGTTTGAGGACCTCATCCCCGGAAACGATGACAATGACAGTCATTACGAAAAACCTCACGACCCTGTTCCCACTGGACAGGATCACCCTGAATCAGACGATGATTTGCCGCGTAGCGAACCCGATGACGAGCCACGAGTACCCACTCCAGAGCCCGAGCAAGTACCAGATCGACCGATCAGGGAACGACGAGTTCGGAGAATGCCAGACAGCATCTATGGGGAAGACACCCCTGCTTCTGATCTTGAAAAAATGGATCGAAGACGTAGACTGGGCGGTCAAACGGCATGGATGAACGATCTCCTAATGGAGGCAATCTCCATCCAAGTAGGCATCATCGAAATGTCACACAAAGACATATACTCTCTTCCGAACAAAGAAGATTGGTATGCGGCAGAACGAAAAGAGCTAGACATGCTCAAAAGCCGCGGGGTGATCACGGAGTTAGTACCCCTACCTACAGGGAGGAAAGCTCTAAGGAACAAATGGGTTTACAACGAAAAATCCGACGGGCGTTTGAAAGCGCGCCTTGTTGCAAAAGGTTTCTCACAGGTAGAAGGGATTGACTTCGATCAGATCTTCTCACCAGTAGTGAGATACGAGACAGTCCGATTGATTCTGGCATTGACAGCCCTTGAAGGGTGGTTCATGACACTCTTGGACGTCTCAGCAGCCTTCCTCTATGGAACACTCCGTGAGGTAATTTACATGCGACAGCCTGAGGGCTACATAGTAAAAGGGAAAGAAAACCTCGTGTACCGACTATACAAAGCCCTATACGGACTCAAGCAGGCCGCATTAGCCTGGTGGAGGGAACTCGATTCCTCCATGAAAAAGCTCGGCTTTGCCCGGCTTCACTCCGATGCGGGAGTTTTCATTCACACAAGTACCAAAGGGGAAACTGTGATCACCGTCATTTATGTCGATGACTCTGCTTTTCTTGGCACAAACCGGGAATACACGCTGGAAAAGAAGAAGGCCTTCATGACAACATGGGAATGTAGGGATCTAGGCCACCTAGTCCCTGATGGGGAACCAAAAGAATTTCTCTCTATCCAAATAAGGCAACGTGGGAAGCGGATCTTCATTGATCAAGTACCCTACCTTGAGAAAATTCTCGCACGCATGGGGATGAGCGAATCTAATGCCACCCATACCCCACTCCCGACGGGCTACAAACCCATGAAGTCTGAAGATGAACCCAATGCGGAACTCAGATCCAAGTACCAATCCGTCATCGGGTCACTATTGTACTTAATGATCGGGACAAGACCCGACATTTGTTTCGCCGTAATCAAAATGTCCCAATTCTCCGCAAACCCTACCAAACGCCATTTAGAAGTGGCAAGGGATATTTGCAGGTATTTGAAGGCGACAAAAAATTACGCGATCATGTACGATGGTGATTCTGGGAAAGGAATCTACGCATTCACAGACTCCGATTGGGCGTCAGACGAAAACACCAGGAAGTCCACCACTGGTTACTTCATATCGCTGGCATCTGGAGCAGTAACATGGGTTTCATCGGCGCAAAAAACCATTGCCCTCTCTTCCACGGAAGCAGAATACATGGCGCTATCAGATTGCAGTCGCGCAGTGACATGGCTTAGAAGCATGCTTGCCGAACTTGGGATGCAGATCGGATCAGTCCCGATCTATGGAGATAACAATGGCTCCGTCTTTATCGCATCCAACCCTGTAACTGAAAAGCGGTCCAAGCACATTGACGTGCGATTCCACTTCGTCAGAGAAAAAGTATCCGAAGGCATCATTACGGTCGAATTCATCGAAGGAGTGAATAACCCTGCAGACCTTTTAACTAAGAATCTGGGGAAAGTCCTCTTTAGCAAGTTTATCCCGTACTTTGGATTACTTAAAAACTAGACGAAAGAGTACCTATATGGGAAAAAGTAAGATGTATTTAGAAGTATGTACTAAATATGGGGGGGTGTTGAAACTTTTCCCATCACGTAGATTAGATTAGATTAGATTATATCACGTGACCTTTACACATCTTCGATTACATACTTATTTGGTTGGTACAAACAGTAGTACGGTATATAAGACCAGGAAACTGTTAATATCAACAAGTTGTCTCTTGACTCTTAACCGCCTCCATCGCTCTTACCAGCCTCAACCGCTCTCACCAGCCTCACCCTCTCAAACCTATGTAAGTGGTCAGAACGGTATCGTAGAGTACTTCCACTGTAGCCGGTTGCTTCAGTACACTTGCGGCTAGCGCCCAGGTGGAACTTCAACACTGCACAGAACATAGGCCGAGCTGCAACAATCTTCAGCAAAAATCGGAGTTTGCTGATATAGTAATGGATTCCAAAAACTAGATAACACTTTACGTACCAATTAAGTAGTACAGTCCTGATGTGCTAGAGCCCTACTGCAAAAACCCCTCTACATAGCAGACCACACTCATTATGAATACCCCGCACAATGCCAAATGTTCTTTGACATCAGGAAATTGAAGAGATTTTGACAAGGCTATATCCTAGATGGTGAAGATTATCAGAGATTACCAGATGTTTATAAGGAAATATAATATCTGAGAAAATTCCACTGTTCATTATATAGCCTGATAACAGAGGCCCCATTTTCCTGATTCGGAGTTAACTTCCATCAATATGTTTGCTGCGAGCATTCTCGGCTCCGTCTCTTCCGCTTCCTAGTTGAGCTTTTGTGCTTCTGGTGGAGATTTATTACCCCCCTATCCGACATATACTCCGCAAGGTGTCGTGGGCAAAATAAAAAGGACCCGAAGTCTTGAGCCTCGGATGTTAGGTAGGTCACGGTAGGTGGAAGTTGCGTTTTCCCAATCTTCCCAATGATGTTCACTCAAGATACAAGCGATTACGACGCAGCAGCCGATTCGGATTCGAAAAACGCCTATATTCAGGCTTCTACTAACGCAAACCATTGATCCATGTCTCTCCATATACCCTCTCTCACCTTCTCTAACTCCCTCACCCCCGTTGACGCGCAATCAGAGCAATACCCGACTTTCTTCCAGTGGATTTCAATCAGCTCCTGAATTCCGCGAATCGGGTCGTACTGGTACTTTTGCAAAAGGCCCGGCTTCATCAAGGTGGCCCAGTGCTGGCGCTTGGCGGTCGTGGAAGAGCACGTTTTCCCGCAGGCTTTTTCTTTTTCTTTGTCGGAATTCAAGAAATCATAATTCAAGATTTCAAGCCAACGCGCAGTAAGTTTCTTTTGTCCGCGAGCGATGCGAAGAAGATCAGCAGAGGAGAGTTGGTAGATGTGATCGTTGCCATCCTCTGTGCCATGTTCGTCTACACCGAGATTGGAACTGCAGGCGAGCTCGTAGAATGCCCGTTTGAGTATCGAACGGATTTTACACTTGCGCCCGAGGATGATCGTTCGAGCGGCGTGCTTGGTCTGATCCGGATCGCTAGTGTTCTCGACGTCATTGAGCTCTTCTGGAAACATTTCTCGCACGAAATTGAGGGCGAAGTCGAATGCGTGCTTGAATTTGAGCTGATGACTGACAAGGAGGATAGATGCAACTCTTGGAAATGGAGGCGGATCGTAGTAATAGCGGCTATAGTAAATGAGGAGTTTGACCTGATATAGGGAAACAATGCGAAAAGTGTGCCTTACATGCTGTCGTCCATTGCCGCCAATAAGGCCTCAAAGTCTTCCCAGTCGACGCCGGTAGAAGTGAGATCGTAAACTGGATATCCCTCGCTTTCTCCTATGACGATGTTGTCAAGGGCTGGCCAATTATCATCTTCATCCCCCCTTCCGTTGAATAGCTTGTCGAACCACGAAGACTCGTTGGAAAAACGACTCTGATGGACCCTAAATCTGATCGTTTGGAATTGAAGGATGACATTTCCGTCCATAGCCCAAAATCTCGGGTGCTTCTTGTACTCGGGAACTGGAGGATCACCAGGAGTCGGGCTTGCGTCACCCTGTGAAAAGTCAGTCCTCGAACGTTTTCTGAGACAAACATCCTCGTCCTCGTCCTCGTCCTCGATCTTGCGCTTGCCCATATCCGAGGTCTCTCCTCGATCTTCGGAGTTCAACGGAAAACCAGGACCTGCGCAGGGTCAGCCACTTTGTGAGGGCTCGAGCTCGCTGCTCTGACTGAAGTTTTTCTCGCACCTTTCGCGTCACCCGATTTGGAATTCTTCTGCAAACTCGACATGTTTCGGTTGGTAGCCTGGAAACGTGACGTGATGTGACTGTACATGTGTCAAACACCCACCAGCACAGCCCTGACTCGGAGCCATGGTCCAATATTTATGAGGACAAACCGATGAAGTCGCGTCCTATGTACAAGATCATGAACATCTTCGTTATAGGTGGCTCTCGAAATATCGGCTATTTTTCCGCCCTCAGATTCCTTAGTGCGTCATCAAGGGGGTCGATTACGGTGCACCATCTGTATCAGGCAGGTTTTGAGCATCAATCCAGTGGTTCGAAGGCATTTCAGGCACAATTCCGCCATTAAAGGGCGGATCGAACCATGATTCACGATAAATTATGTACAATCTGAGGCTTCTCCTCCGAATATTGAGTAATATCCGTCCGCCATATGTTGATAACTATGTTTTTCGTGGAATTTATGTGTTTTTTCTCAAGTTTTTCTTGCTATTCTTGACATGTCCACCAGAGAACAAAAGTAAGATCGCTGGAGGAGTCCAAAGCAACCTTCATAAGTAACAAATCCCCAAGGAGGGTGTTTTGAATCATGAAAGAAAATAGTGTTTTGAACAGTGCAAGTGACAAGCAACTTGAAGTGACGTACTTAGTAACTTATGTTCAAGTTTTCCCATACTGATCAATCCGAGCGCTTTTGCATATGTTTTCACTGAGAAACACCGAAAACATGCCGCCAAAACATATCCCGTTGGAGACTTGGTAGATATTCCGACATTCGTGCCTACTAAATAAGAAGAGAAACCCCAGAATCTCCCAAAATGGACATAATTCGTGGTTCGATCCGCGGCTGACTGCCAAAAATGTGCCTTAAATGCCTTCGAAGCGTTGGATTGATGCTCAAAACCAGTCAAAACCTGCCTGATACAAATGGTGCACCGTAGTCGATGGCACCATTCCCTACTTGACGAATGACATACTTAGATGCAGGGCACACTGTAACCTTTCTGCTACGCTCCCCAAGTGTATTTGATGGGGATCAGACTATCCAAGCGCATGTGGCATCCGGAAAAGCTCGTCTGGTGAAAGGTGACGCTCTCTCCAGAGACGACGTGAAGCGCGCCTGGGCGGAAGCAACATCTCACGGGACCTCTGGAACCGTCGATCTACTCGTGTTTTCCGTTGGTACGTCATCGTATCTCATTGGTTCATAAACCTTACTCGTCAACCAGGCGGTCAGCCGAAATTCAGCCTGCTCAAAGGCTTCGTCATCTCTCCACCCAACCTATGCACTCAGTCCCTCCTTAACGTCCTCTGTACCATTCCATCGGGAACGGCCCCGCCCCGCATCGTCGTAGTCTCGTCCATGGGGTTGGGGCGGTCCTCACACAGATCGCTCCCTTTCGTCCTCAAGCTCATGTATGGGTACCTCCTGCCTGGCCCCCACAGAGACAAGCTCGGCTCTGAACGTGTCATCGCACATTGTGCCGGCTGGGACTGGGACGCAGCCGATTTCGGAGAACCAGGCGAGGACATCATGGGGCCAGGAGATTGGAAGGAGAGAGAGGCCTTGCCGGCGTTCGGGGCGTTGAAAAATGTTGTTGTTGTTCGCCCGGCGTTGCTGACGGATGGTGAATGTCGGGCGGACAAAGTCAAGGGCGGCCAGAAAGCACCTTATCGCGTGAGTGCGGGAGAGTTGGTCGGGGCGTGGACGGTGTCAAGAAGCGATACAGCACATTTTGTGTTCGATGTCGCTGTGAACAAGTGGGAGGAGTTTGAAGGGAAGAAGGCTACAAACGCGTACTAGGTATTAGCAGTGACACTTTGTTGTCCGCCGTCGCTATCTTATAAAGCTTCTGCCTCCTTTCCTACTAAGTAATCTCACAGATAAACGCCAAACAATGGTCATGGGTTTTTTTACCGGAGGTATCTTCCACAGTTGAAGCGTTGAAGTGGCAGGGAGAAACCTATGAATCCAATTTGAATCACGGCCCCTTCGAATCTGACGAGATGGCGAAGCATCTTAATGAGAATCACTGATTCCATGAGTGATCGCTTTAGTGGCAAAGGGCAGTTGCCAAGACGTACCAACGAGAAAGCAATTCGCACTCAGACAGGTGCTGGACTCCCCGACATACTTCCGTTACCTCACATGGAATCATAACTTAGCGGGATCGGGTATCGACTCGGATATCTCGGCCCGCTACTTTTTTCCCGTCGTCATTAATTGCAACCTTTCCCACGAAACAGTACCAGTAAGTTGATTCCAGATCATTAACTGACGACGAAACGGCTTGTCGGATGGATTGCCCAAGTTGACAGCATCTTTTCAATTAATTGGAGCGGACCTAATATTTGGGGACCAATGAATGGGTGAGGAGCCTACTGTAGACCTTGGCATTGCATGTTGCCTGATGTTTGACGTTTTCAGGGATCCTGTGGTGGCCAACGATCCCCCGTCGGCGAGCTCAAAGATATGTATGGTGATTAAGATGCATCGTTTGCTCAGCTGGCGTCAACTTCCAAGTGCGGGGCTTTCTACTTCCGGTCTGCATCGTACATGCTGCGCGGGCAGTTGAAGAAGCTGTGACTTCTCTCAAAGATTACCGCGGAGTAGCCCCTTATCCGACGCACCTTCTGTGTATAAAGAACAGAGTCTATTCTGTCTGCACAAGTGCTTCTCTCGAACCCTCCATTGACTCGGAGTACCAGAATGATAGCCCTTTCCCTGCTATCGACTCTCTTCCTCGCGTTCGTGGTTTCTGCAGGCCCTGTCACGACCATCCGCAACTCTCTCATCACCCTTTCCCTCTCCCGCCGGTTCAACGTGACAAATCCTCGGGGTCTTTACCAACATGACCTGAAGCGCGCCGAGACCCTAAAAGTACGAGGCAACGTTCGTGGGGCGGCCAAGCCGATCAACACATCTGCAGAGAATCGCGCTATTACGTACATCGCGAAGGTCGGTGTCGGAATCCCCCCCACCACATGTAAGTATTGAGGTGGACAGACCAGCAGGCTTTGATCGTTACTTATTCGAAAAACAGATGACCTTATTATCGACACCGGGAGGTCATTGCGATTCCTTGTTGTCCTTCCACAGCCTGACCATTTGGACTCTCATTCCACAGCTCCAATACATGGGTCGGGTCACACAAGAAGTATGTCAAAACAAGCTCAGCCACTCAGACTTCGAACAACGTTGTATGTTCCGGCACGTCTTATTGCCTCTCGTCCTTGATGGTATCCGATATTTTACTCACAATTCTGGTGGAAGTCTGTCACCTATGGGTCGGGGTCGTTTTCAGGTGCGCAACCATTTCTCATCATTCGTGCCGCGTCTGTCTGATATAGAGGCCAATGAAGGCACTGAGTTCACCGATACCGTCAACCTTGGTAAGATGGTCATCAAAAAACAATCCATCGGTGTTGCTTCTACTGTTAGTTGTCTCTTCTCATTTTGTGCGTTGATCTTAGAACCCACTTTCTGCAGTCAGGGGGCTTCGAAAGTGTGGACGGTATCCTAGGGTGCGCCCACCTCTTTGGCGATCTCTGCCGAAGGTACAATCTGATATTGTCTCGTTGAGAATCGGCCCCACCAATCTCACCCGAGGAACCCTCTCTTCCGATTCCAACGCCACGATCCCCACGGTCACTGACAATCTCTTTTCTTTCAAAACGATTCCCCACAACTCGATTGGCATCTCGTTTGAACCGACCACCCGCAAATCCGTCGCCAACGGAGAGCTTACATGGGGCAAGTCCGACCCGATCTTTTGGTGAGAACTGCGAGTCCGCATATTCATGATTTCCTCTGGTTTTAGGTGGAGTAGATCCATCAAAGTTCACGGGAAAGATCGCTTACGTGTACGTCGATTTTCATCTTCAAATACTTGAGTTACTCACGGCCCTACAGCCCAGTCACGTCGACCTTCCCTGCGAGCCAATACTGGGGCATCGACCAGACGATTACATACGGGCGCTCCAAGACCACCATCTTGACATTCACCGCTGGAATCGTCGACACCGGTACGTTACAACGATTCCAAACAACGGTTTCCTTGCCAAATGTTCTGCAGGCACCACCCTCCTGCTGCTTTCCTCTGACGCTGTGAAAAAATATAAAGCAGCCACAGGCGCTCGCTTCGATCCCAATACCAAGCTTTTGACCATCTCCACCCACAATTTTTCGAACTTGCAGAGCCTTTGCTTCGATATCGGCGACGTGAGTTACCGCTTGCAGAATGGACATCATTTTTTTTTGAATAACCTATTGCAGACCACCTTCGATTTCACGCCAAATGCGCAGATCTGGCCTCGCGTTCTCAACACGGCCATCGGAGGCGCTACGAACAAGATATATCTCATCGTCAGCGATCTTGGTACCGTGTCTGGCCAGGGTTTGGATTTCATAAACGGGCAAGTATGGCTCGAAAGGTTTTATACCGTGTACGATACCACCAATCGCCGTGTTGGCATCGCAATGACGCCTTTCACATATGCGAAAACCAACTGAAGACGAGCTGGATGGATGTCATCAAGGATTCGTGCTGAGTCGAATCTCATTTCACAAGATCTTTCTACGTCTTGCATTCTATTATATGTTGTCGGTCAACACATACACTTGTTACTTGACGCGGCCTGCATCTATTTATGTCCATATCAGTGCTGGTACTGATTATCTCAAGGCTCAAGCGAGATTTGTGGAAATCCTCATACGATCCACAAGCCAGTTCTAAATAATCGTGCCCTATCTCACTCGCACAGAAGAGCAGCATGAGGGGCACGATTGCAAATGAGCGGAATCGGAATTACATGGAGCCTGTGCCGCGTGTACCACTCGTGTACCCCTCTGTACGCAATTTATCCGCCAAATGACGATACTTATCTGGCGCTACAGTATGTTTGTAAAGGAATGGGCGCTTCAGGAACACAGAGCGTATGACAGGCAGATCATGTCGCACTCACGCCATCCTCATGTCGCCGCCGCAGGATTCACTTCCTTGCCAAAGATCGCGTCATTTCCAGGGTTGCGCGGCCTGTGTGAAATAGTTGACGGTCTTGGGCGATTCACAGCCAATCAGATCTCTCAGAATTTCAGGTTCCCTGGAAATGAGTTGCAAACATACTTACTGTAAGTACTCGCACATGAACACTTCCAAAATTTATCAACGTCATGATACCAGCATGAGATGTGGATGTCGGTTTTTCGGACTGTGTATAACTATATGTAGATGTCTCCGGCCGCGGCGGTCTCCCGAATTAATTGTGGGGAAACCACTTCTTTCATGTGTTAACACGTTACGTATGCATGTGCTGTGTTCTTCGACCATACCCTGATAAGGAGGCAGTGACTGGCGAGCGTCTGCGAGCGCACGTCCTTCGGTAATGTTGTTGGTGTGGAAGCGAGCAAGTTACGAAGAAGTAGATTTCTCACGATGACCTTCTTAGCTTCCAACTCTCACTCAAACAATCCGACTCCTTTCCACATTTGACAAGGATCAGCTATCTACGTGATGCACATGGGCAGAAACGACCTACCCCACTCAGCTCCTCCTGCTGGTTGCTGTCTGGGGTATAGGTTGTTATGAAATCACACCGTTACCAAGCTGAAGCTGTACAGAGGCCAGATCGCATGGAATTCTCGCTTCTCAACATGAATATAGGTACCATGTTGATCTTATCAGAAACCTTATCGCTCCCGGACGTTACAAGAGTGTCAACACAGCTGCATTGAGTGTATCGTGACTCTAGCCTTCGCTCTCCTCGGGCTAACTCATCCTCGTGGCACCTGTGGTTTTTCTTCATCATATGCTACACGAGGTGTACGGTCTGTACCATATGAATCTTCATCTGAACGGCCGAGATTACGCCAACGGTCTGACATCTGACGCCTTCTCGAATTGCGGGTGCTTTCCTGACATATAAAGCGCAGAGACTGTCTTCAGGCCCTTCGACTGCTTCCTCGAACGGTCTCCTAGTCTTCGAACATGATCGCCCCCTCTCTGTTGTCGACTCTCCTTCTCGCACTGGCGGTGTCTGCCAATCCTGTCATCACCATTCGCGACGCCCCCGTTACTCTGCCAATTTCGCGCCGCCTAAACACGACCACCGTCCGAAATCTCTACCAGCACGATCTTAAACGTGCTCAGGGCCTCAAGGCGCGTGCTCAAGGTGGATCAGCGAACGAGCTCGTCAACACGCCTGCGGAAAACCAAGATGTCAGTTACATCGCGAGTGTCGGTGTCGGCAAGCCCCCAACACAGTGTAGGTGCTTGACCTGTGACTGGAAAGATACAACTTTTGACGTTTTTTTTTTCGTAATCAGACAATCTCATCATTGACACCGGGAGGTCAGTAACTTTTCATCCGGTCCTCATAAAGTTGACATTCCGGTCATTAGCTCCAACACATGGATCGGGGCGGACAAGAAGTATGTCAAGACGAGCTCAGGGGTCAAGACTTCGAACACAGTCGTAAGTACCAACTCCTTTGATACGATCGATGCCTTGAGACCGCGTCTTATTCACTTCCCTATTCCAGTCTGTCAGCTACGGATCGGGAAAGTTCTCAGGTGTGCTTATATCGGTAACTTGATCGCACGCCGTCGCTGACAATGGCTATCAAGGTGACGAGTATACCGACCTTGTCACCCTTGGCTCTGGACTTGCCATTCCAAAGCAATCCATCGGTGTCGCATCCTCTGTTAGTCGTGTTTTTCGAACCTGCAACGTCGTTGTGTTGATACACCTCAATTCAGGCCCAAGGATTCACCGGCGTGGATGGCATTCTGGGGTGAGTACACAGCCTTGATGACCTTCGCGATGAGAGCGTCCAATCGAACTCCTTGTCAGAATCGGTCCCGCTGCTCTCACGAAAGGAAGTCTCTCTCCCGCTTCCAACTCCCAGGTCCCTACCGTTACCGATAACCTCTTCTCTGCTGGCACGATCTCCGCAAATACAATAGGTGTATCGTTTGAACCTGCCACCAGCACATCGGACGTCAACGGTGTGCTCACATGGGGTAAGTTTCGTCCCCAAATTGAATTCCGAAAATTCACTCATGTTACTCATTTCAGGTGGAGTTGATTCCTCGAAGTTCACGGGAAGTATCACTTACGTGTACGTCGACTTTCACATCTCATCGACCACCAATATCGAGACTCATGGCCCTACAGGCCCATTACATCGACATCCCCTGCGAGCCTATATTGGGGTATCACTCAGACAATCACATACGGAAGTGCTAAGACCGCTATCCTGTCATCCAAGGCTGGAATTGTAGACACCGGTACGTTCCATTGGTTCCAAAAACGATCACAGTCGTTCAACGTCTCCCCCAGGCACAACCCTCCTCCTCATCGCCAGCGACGCCTTCCAGAAATACCAGAAGGCGACGGGGGCTACTGCCGATGCCAAGACTGGACTTCTGACCATCTCCTCCGCCGGTTTCACAAAATTACAGAGTCTCTTCTTCCAGATCGGTGCCGTGAGTTTTACGCCACGACTCCTTTTGCGGGAACCCGGTTTTCTGACTATCTTTTCGTCTCTTGGCAGACTACCTTCGAGTTCACTGCCAACGGCCAGATATGGCCTCGGTCGCTCAACACTGCCATCGGCGGCACTGCTGGCAACATCTACATCATCGTCGGCGATCTCGGAAGCCCGTCTGGCCAGGGTTTGGACTTCATCAATGGACAGTCCTGGCTTGAGAGATTCTACAGCGTGTATGACACTGCCAACAAACGTGTTGGTATCGCGACTACGCCTTTCACCACTGCCACAACAAATTGAGGACTGGTGAAGCAGGGGGAGGAGTGCGTTGTATAATAAGTACCCCTAGTAACTGTTGTATGCCCTATGGAGGAAACCAAATTCGATTACTGTATTCGCAACGCCTGCGTCGGGCCAATATTCATAGCGAGAACGAGCTTAACAGAAGATCATCATCGATATTTTTCAGCATGTGAACGTTGTCGGGTACACGCTAATGATCATTGGAAACCTAAAATAGGATCATTACTTTCCCAGTTGAGATCATTACAAATCATTGTCTTCGCAGGCATCATGACACAAGGTGACGTCTTGTGGGAACATACAAAGGACATCCGGTGTGGTACGCGTTGGTACGTGGCCTTCCAATGTTCGCGCTATTTACCCAAGGTCTATCAAAGATTAAAATCGGTTTACTTACTCTGTTCTTCCTAGGAATATTGGCCACCACTCGTGCCCATCCGGAACACCAGTCGTCTCCCCGTGTGTTGCCACCAATCATGAAAACGTTTGATCAACGAAAGGAGATACGCGGGTCCCGCAACCAGTCAACTGGTCACTCAGACAGAGTTCATGATGATGGATCGTGGAACTGAGGCCCAAGAATCGAACTGGCACCACGCTTTTTTTCGTCTTACAGTGAATTCGGAATTCCGCAGGAGCTTCACCCTGAGTGACGTAAGTAGCCGATGTGATCGCACATGCTTGACTTTTGAACAAGGTGCCTGTCTGATCCAGCACTTTTTGTTCACAGACTTGTACATTACTTACTTATGTCCTCCAGTCCTCGGGCCATAGTCATCGACGACACTGATACTAGGATCCAGTACACAGGCCAAGGCTGGTTTCAAGATTCTGGAAGCCAAGATGGAGCAGGAAATTTTGGCCCGTCCTACCTCCACACCGAGCACGGAACAAACGGTAATGATAGTTTTGCCTTCTCTTTCACTGGTCAGTTGTTCCTCGTTCGTTTCATCACAGGTCCTTTACCATGCACCAGGAACATCCGTGACGGTCTCTGGTACGACGGCGCTTTCACAGATACCCATCGTCAACGGAACAGGCAATGGAACGACCTGGGATCCGAAGTGGGAGTGTTTCGTCGATGGAGTTAGCATTGGTTCCACCAATCCCTTCCCATATGCCGAAAACAACTGGGTCCTCTGCGATAAATCCCACCTCACAGATGGGCCACATACCCTGACAGTCAATGTGACCACGATGGGGAACACATTCTGGCTCGATCAGGTGCAGTTCACGCCTTCGCCCGGCGCCTCGTACGGGAACGGGACCAACGTGGTGCTTGTTCGGTTCATAGATCCGGGGATTGAATACGGGCCGGGGTGGGGATCGTTAGGCGGTGCTGCCAATTTTACGACGAAGCTTGGCTCGCAAATGAAGTTCAACTTCACAGGTGCGTTTTATTGCACGTTGCGCCGCCCTCGGAGCCCTGAATCGTACGCAAACCCTGCGCTTCACAGGAACGTCTCTCAGCTGGCTCGGCTTCATACCGACTGAACTCTCACATAACGCTTCTGCCGCGACATACGCCATCGATGGGGGCTCTCCCGTCTACTTCAAGCTCAATGGTCTTTCACCAACTGGTACAGTAACGGTGTACAATCAGGTCTTCTTCACCACACCCAACCTACCTGCTGATAAGCACTCCCTGCTCGTTACATATATGGGCAACAACTCCGTCACCCCCCTCGTTTTGACCAACATGTACGTCACCAACGTTTCCATACCATCCTCCTCGCAATCGGGTTCGAATGGCGGAACTCCCAGTTCCGGCGCTGGCTCTGGTTCAGGTACGGTCAACGGTGCCTCTTCGTCCTCACCACCCATCGGACCCATACTGGGCGGTGTTCTTGGTGGCATCTTCCTCGTCGCCCTCGCCCTGCTCTTCCTCTACCGACGCAAGAAACGCCGGGAAGCCCAACGAAAGATGGAAGATCCCGTTGTCACTGGCGAAATCTCCCCCTTCATGCCGAGTTTCCTCACTTCAGCAAACGTCCACCCCTCATCCCCCACGCAAACTATCATACCAACACCAATCACCAAACCGCGGGTGACAAGCAGCCCCGTGCCATACCGTGGTTCGTCGGAGATCCGGCTGAACGCAAGCTCCATCGACTTTGGGGGGACGATGTCGCGAGACGCAGGCCTTTCGGTGTCTGCGGGCTCTTCAGAACTGGGAGTTGCGGGCGTAGGTGCTGCTGGGGTCGGATACCACTGGGGAGCGGGAGGTCCACCTCACCCAGTCAGAAAAGGCCAGGAAGGCAGACAGGAGGCTCGAGATGGGGCTGCGGCGGGCCAGGTCCCGAGTGCAGGCGGTCAGAACGTGGTAGTCCGGCATCATGAGGACAGCGGGATACGTATGCCATCCGACCTAGTGAGAGTAGATGTGCCCCCGGTTTACACAGCTGATTAGGCATTCCTTCTTGCTTTTCCCTCTCTTGGCTATCGTTGAAGAACGGTCTTGTCGCACGGTGTAGGCACTAATTATTGAACTGTTGAATGCACAATACTGTCGAGCGCTTTCACCTCTTTGGTGTCATCAGCAAATCAGGGATGCAGCTCTCACTACAACAACCCCACTGCCTCCTTCGGCAAAAACGGTCCAGAAAACAACGGAGATGAGGATGGGGAAGTCGGGGTGACCGGCCAGTGCGGGGTCTTAGGGTCTGGGGAACTTGTCTTGCCTCAGTCGACCGTGAAGTGCCTTAAAAATAATATTTGTAGCGGCTCCCGCTGTTCCCTCGTCACTCCCACCATCAGACCCGATACCCTCACCGTCACAACCGCCTCATGACACGACAGCCGTGTTCCACCTCCAATCCACCTTTCCCCGCCGAGTCCGCTTCAACCGACCTCTCCATGATCCTCGCTCCCCGGTTCTCGTCGGGAGACGGGGACGGCGGGGGCACAACCGACAGCTACGCCAGAGCGGAGGATGGCGAAAGGGCAAGCGCCCTCCACCCCAATCCACGAGAGAGTCTACTCGCGATTTGGCGGCTGTCCCATAGGTTTACCCCTGCGTCTGCGTGGTGTTTTCCAACCCAGCTGTTTCGCTACCCACCCGCATGTATAGTGAATTCTAGAGTGCCAACCAAACAACGACGACCCATTATCGATTCATCCATCAACGCTGTTGCTCAGCGCCACTCGGCGTGCCCGCTCCGACAAACGATACAGAATTGAAAGAGAGAGCCTCAAAAAAAAATCGGCGATCACACTTACATACCTAAATGCGGCACAGTAGAATCCCGTCCCAAAGGCCGCTCGATGAGAGTGTGAAGATTTCTCTTTATATACATATCATGGACCACAAAACCTTCTTTAAGCGATTTAGAACAAAACCCGTGGCCAAAACTGGTTGTATATTTTACATCGCCATGCATACATATCAAAGGATCAGATCTAGTTGGACGTCGCGAAAGTGCACGGGGTAGTAGCGATACCCACACGATGGTTGGTTGTATCGAAAACGGAATAGAAGCGCTCGAGCCAGCCGTAGCCGTTAATGAAGTCCAACCCAGATCCAGACGGCGAGCCAATATCGTTGACAATCAAGTAGATCGTCGTGGAGGACCCACCGATGGCGGTGTTGAGAGAACGGGGGAAGGTCTGAGCATTGGCTGTGAACTCAAAGGTTTTCTGATGGCAGGAAGCGTCGGTGTGTAAGGAACGCCAGTAGAAGACCAAGGATGATTTGAAGAACTTACCCCTCCAATGTGGAAGAACAAGCTCTTTAAGTTGGCATATTTCGTGGATGAAATCTTGAGGAGGCCGGTAGTGCTATCAAGGGTCGCGCCAGTTGCGCTCTTGTACCTAGCGTAGGCATCTGTGGCGACGAGCAACAGAGTCGTGCCTGCGTTTTATAGAATTGGGTGATAAATCTTTTCGGTGTCAAAGCTTCGAAACACACCGGTGTCAACAATTCCAGCCGTGGTCGAAAGGATGCTGGTAGCAGAGGCGCTGTATGTTATAGACTCGTTTATACCCCAGTAGTAGAGAGCAGGAGAGGTGCTCGTGATGGAGCTGCATACAAACCGTGAGCAAACATGATGTGAAATGCGAAGTATAACGTTGCACGCACGTGTACGTGATGGATCCCGTGTATCTCGAGCGATCAGTTCCACCTGAGGAATAGCGGAGATAATCACATTTATCAGTCGGCAAGGACTTGAAAGACATACCCCATGTAAGCTCTCCATTGACGACCGCGCTGCTGCTAGTCGGCTCGAAGGAAATACCGATCTCGTTAGCGGAGATCGCGCCTTGGGAGTAGAGGTTGTCGGTGACTGTCGGGATCGTCGCAGAAGTGTTGGGAGACAGAGTGCCTGCGGAAACTGTCAGTTCAATGGAGAACCCCACGTATTGTGTACTACCGTGTGTGAGGTCAACTGGTCCAATCCTTCGTGATCTTCGTCAGTTAAAGCTGGAAATGTGGTTCGGGAATATCTACCCGAGGATTCCATCGCTTCCTTGGAATCCGCTTGACTTATGATAGATCAAGAAGAGCATTCGGTTGGTGGGCAATAGAACTCACACTGGATGCAACACCGATTGATTGTTGCGGAATGATCAAGCCTGGTCCGATCGTGACCTGGTCAGTATACTCCGTACCTGAGAATGAGCCGGACCCGTAGGTAACGGACTTGAAAGGAAGTGAATCGTTGATACGACACGATCTTGGAAGATAAGGATGGCCGCACCACTGACTGCCCCGTGCTGTGGCTGGTGGTTGTCTTGACGTAGGCTGTTCCAGCACCAACCCAAGTGTTAGAGCTGCAAATGGGAAGACGGATCAAGTCAGCATCATTTTGTATGGATGTGGACGCTCTTCACCTTCCAGTATCGATGAGAAGTTGGTCTGATTTTCAAGAAGAAACACCAAAGGGGTGAGAGAGGACAATAGACCATTCGAACTCATATACACATACAGTATGTCGCTGGGCTGCCGACACCAACGGTTGCATAGTAGGTTACAACTTCATTATCAGCCGAGGTACTGATGACTGCGCGCTTCCCTGTATCGCCCGAGTCGCGGGTTTTCAAGTGCTGTGCGCGGGCCAAGTCCCGTTCATACAGACCACGAGCGTTCGTGATGTTAAGGCTACGAGAGATGGGGAGGGTAATAGGAGCGCGGGTAATCGGGACGATAGGGTTGGCAGAAATGGCCAACGCGAGGAGCAAGGTCGAAAACAAGGTAGTGGGAAACATCTTATGGGATGGCCTCGACGAGTCAGGAGTTGTGTGAGGAGAGTCACGTCAAACTGCCCTGGCTTTTATGCATACACATGGTACACATGTCATAAAGCCGGATTGGCGACGGGTATCAAGAATGCTTGTAAATCGCCTTTCTGTTGAAGATGCATAAGTACGGCGAATTCTAATCGAAGTGAAAGAACGAGTCCAACCTGGTCATGTTGGCCCCAGGTTAAGACGATACCACCGTCTCGTTGACATCGACTACAGATAATGTGGTGGTTCATGTGATCAGCCACTAATAAGACAATCTGATATGCGATTTTGAGGGGGCTGGATTGAACTTGAATAGAATTCGAAGAAGTAAAGTCGCGAAAGTGATAGAAACCCCTAAGTTTTGCTCGTTTACAGTCCTATCCGGATCGATTACCGAAAGCTTCGTTCTTCGAATGACGAGGAGGGGGGAGGCGACACGATAACGGCCTCAGGTGAACTCATGACCGCAAGTTACCTGAGCCCAGACCATACATAGTCCGCCGGCTATTTAGTTTCGACGCTAATCAAGAAGGCTTGACGTAGCGAGATAACAGTAAGAACAGTGCGATTGAACTTGATGCCCTTGCTCAATGGTGTCCGCAAGTCTTCATGAAATTGACCAGAGGGCGGAATTTGTGGAAGAGGTGCCTGTGTCGCGCGACTAGGAATTTGGAGAGTCAACTACCATTGAAGAAACCTGGGAACATTTGAAAATGACGACTGTCAGCAGGCGCGAAACTGAGGAATTCACCGACAACAGCCTGCCAGCGTCTGAGATACTCCAGGAATCAAGGTTACCCGAGTCCTCAAGTTACGCGCTCATAGAAATTGTCGAAGAAGGTCCAAAGACGTAATGAACAGCTGTGTGGTTGTTACCGAGGTCAACGAGCCTTCTACACCTGGCACGACTCTAGGGACAGCAGGGCATGGCAGGCATGAACTCCAGTCGCGGGGCGCAGAATTGATGGCTCCTCAAGCTCTCTGCCAGGTGCCCTAGTCATCGCGCCGCGGGGCCGTGGTGGATTGATTGCAAGAAATCAATCGATTGTGAACGACATCGAATGAAATAACATGATCAAGCCGAGTCTGCGTGGAAGATATAGTTGGACACCTGACGGAATGTGCTTCAGACCTAGAAGTGGATTTTCCGTAGGCTGTCGATCGTGAGCTGAGAGTGGATTGTGCGCACCTAGATAGACCAACTTCTCCTGCGAATGATCTCCGGATGTTCATCAAGACGGAATGCCGCCACCCACAACCAGCTTAGCTGCCTTGGTTTGTACGCCCAATATATCGTGTCTATACTTTGGAGATGCAATCGGAGCACTGGACTGGGAGCCCGTAAGAGGGTTTATCTGGAGAGAAATAGACAGGCTGCTGTGAGACGAAAAGGAACGGAGTATTGGCGAGGACATGCGCTTTTCGAGATAAAAACGTTCAACCCCGGCTCCTGCTTTTCGAGATTATACCTGAGCGGGGGTTATTTCGGTGAGAAATTTCGTCAACCGTAGTGCTTGTTTGTAACTGTTTATAAAACTGGCACTGCAACGGCCTTGGCACAAATTTGACTCTCCTTGTTGATATGGATTCTCATCAGGGGCCGTTATAACCGAGCTCTCGGTGGCGGATTTACATACGGCGGCAATGGCGAAGACGGTGTCGAGCCACCGGTGACGTGATGATGAGGATCATCGATTGCAGCAGTCCAAAAGAAAGCCAATTGCACGAAAACAAGCCATCAACTTATTGTCAGGCGCACCGCATGGGTCGCTCACATCGCAACCGCACCTCAAATCATCTGAGATGGACTTCTGTTCGTCGCAAGGCTCTTGCCTTGGACCTTACCGCTTAAGTGCCTGCGGAGCACATGCAATGCCGAGAATCAAAGCAACCAGAGGCAACCACTGTCAAGTTTAGTCTGGAATGGAGTTCTTGCATTTCACGAGATATCTCGCATTCGCAGATCCTATAAATCCAATATGGTGTCCTTCTCAACTTATCATTTTTCTCTTCTGCGTCATTTTCTGAACATGTTCGCTCCTTCTCTTCTGTCTACGCTTCTCCTCGCATTGGCTGTAGCCGGCTCGCCTGTCGTTACCATCCCCAACCCTCAGATCACCTTGCCTATTTCCCGCCATCTCAATGCGACCAATCTCCTCAACCTATACCAAACCGACTTGAAGCGTGCCAGATTCCTCACCGGTCGCGGGGGGAGCCATCTCACTTCTGAACTCGTCAACACCCCTGCAGAAAATCAAGGCGTCTCTTACATCGCCAACGTTGCTATTGGCAGCCCGCCAACTCACTGTAAGTGTTGGCTATGGTCCGGTTAAAATCATGATTACTAACCTCCCAAAACATAGTCAATCTCATCATCGACACGGGAAGGTTGGTAACGGTTGCAGACCATCGACATTTTCATTCTAAGCCTTACGCGATAGTTCCAACACCTGGGTCGGTGCAGCGACAAAGTACGCCCCGACAAGCACCAGCACAAAGACACCGAACAAAGTGGTATGTTCTTCATCGGATCGATATGCACGGATTCTGACTAACGTTCGCTAGTCTGTGTCATATGGATCAGGCTCTTTCTCAGGTTGGCTTTTTGTAACCATTTGATCAATATCCAGTTTCATTGAGAACTCAATTGAAGGTACTGAGTTCATCGACACTGTTGATCTCGGCTCGGGCCTGGTCATCAAAAATCAGTCTATCGGCGTCGCAGAAACTGTGGGTCCGCTTCAATCAACGTTTGTATGCTGTTTATCATTCCTCCAAGGCCCAAGGATTCAAGGGCGTCGACGGTATCCTTGGGTAAGCCCATCGGTTCTATGACGCTTTACTGGACGGAATTAGTGACAATACCATCTTGTAGAATTGGCCCCACTGGTCTCACGCAGAAGACTCTATCCCCCGATGCGTCATCCACCATCCCTACCGTCACAGACAACCTCTTTTCTTCCAAGGCGATTACTTCCAACTCTATTGGGGTTTCGTTCCAACCCACTAATAGTGACTCGATCGTGAATGGGGAGCTTACATGGGGTAAGTTCCCCACCCTTTTGCGAACTAAACCTTTGCACCTTTTCTAATGGTCCCCTCTTCTAGGTGGCGTTGACAACTCCAAGTTCACGGGCAGCATCACCTTCGTGTACGTTGTTCCTGCTCCCTTCAACACTCCGACGCTAACACCCAATACAGTCCCATCACCAAGACCGCTCCTGCGAGTCGCTTCTGGGGCATTGATCAGACTGTGACGTATGGAAGCGCGAAGACCCCCATCTTGTCGTCCACGGCTGGAATCGTCGACACTGGTACGTTGAGCAGTTTCACAAAACAC
The DNA here is from genome assembly GCA_963565915.1 of Entoloma clypeatum. NCBI lineage: Eukaryota > Fungi > Basidiomycota > Agaricomycetes > Agaricales > Entolomataceae > Entoloma > Entoloma clypeatum. The sequence continues at coordinate 4,111,719 of OY751495.1, forward strand.
GATAACATTCATTGAACTCTGCTTCGTCCGCTCCTTAGGCACCACCCTCATGCTCGTAGCTACTGATGCCTTCCAGAAGTATCAGGAAGCAACCGGTGCCACTCCCGACAAAGCCACAGGACTTTTGACGATCACTTCGGCGAACTTCTCCAAGTTACAGAGTTTATTCTACCAGATCGGTGGCGTACGTTCCCAACTTTTTCCATTTCTCCTTCAAGCCAACCGATTTTTCCCCCTCCACAGACCACCTTCGAGTTTACCGCCAACGCCCAGACCTGGCCACGGTCGCTCAATAGTGCCATCGGTGGAACCCCCGGTAACATTTATCTCATCGTCAGCGACCTCGGATCCAAGTCTGGTCAGGGTTTGGACTTTATTAACGGGCAGACATGGCTTGAGAGGTTCTACAGCGTATACGACACCGCTGGCTCACGTGTCGGGATCGCGAATACCCCCTTCACCACTGCAACGACCAATTAATTGCTTGTGGGGACGTAGCGGAAATGATACCCATTAATATTCTTTCAATCAAACGCTTTTTTTCGCGGATCATTTATGAGTTCTTCAGATCCAGGGTGCTGGATTAATCGATTGCCTGTCATCCAGAACGCAACAGTGGGAACACACACGTACATTCTATCATGATACTTAGTCTCTTTCATATAGGAATTTCCCCCCAAACCACTATTTTATAACTGATCCACATCTTCTGATCATAGAACTCACAAGCGACCCACAGCATCCCCTTGTCGTGCAGCCGAGATAAGTGTCGCTCTATCCCTTCATACAGTCAGTGTCCTGTGGGACGTCCAGACTACAGAGTGTGGCGTCGGTCGCGTCGAGATTTCGCGCCTCTGATCGACACGGTTTCAACAGCATCCAGTACAAGAGAGCATTCGTTATGAATATTCTCGCTTCAGAAATTCGTGAAAGGGGTTGGACATGGTGGCGACTGTTAGGTGCTGCTTGCCGACTCGGATCAAATCATCGCTTCATAACCTTGAACTCCCATCTTCTTCACCTCGCCCCAGGTTCCCGCTCACTAACATTCAAACCTGATCAATCGCATGACTTGTGGCCGATACTTGTATGCTACACCACCACTGGCTCGAGGCTCTGACATCGAATCATGCAACGCGTCGCTGGTCAAGTGGAAAGCTGAGGACTTGGACAACCCCTATGGACAACTCCCGGCCCCTAGTACTATCGTCGCATCCGCAAGACTTCACAGTAAACGAAGCCAGCCAACACAGTCCGGATGAGCCCCCTGGAAGCTTGAAATAAGCCTGCTTGTCGATAGCTTTGGCCCGGGGCAGGGCGGCCGTACGTAGTACATCCTTTGAAGCATCTTTATCGCGTTCTCATTGAGATGATGAGCCTACTAAGTAGACTCGAATGAAATCCACTCAGTGGCAGCGTTCGGAGCAAGATCTTCAACGACGAGCCTGTTTCCCTGCCATTCCGTTTCTGTGGACGTATCGGAACAACACCTGGCAGGCGACAGGGACAGGTGGGAGGATTCACCATGTCGCCTGAGACTCCTACCCCCACTTGCATCGCAAACCTTCAAGTTGGGCAACATTGGTCATGCGATGTTGCAAGTTGCGCCCTTGCCCTTGGCGTGCTTTTTTTTCCCGAGTCCTTGGAGGGGCACCCGCAATGCAGAGAGAATGAGGGAAAAAAAAAAAAGAGGGGAGGGTGCGAGTGAGAATGGGCTGTTTTTGTTTTTTTGGATTTGTGGTGCGCGTTGACTCTTGCTTGTGCTGGTGCGTTCTGTCGAAAACTTTTCTTCGTCGTCTTGTTTGACTGATGTACGCCACACTACCTACTTAGGACGAGATTCGGACGTTCAAGTTGTATATGAATGTCCCCAACACCCTTTTTTTGAAATCACGTCCTTGTTCAGGCAGGGCGGTAGCATCTGCTTGACTCAGTTCGTTCCCCCCCATGCAGAAATCACTGCGACATCCTCAACTCACAAGGCAGGGCCCACTCCTCCAAACCTGTCCCGGAGCGCCGAAACAGAAGTCAACCCTCGCCATTTCAGAATTGCATTTCGAGGACACCGCGCGATAGAAAAGCGAGCTAGGGAACTCGTTGCTATTGTTCCATATATCCCTCAACGTCACCGATATATATATATCTTTTGGCGCAATTATATATTTCATACGTGAACATACATCTAGCAGAGCATTACACGAGAATATGCGACAAAGGGCAAGATTGGGAAAAAGCTGCTTGAGCCTGTGTCTAGCGATCGTGCGTGAGTGGAAAGAGTATCGAAAAGAGGCGGTGCTCAGAGAAACCAAGCCCAAGAAAGATGAAGAGCATAAGCCGAAGAACGTAGGATATAGGTAGAGGTTGCATAAGTTGATTGGGCGGGATCGTGATGCGTGCTACAGGAGTCTTGCGAAACAGAGAAAGCGTGGTAAGTTAGGTGATACAATACGAAGGGGGTAGGTAAAGTGAGATGAATTGAAACAAAAGGCGTAGGGTTGGTGATACAGTAGAAGACATTGAAGAGGTGTTTGTTATTGAGTTGCTGCGTCGTGGGTATTCGTCGTCAAGAGGCCGTGCCAGCGGCGTAAGAGAAGACTGTGCAAGAGTGTGTCGTCAAAGTGCACCGGCGGCTGTGGCTCGACGCCAGCTTCCGGCAGCGGAGGCGGCAGACCTCAAGCGGCAAAGGGCAATAGGGTTTTGTGTGGCATGGGCACGAGGGGGAGAGGTGTACGCTGCTTCAGCAGGGGCGGAGAGGGTGGTGGGCGATGAGTTGGAGAAGCAGGGTAGTGTATGAGGGGCCGTGGCCAGAGGGTGCCGTTGTGGTGGGGGAGGGCCTGAGAGCTTGGGGAAAGGAGGTGGCGGGGAGGCAGAGCCGAGCATGACGCCACCGGTGAGCACGGTGCTTACGCCGCCTTGGTAGAGATACTTGGTGGAGTTGTTGTGTGACGGCGATGTCGGGTTCGTGGGATTGTTCGTGGGGGTAGGGATAGGTTGGGCCGGGGTGACTTCTTCAATTTTGCTCGGAGTGGAAGAGCAGGAGGTGTTTGATGAGGCGGATGAGTGGGAGGAGAAGGAGAAGGTGGAGTAGTGGGATGAGCGGGAGGAGGGACGGGATGACGATGAGTTTGAGGTGGACTCGGAGTCGGAGTCGGAGTCATGTACCGTTGACGTTGCCGCTGTGTCTTGTGGTTTCGGTAGTAGGGAGGCGGGTGAAGAGGATAAGGACTCCGCAGCCCAGATGACACCGACGTTCCCATTGTCGGTGCGGACGACGTAGACGATCGTGGGCTCGATGATGAGCATGAAGGCAGAGCCACCAAGGACTCTGGCCCAATCGGCCCAGGCGATGCCGGAGGCGAGACAGGCGAGATGAACGGGGAGTGGGGGAGGGGCGTTCGGTGAAAATACGAGTTTTTTTGAGTTTTCTAGGGGGGCAGGGGTTCCTGAGAGGGTGGAGGTGGTGAGGAGGGTGGTGTGCAAGAATAGCTGGAGGGTCTGAAGGGAAGCGGTGGTGTGGGTACCCAGCAGAGCAAGTGGGCGGATCAAAAAGACAGCGGCGGCGTGGAGGGATGCAGACATGATGTTATGACTGGAAAAGAGGTCAGTGTGATAAAAGAAAAAGAAAGGAAGACAACCACATACTTGACTGAACGGGAGACGTAGAACAAGCGCAAGCTTCAAGATTTACTTCCTGGTTTTATACATCATCACACCTGAAAATGGCCGTGAATGCGGCTTTCAAGCGCATTGTCCTCCGTTGCATTGTGCCCGACAATGCACATCGGAGTTACCTCATTGGGTTAGTAGCTCCTGCTCACATGACCACTCCACTGTGGTTCGTGTTTTTGTATTGCACCAACTCACCCTCATCTTTTGCACTGACGAGAATTTGTGGGAACAGTCCCACCATCCACAATCTTGTCATCGCTCAAGCTTCAAGCCCAACCTATTGCGTTGATGGGGAACGCCTTTGTGCAGACATGATCCCGAAAGCAGAGTCGAGCCCGAAGTTGGCGGAATGATCTTGTTCGATATGGAGAAACCCAGCAGGTCCCCATTGCTTTCTCTCGTTGCCGTACAGTTTTGTCTGCTTTATAGATCCAACGTGACACCCCCCGCCTTCACATCTCCGTCAGATAAGCGATCTACGCCGTCTTAGGAGTCTGCCCCTGCGCAATCTTTAGGCTCTTATTTCGTTATACATCCTAGAGCATTGCAGCTTTTGAGACAGGGAACACCGGAGAGAGAGTTCCAGGAAATGGCTTGATTGATGTGAGTTTCTTGACTTCTTAGGGTGTGGACGCAACCTGGATCGTTCTTCAGGGGTCATCCCACGTCTATTTAGAATATGGTGTTATGGCATCCTCTCACCGAAGTTCTTGAAAGACGTGAGCTTCTTTGCTTTGTGCTACGTGGGTCCAAGCTCACCTGTGTTCTACAAAACGTTCCAAGTCTATTTCCAACTTCAACGTGATCCACATCCTTACAACATCTCAGCAGTCAGGAACTCAGTCGCGGCATGTCCCCCCATTCCTATGTGTGGTATTGATCCCAGACCACGGGATGATGAGACTCGTAACCGTACTCTGTGAAGCAACGACACCTCGTATCGAGGCTCGCCTCTTAGAGGTATCGGTCCTTGGACTCCGGGGCGGCGTGCACAGATGCACTGAGCTCAGTTTCCACGTGCTCGTTATAATCGTGCCAGGAAAGCCGTGTATTTCTTGTCATTGTAAGTTTATCCTGCGAAATTTACGTGTCGAGATTTTTGTCCTTGCGCGACGAGCCGCCCTATTACAATTTGTCGGTTTTCCACGTCCTCTGTCGGAGACGGCCGAACTGGAAGCTCTACTTTGTAATCTTGTCTTCCTTCGCCTCATAGTTATGATGACCTTCTCACATAGAAGCTCAATAAAGGCGTGACCTTTGCTTTGTTACCCCAAGATGGCGTTAACTCCCAGCGCGCCACGATCCTTTCCCCTGAGCGGTCAGGGTCCAAGCCAAACCTCGGGGGCAACACCCGACAACCGTGAAAGATATTCCGTCGGAATGTCGGCACTGTGTTATCGTTCTTCCGCATAGCATAAGTCGTGAGGGACAATCAGTCCTTCGGCGATCGGCGACGATGCCCGGCAGGTGCGCATTTTGAATTCTTCTCAATTTTGAACGCATACTTTCCGTATCCGTTCATTAGATGCGATCCATTGAGATTCAAGTCAGGTTCTGATTGCAGTGAGTAAATTGGGGTTTCCTTTGGGGCAGACAATGCGGCCCAGCAAAGCGACAGGTACCACGGTGCACCGCGCAACTTTCCCCAGCTGTCTCGGCTTTTATAAACCCAGCCACCTCAAGCTGGATGGTGATCCTTGTCGACGCTTGTCAATTCATGGCTGCAGTAAATATACGGCCCGATCTATCCGGCGCAAGGTTCCGTGAACGATTCGATGATCGGTGAGTATCTGCAAGTTTCTCACAGTCAATTGGCTGATTTGTGAAGTATGACACGTCCTCCGTGTTCCTACTTCCATCTTCCACAGCGTGAGCATTGTCTTGGAGATTCTGATGACCTTTCTAGCCTCTGAGAAACAACGTACCCTTGTGGGGGCTTCCATGCCAGTACCCGGGTTCGAATCAGAGTGATGCCCCCGAAGTTTCTTATTCAAAATCCTTTCTTGCTGCCTTACTCAGCCATCCGCGACTACCTAGATCCTTCCATGATCATCGTCTATGATCTCCCTCCCTCTATTGGTAAGCCAGGGCTCTTGCTCTTTGGAAGGTTGCTTGAGTTTTCTATCTACAGTGCCTGCTACTGCCGAGGACCATAAGTTATATCAAATACCAGTGCTCGGAATCTTTCGTCTCTTAAACGTGTAGCGCGGGCGACTCTCGCAGATAACTCTATCTCCGCCGTCAGTCGTTTGTTTTTTCGGTAATTCAGTCAAATTTCCCATATCCACGACCCCTTGGCGTGTCTATCGCTTGCCTTCGGTTCTTACAGAAATGACAAAGATCCATAATACTCGCCCCTGCACCGCATTGCTCCTTGTGGAGGTCCTGTCGCTTTCTGCGTTGGTGACAGCTTATCTTTTTCTTCTATTCTTCTATTTGAATCCTGCCTATCTTTCAAGTTGCCATCAAGCAGCTCCTCGCCTTGTTTGTTTTCGCATCATGTCATTTTTCCGAGCATATGTTGATCAAGCCGGCAGGTACCCTTATCGTCTATGAATGGGAAAGCACAGTTGAAACGTCACAGGTTCTCTATAAGACTACCGGATGTTGACGCTATCTGATCAGTCGTCAGAAGCTAATCTATGTTTGATCAACGGAGTGGAGAAACCTCGGAGCAACGAGTATTTGCCTTGGAAGACCCGATCCGACATAAACTTTGGGCAGTCGTGCCTCAAATGTCGACAATCTGTCGAGCTGTCGGTGAGCCCAGTGGAGAGTTCGTTTAACTTCTTCGAGCAAGCCACTGATGTGGAAACTGAGGCTCCGTATGTAGGTTGCAACGGGTGTGCCCACCATAGTAACATATTACCGGAACGCTCAAGATGATACTTACTCGCCTGTGTTCCAGTATTGTTCTCTGAAAACACATGTCGGAGCTCTGGAGCCATTTTTTTTTTTCACCTGATTGATTGACATCTGTGTGTTGTCACTGTGTTGTCTGTTTTCTCGACCCGCGTCATGTTCGCTTAGCTATGTGACATCCCCTTCGAAACTCCCATGCTGCATTGACACGCCGCGTTCACGCACTTCCTTCCCTCGATCTATTTCTAATGTAATCCCTTTCCGAGATTACCTCACGACCCCGCGGATCCTTAAGGGGTTTTTCGCGTGATGCATACCTTATTTCAAAGGATCTATAAAACTCGACATGGTCATAGGAGGGCTCTCGGCCTTTGTTCGTCCATGTTCTCTCAGCAACCCTGCACCTCACGCACATCATACATGTCCTCCTTGACCGTTAAAACCGGCGTTGTTACGCACCCTTGCCTTCGTGAGTTTATCCCCTCACCTGAAGAGTAACGCGTCATTTTATCTACTTTTGTTATCAGACGTTCGCGATGCGCACGATGCGCATGTTGTTCTGGAGGCTGTGAGGCTCGGCATATTGCCAATTATTAGACGGCGGCTCCTCTCAAGCGAGAGGGAAGAGCTGAGGAGTGGCCATATCTACGTCTGGGAAGAAGCTCAGGATGAGGGGGGGCTGCTGCGTTGGACCGACGGCAGGCGATGGTGCTTACCACCCAGTGCCTTTCGGCGCGGAACTAGCCTTCACTGACTCAAACTAAAGGTCACAGAGTCGAATGAGGGGTGATTACCTGTTCTACGAAGAGAAAGTGGAGACCACGCAGGAAGAGAGGGATGCCAAGGCAGCTCGTAGGTTCGTAATTTGTCTCGGACATGGGAACAGGCCATGGCTAACGGCACCCATAGGGCGCGGCGAGCATCGGATCCCAGCGTCATTCTTCCTCCACCGACCCGCAGGAAGGATAGGCCGTCAAAACCCGACGGTCTCACGAAACAAACGTATTCTGTCACGGTCCATCTTCCGGATTCCAGCGAGCGTCGCAAATGGCATCTTGTTGCTTATTTTTCTGTGAGGGACCAAACAAAGTTTCTGACGTAGATCTTGTGAATTGACTTGCTTATCTTGGAAGGGAAACGATTACACCCGACTCCCGGTCGTCGAGAGCTACGACTATCTCCGAAATATCCACGTGCCACACGGTGTCTTTTTCAGCAGCAAGGTGCTACCAATAAGCCCGCGAATAGATCGTTATTCTTGCTTCTCGGATGAAAACGAGAACTATGGCGTGGACAGACCCGCTCGACCTGACTACTCCGGATCCCCCACCAGCACATACTCTCCCACATCGTCTTCCACGCCACCCTTTCTGACGCCGGCTCCTCCACGCCACAATCACGCTCTACCTACTACCTCTTCGCGCGAAGGAAATCACCCAGCATTGTTGCCACCTATAACATCGTTTGGGCCACCCTTCCGGCCAGCGCTCCCTCGTCCACATTGTGGCGGACTCACGAATTATGCCCCACTCTCATCAGAGGACCGCCGAATTTTAGATAGTTTCCGTGTTGTTTTATGATGCCAGTTCATTTATCACTAGGATCACACGCATGCAAATCTTAATATAAAAGTATGTTCTGTCAATGCTTTGGCAACCAATTTTCAAAAAAAATGTATCCAAGCTTTCACACGTGAATTTCGTGCGTTTTGTTTTTGGGTGACTCCAAATTTGACTCGTGTAGACTGCACAGCATCACGGCTACGTCCTCCTTGGAACGGGATCGGGCTGAGGGGGGCATATGCGTCAAATGGTGACCGTGTGGTATGAGCAGCTTCTTCGGGCAGATCTCGCCAGACCTCCAGCGCATGTCGAGAACCAATTTTCGAGGTCTGGGCCTTGATACTTACGGCAGTCGGTCGTGAATTTAAACGTCCAGTTTGAGCACTATGCATTAGCCCCAGAGGCCCGATATATTGGAAGGAAACAAGCGAACTCGTGACGTGTCACACTAACTCGTACTTTGTCACCGATATCCGATCTGATGAAGGAAATTCTCTATGTTCAAGCAGGAAATTTTGCTAATCACGTCGGAACTCACTTTTGGAACACCCAAGACTGCTATCTCGCGGAGGAATGTGGCGTTGAGTCTTCTCCTCACGATTTTGACGTTTCATTCAGGGAAGGATTTGGAAACTCCGTATGACATCGATTTTCCGTCAGACTTGCGCTGAAATTACATCTCAAAAGTTCGTTCCAAGAGTCCTCGTGTTTGATAGGAAAGGTGACCCTCCAGCTGGCACATCATCAGCTTCACGTAGGTGATACAAAGGGATAGACAATTTCGGTACTCTTTCGCAACTGGAAGGCACAGACCAGGACGAAGGGTCAGCTATATGGTGAGGCCTCCGATGGTCACCCTGAAAGTCTGTGCAGTTGACTTCAATCGCGTCACACAGGGATGGCAGTGTGGCGGTTTACAGCCAAAAACCAATCCCACCCAGAGTATATCAACCCGGACAAGAACCTTGTACTTCTGATGGCGTCGACACCCTGAGTGACAGCGTGAAGAATTGGTCGGATTTCAACCGCGTTGATTATACCCCTAGATCATTGCAAAAGGTATCCGCTGATTGGGGATGTCTGGAAGGAGATTGGAGAGGGGGCCAAGGCTTGTTTTCGCGATATGATGATGTGAGATATCAAACGTCGCCACCGCACATCTAGCCCGTCATCATCGTTATTCAGGATAATGGCTTGATGGAAGGATCTGTCCGATTGTTCCTCGAAGAGTGTGATTCTCCACAGGTGACTTTTATCTTTCCTGATCGACCCGAAGTGCCACTGAAATGTTTCGTCAGGGAATGCAAATCATGAATGATACGGCAGATTTCGGGGGGTTCCTTAGCTCCTTCTTGACGTCGTTCCACGATGAATTTATGAAGCTTCCCTCTTTGGTTATACCCCTCCTTTCCACCCGCCTCTCACGAGGTGTGGATGTCGATGATGTGAGCTTAATAGTTTTAAACTCTGTCAGGGTACGTTTACGAGTTTGTTTCAGCATCAGGGGATTAAGAAAGTCATAAACGACGCCCTTTATCTCCGCAGCCTTAACGAGCTTGCGTCAATAACGATTCCCATCCAGTCGCCTAGCTCTTGGCCTTCTGATATCTGGCCTTCATCGCTCTCGGCTGACGTATGCCCGAATTTACCTCGCGACTCTATGGCTGACTGGATCATCTGATCTGACCAGCCCAGGAGCCTTTATCATAACTCAGCTATCCTTTCTGCGCATATAGAGACAGTCACACTTCCCCTCCGGTTCGCATCTCCTTCGCCTCTAAACTCCTCATCGTCACTAACTGAGGGTACAAAGACTAAAAAGCCCTAGGATTGATGTCGCAAGTCTATCGGGTCATCTGAATTGGCGAGGGACGGCTTCCTCATTTGGAGAGCTGGCCGGTGTTTTCCCCATTTCATCCACCAAAACATTTGGGGAGTCCTTGGCGAACTTCTCGTCCCCTTATTCCAATGCAGTGAGTCAGTTTACGAACAGCTATTCTCTATTGTATCCTTATGTTGGGAAATTACACAGGACGACAAGAAGCACCACCGCCAAATTTCCCGACTGGATGTTACCCGAGGTTTCTCTCCGCAAGGTGTATCAGCTTACGAACGATGGCGTTCTGGGCCATCCCTTCAGCATACGAATGTCTCAAGGTACGTATATGGAGAGTTCCTATCGACCTTCTAATTGCTTATGCATGCGAAGCATCCAAGCCATGCCCTATCCTATTCCCACGTCATATCCTTCTTTCTTCAAAATCGGCGAGGATCGCACTCGATTTCCACATCGTGGGATTCGTGAGATGGCGATGTTCTCTTCCGTCTCGACGGGAACGAGTACATCTGACCTGTTTTACGAACTCGCGATCACGCTCGAGACCTGTATGAAGAGGAGATTGCTGACGGAGGCCCTGATTGAAGGCGATGACCTCAGGGAGCTCGTTTCTGACTTGTGGACCCTCCGCGACACGTTTGGCAATGAAGACGATGAGGGATCAGCGATGGCAACGGGTGTTTTCGGAGAAGATGAATGAAATGTGCTCAAGAGGTTCTTCATCGGCGGGAGTCAATATGTATTTCCACGATAATCGAAACCGTCGATATAAACCCCAGTTTCATTCATTTTATGATATTCCGTCTCTTTTCTTAAAATTTGATCGCTCTCTTGAACCAAATAAATTGAACGAATTCATGCGTCAACCTGAAGGGATATGGAGCTACGTAACTGAAAATCACGACCTTGGCTTAAGTGGGCCTCTTGGGCGCGATGTCTTCCCACATGGAAGATTTGGGATCTGTTCTCGGGGTAGGCTTCCTGGGACAATCGTAAGAGACGCCTTGCTCCCACGTCTGCGAGGTTCTCAGTCGGTCGGTATCGGGAGGGTGGGTCGCATGGCGCGTTGGGAGGGCCTCAGGTATCAGTGAATGCCGAAGATTCTCCCTAACCCGCGTTGATGAGTCCGTTCGGTCTCCACACCTTCCTTCCTTCCATCCCACCGAGTCAGTTTTTTTAGGATGGCGCTTCGCAACGCGACAGTCGGTGGCTGTTTTTACAAAGTCGTCGTTTTTTCGCACCGTATTCTGAAACATGGAAATATATTCATGCCGATCGATTCCGGCGTCGAGGGCGGACATGCAATCAACGTGGTGTTATCTTTCTGCCTATCAAGGAATGAAAATAGGATTGGAAGGTTGGAGCGGCTTACTTCGGATTTATTGTCCTAGTGACATCAAGAAAGGCTGTATCAGGATTGTAGTCGGAAGCGTTTAATATTTGGCGAGAAGGATTATGTGGACGTACGGAATAAATGCGGGGGAAAATAGATCAGACGGTGTGTGTGTCGGGTGCTGAACGTGCACCTGGGTTGGAAGATGGCTGGAGGGATGTGAAGTGGCGAGACCGGGGGGAAACACCACGATTTTGGAACATTATCGGTCACCAGTCGCTAACTTGGACGCTGAGCAAAAGAAGCCGATGATCGGCTTAGATATAGAATGAATCCTGATGGGGCGAAGCAATCTAGATGGAGAAGGAAGTGATCGGTGAACTGGCCGCAACCCTTAGAGGTAAGCTGCGGGGGACGGGGCTTCGCTCTCGTCAAAGGAGAGCGAGATCCGATGATGGTAGGCCAGCGGAGATGAGGGATTGAGTTATTCTGCGGAGACGATACGAGCTGCCCTCACCTTGCTTCGAATCCCCAAATTCCTTGTGTCTATTTCGGAATGAAGTCGGGTTCAGAAGATTAAAACTGGGGTTGGTTCCTCATCGTCGAAGCGAAAAGGTTCATGTCGGACAACGGTCAGACGTCGTTGGGTGCTGAGCATCAAGGGCTTGAGCCAGTTACGGTATTTGAGAATTCCTATGACACTTGAATATGCGTTGCGTGGAACGGTCAAGAAGGGACTGTACGTATTAGTAGTTTGATGCCGGAAGTAAGGAGCGAGAATGCAGAGATACTGGGGTCGTCTGAGGGCATATCGTGCCAAGAGGTGAAAGATGGATCAAATGGAAGACGGGAGCGAGTCGTGACACCTTTGTATCGTGGGGTTAGGGTCGTAATACGGTGAGGCTGCAATATGCGATACATCTGGAACACCCCGGGTTGGGATAAAAGATCGCAGGGGCAAATGTATGAACTGTTGGAGCGAAAGGGTCCAATCAACACCAACCCCTACGCTCGACTAACATGCCTTGAGCACCGCCGACAATTGACGTATCGATATTAGATCCGCATTGCAGTGCAGGTCAGAAATGTACGAGTCCTAAAATAGCGGTGTTACTTTTGTTATCCTGCTTAGTCATCAACACGTGTTGACAGGGTTGTGCGGTAGAAAGACGCCCAAGGAACTTAATCCTTTCCTCATCGCCTCCCCCACGGCGGCGGTTCCATCGTTCTTAGACCAGGTCGACGACGACGATGACAACATCTCCCACCGATACCCCTGACCCGGATGTCTTCCGGACGTACTTGCTGCGCGTGCTCTCGAACGAGGGGTCGGAGAAGGCGATTGGGTCCTACGATGGACCACGAGATTGGAAGACGGACGCTATACTGGAGGGTTTGGGGAGATTGATGATGAATACGGGGAGAAAGTTGGACGGAGTTGCAGATGGAGCTGTGGTTGAGAATGGGCATGCTAACGAGACAAGGCATGATCTCGCTGTGAGTCTTTCTTTGGCGTTCTCTCGTCTTTCCTGTTTCTGACGGACAGATAGGTGCTTCCCGCTTGGACCAATTGTCCCCGATGTGGCCGTCCACCACCACCGTCAAGTGTAGAGCCCCTGTCGTTCTCATCGATGGAGGAAGAACTCATGTACCTGCGCTCGCAGAGGGAAGAGCTACACAGCCTCAAGGAGCAGGTGCAAGAGCTGCAGCTGCTGAAGGACCAGGTCCAGGACGTGGCCAGGGTGTGTAACGCTGTCGCACGAGGAGATCTGAGCCAGAAGATCACCGTCGTCGTCCAAGGCGTGGTCATGGTCCAACTCAAGGACGTAATCAACACCATGGTCGATAAATTGGGTCAGTTCGCAAAGGAGGTCACCAGAGTTTCCCAGGAAGTTGGTACGGAAGGGTATGTTCCCAGATTATCTTCACGCCCCGTCAATATATCAATATCAGTCGTTTTCAGCAAACTCGGTGGTCAAGCGCTGGTACTCGATGTCGAGGGCACTTGGCGTGAACTGACTGGCGTGGTCAACAAACTGGCGGCAAACCTCACGAATCAGGTCCGGTCCATCGCTCTCGTCACGAAAGCTGTCGCCCTCGGCGACTTGTCCAAGCAGATCGAGGTCGACGCCCGCGGCGAGATCCTTGATCTCAAAAACACTGTTAATGGAATGGTTATCAGGTTGGCCTTGCTCCTTACTGGCCTGATGTTTCTTGACGGTTTTATCTCCAGGTTGAGAGCTCTTGCCGCCGAAGTCACTCGGGTTACCCTGGAGGTTGGAAGTCAAGGCAAGTTGGGTGGCCAAGCTCACGTCCCCGACGTTGAAGGGGTCTGGTTCGAGTTGGTCAGAAATGTACGTGCCCCCCTCCTTCCTTCCGCGATCAAGTTGTTCTGAATATTCCCCAGGTCAATCGCATGTGTTCATCGCTCACCGACCAAGTCCGCTCTATTGCCGTCGTCACCACCGCCGTTGCGCGAGGCGATCTGACCCAGAAAATTGAAATCTCTGTCGAAGGCGAAATGGCGACACTCAAAGGTATGTCTGATACGTTTCTCTTATTTTTCATACGTGACATGTATTTATGTTTAGGGACCGTCAATTCCATGGTGGACCAGCTTTCCGCGTTTGCGTCAGAAGTCACGCGAGTCGCTCTTGAGGTCGGAACCCAAGGTATCCTCGGCGGCCAAGCGAAGGTTGATGGTGTTCAGGGCACATGGGCTGATCTAACACGTAACGTGAATGTACGTCATTCTTCTCTTGCTTTCGCTCTTGGAGCTAATGTCCCTTCTCAGAAAATGGCTTCCAATTTGACAGACCAAGTGCGCTCCATCTCCGAGGTTACCAAGGCCGTCGCCCTCGGAGACCTCAGCAAGCTCGTCAACGTAGATGTCCAGGGAGAGATGTTGGATCTCAAGATGACCGTCAACTCCATGGTGGCTCAGCTGAGCACATTGGCGAACGAAGTCACTCGAGTTAGCTTGGAAGTAGGGACACAGGGTATCTTGGGGGGACAAGCTTTCGTGCCGGAAGTCCAGGGGATGTGGAAGGTTCGCCTGCCGCATTTATATAATCCGTTATTGTTACTGATCTTCGGGCGCAGGTCCTTACCGACAATGTCAACCTCATGGCCATGAACCTCACCAACCAGGTCCGCTCGATCGCCGAGGTTACGAAAGCTGTAGCTGGTGGGGATTTGACGAAGAAGATCGAGGTCGACGTCCGCGGCGAGATTTTGGAGCTCAAGGAGACCGTCAACAAGATGACCGAGAGCCTGAGTGTGTTTGCCGATGAGGTGACAAGAGTCGCAAGGGAAGTCGGAACGGAGGGAAGATTGGGGGGACAAGCGAGGGTCACGAACGTGGGAGGGACCTGGAAGGATCTGACGGACAACGTGAATGTCATGGCTGCGAACGTATGTATCCTCCACCATCTGCCTTTGAGGATTGACTGAATAACGTGGTGTAGTTGACGCTGCAAGTCCGAACCATTGCTGTTGCAACGGTGAGTACAGTCTTTCGACGTTGCTCTGCCTTTTGACTGACGAACGAGCCAGACTGCTGTGGCTCGTGGAGACCTCACGCAAAAGATCACAGGAGTGTCGGTCTCTGGGGAGATGTTGTCTCTCGTCAACACCATCAACGACATGATTGGTCAACTCGCCATCTTCGCCAAGGAGGTCAAGAAGGTTGCTCGCGAGGTCGGAACTGAGGGAAAGCTCGGAGTTCAGGCAGAGGTGGGGAACGTGCAGGGCATCTGGCAGGAGATCACGTAGGTGTCTCCGCCTTCCTCGGCTTTGCCTATCCTTTGCTCATCATCTTGTTAGACTCTCTGTCAACACCATGGCTGGCAATTTGACGACACAAGTCCGTGGGTTCGCCCAGATCTCTGCGGCCGCAATGGATGGTGATTTCACGAGGTTCATCACGGTCGAGGCGAGCGGGGAGATGGACTCCTTGAAAACGCAAATCAATCAGATGGTGTTCAACTTGAGAGATAGCATCCAGAAGAATACAGCCGCGAGGGAAGCCGCGGAGTTGGCGAATAGGAGTAAGAGCGAATTCTTGGCCAATATGTCGCACGAAATTCGGTGAGTCATGCGTCTCGTCAGAGTTCATGTCTGACGACGAAATTTTTCCAGGACTCCCATGAACGGCATCATCGGAATGACGGAGCTCACGCTGGATAGTGACCTGAACCGATCGCAGAGGGAGAGTCTGTTGCTGGTCCACAGTTTGGCGCGGTCGTTGCTCTTGATCATCGACGACATCTTGGACATCTCAAAGAGTACGTCGCTCCCTTGTTTGATTGCCCTCGCATCTAAGGCCGTCACAGTTGAGGCTGGTCGTATGACCATGGAAGCCGTCTCTTACTCTCTTCGTCAAACGGTCTTTGGCATCCTCAAGACTCTTGTCGTCCGTGCCTCGCAGAACAACCTTGATCTCACGTACGACGTGGAGCCTGACATCCCGGACCAGCTCATCGGCGACTCGCTTCGCCTTCGTCAGGTCATCACCAACCTCGTCGGCAATGCCATCAAGTTCACTCCAAGCAAGGTCTCGAGGAAGGGACACGTCGCCCTCAGTTGTCGTCTGCTCGCCCTTGATGATCAGAGCGTCACTCTCGAGTTTTGTGTCATGGATACAGGAATCGGAATTGCGAAAGACAAGCTGAACTTGATATTTGACACCTTTTGTCAGGCGGATGGGTCGACGACACGGGTACGTCTCCCTCTCCCCCTCTCTTTCCTGTCGTCCAGGCATTGACGCTTTCACGCAGGAGTACGGTGGTACAGGCCTGGGGCTTTCTATCTCGAAACGGCTCGTGTCCCTTATGCAGGGCAACATGTGGGTCGAGAGCGAGGTATCCAAAGGAAGCAAGTTCTTCTTCACCATCACCTCGCAGATCAGCCAGAGTTCGATCGAGAGCACCTTGTCCAAGATGTCGCCGTTTTCCAAACGGACGATTCTGTTCGTGGATACGTTGTTTGATACAACGGGTGTCGTAGACAGAATCAAGGAGCTGGGGTTGAGGCCGTTCGTGGTGCACACGGTCAGTGAGGTGGCGGACAAGGATAAGTGTCCGCACATTGATACCATTGTGGTGGATTCGTTGAGCGTGGTACGTGATTCGACCTGGTAAATGTCGAAATCGTCTTGCTGATCGAGTCACGGTGTAGACCGAATGTATTCGCGAATATGAACACCTACGATATATCCCGATTGTCCTCCTTGCACCGTCCATGCCGCGCTTGAATCGTAGGTCCTCGTTATCGTTCGTGGGGCATTCCTACTTACGAGATCGTGAATCCTACAGTTAAGTGGTGCCTTGACAACAGTATCAGCTCTCAAGTCACAACTCCCGTCAATGCTCAGGACCTTGCATCAGCGCTTATTTCGGCGCTGGAGTCCAATACTGTCAGCCCCGTCTCCGCCCCCAATGATGTCGTCTTCGACATCCTCCTCGCCGAGGACAACCTCGTCAATCAGAAGCTGGCCGTAAAGATTCTCGAAAAGTACGGACACACGGTCGAGATCGCGGAGAATGGGAGTCTCGCGGTGGATGCTTTCAAGGGGCGAGTTGCGCAGGGAAAGCCGTTTGATATCATCCTCGTGCGTCGCTATTTCTGTTGGTTGAGATTTTGTTCGATCATGATATCTTCCTCGTGGTGTCAGATGGATGTTTCCATGCCGTTCATGGGCGGAATGGAGGCAACGGAACTCATCAGGTCGTATGAGATGCACCGTGGTCTCTCGCCGACTCCGATTATTGCCTTGACCGCCCACGCGAGTATGTCCACTTCTTTTGCTTTCCTTTGAGTAGTTGCTGACGTCAACCTGACAGTGATTGGCGATCGTGAACGTTGTCTCCAGGCAGGAATGGACGATCATATTACGAGTGGGTGGCCATGTTCTCTTTCCAAGAGTGCTTCGACTCATGTTGTACGAACAGAGCCCCTGCGGCGCGGGGACCTTCTGAATTCGATTAACAAGTTGGCTGGGGAAAGAGGTGCTTCAAAACACCTTTTCATCCGTAGACCTCGCTTGGTCACTCAAGGTTATTCCTAGTAGTTTCATTTGGCAACCTGCTCAGCCGCCGAGCCCGACGAGATCACTCTAATAACCGCTAACTGCATTCAGAGCATTCGTGGTCTTTATTCCCCTCCGCGGCATATTCCCCTTCCCTTCTGCATCCTCGCCATTTTCGTGGAACCTACTTTTCTCATTTACCATGTAATATGTTGCTCTCATCTCGTGCTCCATCTTGACTTTAATCTCTGCGCACCTTCACAATTGTAACTGTAATACGATGCTATCTATTCCGATGACACTGTCTTGGCGACTTTTCTGAAAGATGGTGTGACAAAGATGTTCCCGACTCGGAGACTGTTCGCCCGCAGGCTGATATTCTCTTCTAGAGCTGTTTTGCCTCCAAGAGCTGTTTTATGTGTAGATTTGACACTATCGACTCCCATCAAAGTCGATAGGTAGATGTTCGAGATAGGTTAAGTAGCCACGTCATCCCCGACCTCTTCGCCACCCTCTTCCGTGTCGCCGCCATCCTCGGCTACCAGAACGTCTATGTTTCCATCTACGAAAACAGCTTCACCGACTAGACCAAGGCCCCCCTCCGCATCGTCACCCATAGCGTCGGCATGCGCATCACAATCCGCACCTCCATGCGCACCCGTGGCGCATTCAACCACCCTATTGAGTATATCGCCGAGGTCCGCAACTCCGCCTTCGTCCCCCTCCACGAGCTAAGCGACGCCGAGGGCGAGTACTTTGACTCCATCGTCTTCATGAACAATGGCCTCCCCTGCGTTGACGACCTCTCCGAGTTCATCTATCAGAGCAGAGGCAACAACGCCGGCATCACATGCGCCGCGGACTACATGTACCACGACGAGATTGGCGACCCCGTCTTCTACGACAACTGGGTCGCACGCGATATCAACAGCATGTCAACGTGGTTTGTTAAAGCACGGTTCCGTAGCCAAACTGGCAAAGGTGCCCTATGATAAGATTGCTTCGTAATTTCCCTGTCCTCTCCAAAGTAAAATTCATGAAGTAAACATGAAGCTATCTGCTCTACCAAAAGCTGACATGTCGAAATTCATTTTCCGCCGCGGTGGTTCAAGCAGATGCTCTCTCTTTCGTTGTCCTCCTAACAAGGATTAATGGATCTGAATGCTTGGCAAAGGAGACATAAAGATGGCCGTGTCCCACCTGGGACCGCGACGACGATGCAAGGTTAAAGTAAGTCGTCCATTCACCTACATGGTCAGAACTACAATCAACTTCATACTCAATCGAGTCTTTAAAGCTTGATGGTCCATGCGCATTCGACGGCACCCAACCGAATACTTTTCAACCAGGTATTAAAACGGTGGACAGATTATTGCCATGTCATGTAATCTTCTCCGTTTTCAAGTCGCGACCAACATAGAACCCCCTGCGATTCAGGATGACTACACCAGCGAAAGATGTGTCGAGGGTTACTACCGGCTTGAGTCGGATTCATGTGCCAGCGGCTCGGAACATGGAAGAATGGTAGATTGTGATTTATGGGACTGGTTTCTGATACATGACAAAATGCCTCAGGCTCAGCATCTAGGGACAATCCAATCTTTGCAGGATAGACTCTATTTCCCGGGAGCGGGGCAGGCAGGTGTAGGGTGAAGAGAACTGCGGCAGCCACCGCCACGGCGGCGGACGAGCTATGTTTCTAAAATTCAACCTCATATTGGCAGATCTAGGTGGATGACGTACGGTGGTGATTTCCAAGTCGTCCGAAGACAGAAAAAGCTGCGACGGCGCTCATAGCGCGGAGAGCGATGAAAAAGATGAGAGTGAGGGAGAACTTGAAATGCATATCGGAATCGCGAGGGTTTGTTGATTGCTGTAACTCGAACACTTGTTGGGTGGAAGCTGAGGGGATTACTTGCCACTGGCTCCTTTTTAACCAGTGAGTTGTTAGCACTGCCGTCATTATGTTGCGTACTGCGCTTTTATAGTCGGCTGACTCAAACTTCTCCCTTCCAACTGTGACTCATATGTCACAAGGTGGTTATCGCGTGACTGATGTGATCGCCACAGTAAGTCCTCGACAGTGATGCCGAAGGGTTTCCTCCCTGGATTTAAGCGTGTGCCGTCGTCTACCAGGTACGCAGAACTTCACAAGCGTCTCTGGCCAACGCGAAGAAATGGTGGTAACTGCTTGTCCGAATACATCAACAC
Organism: Entoloma clypeatum; assembly: GCA_963565915.1. Lineage (NCBI taxonomy): Eukaryota > Fungi > Basidiomycota > Agaricomycetes > Agaricales > Entolomataceae > Entoloma > Entoloma clypeatum. Next base: position 4,131,221 of record OY751495.1, read on the forward strand.
TTGTGAAGCAGATTTGAGCATCTGGAACACGGGCAACGGAGACAACACGAGTGCCATGGACGTGAGCCAGTCGATTCGCTATATCAACCTCAATGAACACGACTTCTTTCGCGTTGGTGGCCTTATGCGTCCCACCGTGTTGATTGTTCGCCAAGAATACGAAGACTTCATCGCTGAAGTTGAGAGAGCTCTTTCGGCAGATGAGAGGCGTTACTTCCTCACTGGTCAGCCTGGCATAGGCGAGTAGTTGTTTTTCTCTCTCCTTGGGGCCTTGTGTTTATACATTGCGCTTGGAAGGCAAGAGCCTGGGCGCATCCTACTTCCTCCTCTATTTACTCGCCTCCGGCCAGTCTATATTCCTCATCCCAGACACGAAGTGGATTTACTACTTCTCAGGAGCTGGTGCCGACCACATAGGCGTAGGTGTACGCGACATCGGCGCCGACCCGCTCACTCAAGTTGCTCTCCGCCGCAGCTGGGTCCTCATCGACGTCGACCTTGGCCCGGGCTCCTCCAACTGGCTCCCTGAACCTTGGGTTACGCTGGCTGCTACTCTGGTATGGACGGCTTCGCCCCAGGCTAACCGCATGCATCATTTCTGCAAGCAACTCGACGCCACCCCCTGGTATATGAAGTCGTGGTCATTAGGAGAAATTACAGCGATGACGTGCGTCTGTCTCTGACCATCGAACCTACTCATGCTAACCTTGCCGCATGAAGAACACTGACCAACCAGGATCCCTCAAACATTCTTCAGAGGCTACGCACCGCTGGACCTGTTGCACGCAGCCTCTTTAACATCAAAGAAATCCCTTCGGCCGGGAAAATTGACGCTCTCGTCAAAGACACTCTCCGGAAAAATCCATTCAACTGGGGGGCCTCTGAGCTTGTCCAGGGCACCGATGTCACCCATCGAATATTTCTCGTCGAGCCCGGGGAACTGTTGGACGAAGACGGTGTCGACCGGCAGAACCCCATTGTTAACTTCCTTACGAGCTACATCACAAGTCGCACCGTCAAGGTGATGGAAGAACACGTCGACGCGATCCGCGAACACCTGTCCCAGGCGTTTGACAACGTCCATACGCGCTCAGCGGCCGGCAAACTCGTCGAAAGCATGTTTCATGACGCACTCATCCGTAGGACGATTTCTCTCCAGCAAACCTTTAGCGTTGGCCCCGTCACAGCACACCTTGAGATCCTCGGAAAGGCTGACGACTTCGTCCTCGAAACTTACGACCTACCCATGAGAAGTGACCGCCCGCTTTACCTCCGGCCTCAATCTTCTACCTTTGCTGCCGTCGACTCTATCCTCATTACGGCAACTTCAGTCTTCCTCATTCAATGTACTCTTGGCACGTCGCATTCGCACGTAGTGCCAACCCTCCTCCGCATCATTTCCAGACTTCAGGCCAGCGGAATCGAGGTGGATTCACCCTCACTCACCCTGTCCTATTGCCTTCTAGGCACTGATGGGGGTCGTGTCAGAGAACTCCTGAGGCAGGCGCGCACGAGGGTGGCTAATCTCCAAACCGCGCTCCAAGCTCAAGGGGTCCCTGCAGAGCTGGAAAAGCTTTCCAAAACGACTTATCAACGGTTGAACAGATTACAGGTACAAGGTGTCATCTTTGATACCGCGAATAGCATGCTTGGACCCATCTGAGGCAGGATAATTTTGCTTAGTCAGAGGCAGCGGAGGGGGGTCCTTCTGTGGTAGTCAAGCGAGGACAGAAATGAGCTGGTGTGCGGCCTTATGCGTGTTCGAGACGCCAGATGCACAGCCTTTGAATCCTTGTCTGCATTGCAGCCATCACAATTGCGAGCGCAAGAAATCGGCCCCTCATTGGTCACAACGATATTCTGCGTATTTCATCGTAAGCATGATATTCGAAAACCTATCGATCAATAGGAATAGAACTGCGGTCCGAATTTGAATAACAACATCCACCAAGCTGTCTGCCTTTTCCGGTAACTTGTTGATGCCTGCGAGCAGGGCCCCGGTCCGAGTTCTGGAGGGGCATGACTATTGTTAGATGGAGGCGAACATGATGGGATGTGGGCATACACATTGAGGTGTGGGAGGAATCGGCTGAAGGTTTGAGTACGACGTACAATCGTTGTCTGGTGACATCGTGGTTAACATCGTCGTGGTACGAAGGGCGGATGGGGTTGTCCCAAGGGGGAGTCGTTGGAACCAAGCTCTCTGCGATACCTCGGTCGTTGTTCGTCCTCGTCCCCTCCCTCGTCCCCTGCCAGCAGACTTTGCCCCACCCTTGCCCTTCATGTCCTGTCCATCACGAGAGGAATCGACCACCGGATCAGACTGGGGTCCTCCTCCAATCAGGTGGATCTTTGGTATTCTGAACGCGACGTCTCCGCGGAGGCGCAGAGCCGTTTTGGAGCTTGAGCTTGGTGATGGTGGCGGTGGCAGGACAAAAACGCCAGTCGGGATAGCGTCTCCGATGTTCATCCTGAGCAATCACGGCCTTGGCTTCCCATTCGCTGCGTTCGGCTTGAGGCAGAGTCTTCCAATACATGCCTGTTGATGAAAGGGTGTGGTATCGCACCTAGAAGGCAGGGGTTAGGGTTAGGGAAGAAGTAGTTCCTTCACAAAGAAGGACTATGGAAGGGGGCGGAGCACTACAACTGAGGGCCTGTGTGTGCCGATGTGGACAATAGGACTTGGGATAAGTCCAGGATCCTATTTCGGCCTTTATAGGCCTCATCAGGTCCGAAAACGGCAATCGGTTGAGTCATTCAGAGAACAATAGAACTATTGTTCTCTGGGCAGCTGACTCCGCCTATTGTCCACTTCGTCACACGCCTGACAGGTCGTGAGAGGAAAACGCCACAATAGCGCTCGCCAAGACAGGACCCGAGTAGGACCCTGCAAAGGTAAGGCTATGGGGAATCCCCATCACGGACCAACGGTCCGGGTGAGATCCGAGTGAACCGAGATAACGGATCGCTCCCACATCAAAGTCCAAAGATCTTTGAAGGCGAAGACCGTTATCCCGAAGGACACACAACAAGAAAACTAACCAATACCCAGTAACGCGTAAGAACAGTTACGGGAAACCCCCTTACTATACAAGCCATGGAACCCCCCCGGGGGGTGTTTGAAATCTGAAACCTGACATCTTGAAATCTATGTGAAATTCAATAAAATATATAATAATCCATGGTTGTATAAATGTGATAGGTGATTGTATATTTGAATTGACTTGTACATAAAATACACTTGAAATCTGTAAAACTAAACTAGAATCCATAATATACTTCATAAAGATTTCAAATGGATTTCATATACATTCATAGATTAATCTTATCCAATCTAGTAATTGAAGTAATCAAATTGTTGAAATATCTACATGTGAAATCTTATAAAATCTAAGTCCATGAAGATTCTGTTTTATATATATTGAAATGTAAAATGAAATTTATATCAAATCAAATCAGATTTCATGTGCATTTTATAAGATTCTATTAGAATATGAATTTTCTAAAATCTGTTTGAAATCATGTGAAATTCACATGAAATATAAATGAAATACAATCAGATTTTATGAATATTTTATGTATCTTATTAGATTTCACATAGATTCTATTATCTTTTATTGTATTTCATGCATATTTCATATTGATTTCAATCAAAATCTATTGAATTGAATTGTCCATAAAATATACTTGAAATCTGTCAAATCAAATTAGAATCCATAATATATTTCATAAGGATTTCAAATGGATTTCACATACATTTATAGATAATTCAATATAGCAATTGAAGTCATCAAAATTTTGAAATATCTCCTGTATTTTATATTTATTAAAATGCAAAATCCATTTGAAATTCATATAGAATCTGTTAATTTCAAATCCATGAAATTTAATAAAATATATAAAAGATGTATAAAATGTCATTGTATTTCATAAAGATTTCATCTATATTTCAAATGGATTTCTAACAGATTTTAGATTTATTAGATTTCCCAGATAAGATTTCAAATGGATTCATAGATTTCATCAGATTTCATCAGATTTCATATGGATTTCAAACAGATTTTAAATAGATTTTATGGATCATATAGAATCTGTTTGAAATCCATATGAAGTCCATATGAAATATATGTGAGAAGTTGTTTTTTTGGACCTCTCTCTGGACTGCAGTATACAGGGAGATTGAGTTGTTCTTACAACTGATTTTGTCTCCATTTCAACTGTTGCTGCTTGAACCAATTTCACTTTTGGATTTCATTGTAAAGGTGTGATTGTATTTCTCTTCTCTTCTCTTTTCTGGCCACAGCAAGTTTGCGACGCTCAATTTGCGAGCACAATTTTTTGTGTCACCAGAGTACAGCCTATTCGTGAGACAAAGTACATTGGACTGGGACATCCGAGAGGCTGGAGTAATGTTGAGCCTGACTCTGCTGAAATACCATACTTGACAAGGCTGTGATATACACAGCGCGGTCGTGGGTTTGGCTTTGAGTGACCCAGACCGTTCTCACTGCAAGTGGTTGTATTCACTTTTTCTGCATCTGCTGCAAGCCTCTATCTCCAATTCAACCATTGAATTAATTCTGCCATGTATGTTATTCAGATATGTTGTCTCTAAATTCTGTTTATTTACATCTGATTAGGTCTTTTACACCTCCTACTGGCCCATCACCTCCTGCCTCCCCTGTCACTCCTGAAACTGCCCACCATGCTGTCCATGCTGCAGAACATTATCAGTGCAATCAGATGACTGATCCAGACCATTGGCGAAATCAATCCAGGAATGTATCGCAACCTTCATTGCCTGTCCCACCTCAGCCAAACTTTGGAGCGATGATGGCTGCTTTGATTCCAGAGACATACATTCCTCCCATTCACCGTTTACCTGTTGGACCAGCCAATATCTTGGGTCCTGCAGCAGCAATACCTCAAATCCATATTCCTCCCATCCACCAACCATCTGCTGTTGCACCAGGAATTGCTGCAGTGATTCCTGAAATCTATTTGCCAGACAATTGGAATGCTCCCTTGCAGCATGCTCTTCCTCTTCCTCCACCTTTACCACTGCCACCCCGGAGAGGACGTCCTTCCATACACCAACAACCATCACTTCAGCAACTGCAAGAGGAGTTTAGACAAAGGTCTGAGCAGCAGAGACATGTTGCTCTGTTATTGGCTCAGGAACAACAGAGACACCATGCACAGATGGTAGCTCAGGAACAGCAGACACAATTGGAGGAGGAGACTCAAAGACATCAGATGCAGCTAATGGCTCAACAACAGGAGTTGGCTTTTCAGGAGGAACAGAGACATTGAGTACAGTTGCTGGAAGATCAACAGCGACAACAGGAGTTGAGACTGCAGGAACAACAGCAGGCTGCTGCATTACAGGCTGAACAAAGAGTGCTCTCAGTCCATGCAGAGCGGGAGCACCAGAATGCTGAAATTGCAGCCAGACACATGGCATATCTTCGGGCTTTGGAGGCTGAACGACAGGCTGCCTATGATCCTGATGCTGATAATCTACAGCAAAACCAGATAGATGAGGATGAACAGTTGGCTCAATGGATCCTTGATGATGAGCAGGCACAGCTGGCTCACCAGGCAGACTTGGCTCAATTGGAATGTTGTCGACTGGCAGCTGAGGCACTGGAAAATGAAAATCAGGATGATGTCACTCCAGATCAGCAGCAGGCTCAGAATGATTATCAACAGAATATTGATGGTGGTAATGATAATTTGGAGCAGCAACAACCTCCAGAGCCAGGTGGGAATACCCAAGCACCTCCTGCACCACTACAGAATATTTATGGACACAATTGGTCCCAGAGGTCGTGTTCCCTATGATGTTGAGCCTGATCGACAGGACTTGGGGCTCATGGATGGTGTATGTGGTTATTGCCATGCACTTCATTTTGATGGAGAAAAACTATCCAAGTCCACCAGAAATAATCCAAAATTTGGCATGTGCTGCCTTCAGGGACAAATCCAGCTCACACCCTATCACGTGCACCTGAGGAACTATGGCGCTTTCTATCTGGCATCCATCAGTTCTCAAGCCGCTTCAAAAAGGGCATTTGCCAGTACAATGCTGCCTTTGCATTTACTTCTCTGGGTGTCAAGCTTGATCTGGCAGTTGTCAATGGATCTGGACCCTACAGCTTTTGGATTCAGGGAGAACTACACCATCTATCTGGTGCCTTGGTGCCAAGGGGTGATTTGGTACCATCCTATGCCCAGATGTACATCTATGATGCTGATAAACAGCTACAGATGCGTGGAGCATGCAACATCAATCTGGATGCAACCATCATTGCTAAGCTTCAGGCTATGCTGCACCAGGACAATCCATATGTTGAGCGCTATAAGCAGGCATGGCAGATCATGAATGAGAAACCACCTGAGGAACAGCACAATGTCCATCTCATTCTCACAGCTGATGGCATAGATCCCAGGAGATACAATCTGCCCAACAATGCCAATGAAATTGCTGCTATTATTCCAGGCGACAGTTTGATCCAGCCAAAAAGTGACAGAGACATTGTGTTGCGCTTCAGGGATGGTCATCTGAAGGAAATGAGCCACCTCTCTCTATTCTCCTCTCCACTATGTCCTTCTATTTCCCTCTGGCCAATATGGCTGGCATCCAAAGCTTCCCATCCATCCTGGTGCTGAAGGTCAGACATGGAGCAAATTTGTCAGTGAACACTGCTATTATGCATATCATCTCCAACCAAAGGATGTGCCACTTTGAGAACAGCCTCCAATGTTTCTTTGTGGAAAGCTGTTTCAACAGTTTATTGTTGATGCCTGGGCCTCTCATCAACAGAATCTCTTGGCTTGGTGCTTCCACAATCAAAAGAGATTGTGAGCAGATGTCTATCAGGGCTTGCAGGATGCAGCACATGGGGACAATGACCAGAATCTCAACTTGGCAAATCATGGTCAACAGATAATTCTGCCCTCTTCTTTCATGGGAAGCGAACGACAATTGAATCAGTCATTTCAGGACTCTATGGCTCTGTGCCGACTTCTATTGGTCCCTCATATCTTTTGTACCATGACAGCCAATCCAAACTGGGAGGAAATCACAAATGCTCTGTTCACACTGCCAGATGGATCCAAGCAAAAGTCACAGGACCGTCCAGATATTGTCTCCAGAGTATTTGAGCTGAAGAAAAATGCAGTCCTGAGAGAGATCAAATCAGGAGTTGTGTTTGGCAAAGTCACTGGCATGGTGCATACTATCGAGTTTCAGAAGAGACGTCTGCCCCACATGCACCTCTTGATTTGGTTGGATGAGGAGTACAGAATCCAAACACCAGAAGAGATCGATCATATGATTTCAGCAGAGATTCCTGACAAAGAAAAACATCTATGGCTTCACAAACTGGTGACTTCCTTTATGCTCCATGGCCCAGCAGGCCTGCTTGGAAAATGGGTTTCTGCAAGATAATGGGGAATGGAAACAGTGCCTTCGTGAAGCTGTTGTAATGCAAACTGAATCAGCAATGCGGTCTTTGTTTGTCATCATTCTGATCCACTGCTTCCCTGTCCATCCAGATATGCTCTGGGATGAATTCAAGGAACCAATGTGCTGCGATTTGGAGTGGGCCCTCAGACAGCGCTTTTCTGATAGAGAATTTACCCCAGACCAGGTCTATGACTTTGGACTGTATCTCTTGAAAAAGATCTTGAGAAAGTCTGGCAAACAGCTCATCCAATTTCCACCAATGCCATCTGTTGCGGATCCTGAGACTTGGGAGGGAATGGCCATCAGCAACCACATGCTGCATGAGAGCTGGACTATGACATTGACACACTGAAAACCATGGTGGAGCACAATTGTAGTTTGTTCAACAACAAACAGAAGCTGGCATTTGATGCAGCAATGTTTTCGATCAGCAACAATGAGAGCAAGTTGCTGTTTATTCACAGTAGGGGTGGTGGTGGCAAGACATTTTTGTGCAACACCACTACTGCCAAAGTCAGATCTGAAGGACATGTCGCTCTTTGTGTGGCATCCTCTGGCATAGCTGCTTTGCTCCTTGAAGGTGGTCGCACTGCACATTCAAGGTTCAAGATTCCTTTGAATTTGGATGAACAGTCGGTTGGAATGGTGAAGCGCACAGATCCCATCTTTGAAGTGTTGCAGAGAACAAAGGTTATTATCTGGGATGAAGTGCCAATGCAGCACAAGAATGCACTCATGGCTATTGATCGAAATCTCAGAGATCTGTTGCAGAATGATGTACCATTTGATGGGATCACTGTTGTGTTTGGTGGAGACTTCAGACAGACACTCCCAGTTGTTGTTAGAGGATTGAGGGAGCAGACAATTGCTACATCATTTTGCAAAAGCACTCTTTGGCAACATGTGAAGATTTACTACTTGAAGCAGAACATGCAACTTCACCAAACTCCAGGGAGTGTACAACATGCAGCATGGCTTTTGAAGATTGGTGCTGATGACAAGGAGATGGTGGAAATTCCAGCTGGGATGTGCTGTGATGAAAAAACTGTGGACAGCCTGATTGGATCAATCTATGATGGAATTTCAGACAACACACCAAAGACGGACAAGTACTTCTTGGATTGGATGATCCTGTATGCAAAGAATGATGATGTTGACAAGATGAATGACATTCTTCTGGACATCTCATATATAACTG